>RAHM01000315.1:331551-438991 GCA_003713295.1 Parotia lawesii
AGGAAAGGAAGGAAAGGAAGGAAAGGAAGGAAAGGAAGGAAAGGAAGGAAAGGAAGGAAAGGAAGGAAAGGAAGGAAAGGAAGGAAAGGAAGGAACCCAAAACAAGAAAACCAAAGAAAGCACAGATTTGAACTTAACTACAGCATGCTGTGGAACTATTTCACCCTTGACCACACAGGCCCTCATCTATATGAATGCACCATAGGGAGTATTCTTTAAAGACTAAGAGATAYTGGCTATGCACACCATATCTAGCTTCCCTGTGTTTTCTCTTTGATTTCTACTGCATGCACACCACTTTACAGAGTGCTTAAGCTTGAAAAGGAAAGTCGACAGAAGAGCCTCTACCAGTCTGTCCTTCAAAATTATAATTCAGAATTCATACTTATTCAAAATGAAGAAAACTATCCACCAAAGAATGCAATAATAACACTACAAACATAAATATACACATCTGTGCATTTTGGATTAAAGAGACTGTGGAAATACCTACGCATTAAAAGTTTTTATATGCAATTATACAGCTAATAACCAAAATAATTTAAGACACTGAAGCTCAGTATACAGATGAAAGAAAACTTAGTTCTAAATTGCAGAAGTTGTTTAACATTCAAGTAAGTAAATATGTAACTGTTTTGAACAAAAAAAGCAGGACCATATAACCTGTAAGTTAAATAGATCTGAAGTTCAGCACTCAGCTCTGGGTGAGCCGCATGTACAAATATAAAGTGTATGGCTGTGTAGATCTGTGGACAATTAAAATAATGTGGGTTTGGCTGTACTACTGGTATTAAGTCCAGCAGAAGTGTTTCTAGACAAACTTCACAAAATCATACTGTTTTTCAATGCTGCAATTATCACAAACACCTAAATATTTTATTTCTACGTAACAGCAAAGAGAAATGCAGATCTTTTGCTCTAATTTCCACATTTTCAGATCTGTTAAGCATCTAATATTATTTGATCTAAATGCTGCTGAACTTAGAACTCTTGATGGAATTTGGTCACGGAGCAAACCAACTACACAAGGGAAGGCTCATTTTACAGAACATGGATGTCTGTAGTCAGTAGCATTGGCAGGAAAGATCACGGAACTTTAACTGTATGCCTCCCACGTTCAGATAATATAGGCTACGGTTTCTTTCAAGTCTTTATATCAGTCTGTAAATCCTGATTTAGAAGGGCCCCATCAGGATGGAGTCCAACTCCTGTTCCTGCGCAGGACACCCCAAGAATCACACCATAGGCTGAGAGCATTGTCCAAATGCTTTTTTGAACTCTGYCAGGCTTGGTGCTGTGACCACCTTCCTGGGGGGCCTGTTCCGGTGCCCAACCACCCTTTATTTTAAACTGTAAACCATCTCATTTTCTCTTGATCCTAATTAAATCAACGGAAGGTCTGTCAAGTTTTCTATGGAGTCTGTCTAATCGCAAATGAAGAAAAATATTTTATTTTTCAAATTTCATCTTAAGACTTCTCATTCCTATATAAACTAGTGATTTCCTCCAAAGCAGCATTTATAACTTCTATGTCAAAATCATGTATCTCCTAATTCCTGTCTCTGCCATTGTTCATCTCCTCCATGCTCATCCTTATCAACAAATTGATATCTTATGGTTATTCATACATAGTATGAAATAATTTTACTGTGATATCAAAGTACAAATACGGCTGCAAAAAGCTAATGTTTCAAAACTTAAATCAATTGGGCTATATCTTGCTCAAGCAAGGTTATCAAAGTTTTCCATATTATGAAGTACAATACAATAGATCTTCTATTTCAACTGCACAAAATAAGCTCATAACAAAAATGTGAATTCAAGGATTTATATATTCAGCCTTGGAAAACAGAATAAAAATGCAGAAACTAAAATCTATGTTAAAATTATGAAGCACTGAGCAGAAAACAAAACATGAGCATAACAGTGTGAGCATCTTTTAAGTGTACCTTCAGGTTCTAGAAATATTTGGAATCAAATGCTACTCTTCTCAAACTAAGTTTTTGTGAAATTGGTGATAATTAAACAAATACTTAAGAAAACTATTTTAAGTACAGGGAGACTACATAAGCCAAACTGACATAAACATAGTAAAAATAATTTATTTTAGTATTTTGGTGTACAGTGGATGTACAACTTGTTTTTTACAGGCAAATAGGCAAAATAACATGCAATTTCTATCACTGCTTCTCATATTACAATATATCCATTTACAGATAATAAGATTATATTCAACACCGTTCTCATTTTGTAGGCCATTTTTCATTTAATCTCCTTATGCTAAAAAGGGGGGGAATTTCACCTTCATATATAATAAAAGCCAAACAATGTTATCTTGTCAGAAGTAACACATCCAAGCATGTTATATCCTATTTAGTTAACGTGACCAGAGAATAAAAAACATGCATCTTACCTCAGACCAAATATATGGGATTGTTCGTAATTGAATAAGGAATGAATTTTAGCTTCTGAGTTCAAAATTATAAGCCTGTCAATGATATCCTGCCAAAGGAAGAGAAATGTAGAAAACCATGTATGCTTTTGTAATTTATGCACATCATAGTTTCATATGGATATTTACTATTGAATGAAAGCTATTATTAAAACACACACTGAAATTATTTCTGTAACAAGAGGTGTTTTCCACACAAAAGTCAATGGCAAAAAGAAACTACGGTTAGGAACCAAAAGGTCAGGAAAAAAAAAATCTGTTAAAAAATATAACACACAAAAAGATCTTTGCATAGCAACTACCCTAGTTCTTCAGTAATAAACCACAAAAAAAAAGTTAAACTGTTTTCTGTATGTTTGAAATGTGTACATGTCTATTTCAATGAAGAGAACTGCAAATTCTTTAGTATAATAACCCTTTCTCACACTGGTTAGTAGTACATGCTTCAAGTCACAGTCATTTATTCTCAGTTTAGCAAGGCTTGGCTCAGATGTTGAGGCTTACACCTTTTATCTTAGAGCATCTCATGTAACAGACAATGACCTGTGGCTGCTTCTCACTTCTTCCACAAATCTAATCTAATTATCTTCCCCTCTGGTTCACTGCATACGCAAACTGCTTCTGAAGAAATAATTTCATTTAAAAAACAGGAATGAACAAAAACATTCAGTGATGTTATAACCTCAGAGAGAGATTGCTGTGCTATGGTCAGAGGAAACAGATTACAAAATCCTTACCAGCTTTATTTAATCTCTATTAAATACAAAGTTTTATTTTCACATTTAAGAAGTACAGTTTCAGAGACAGCAGAGGGAGTTATTATTCACCTAATCAGATGAATGATTTGTGGGGAAAGTTAAGACCTATACTTTCATGAAATCAACAAAAGCCCTGTTTTTTAACAGAGAAAAGTAAAAATCATGAGTAAAACTCACAGTAGTAGAAAAAAAGTCTACACCTTTTCAAAGTAAACTGTCTTCATAAAATGCATTCTTATTTAAAATACAGTGAAAGCATATTTTTCGTATTAGATTTTTGGGGCTGTGGGGGAGACAGCTTTTTCCACATAGTACATTCACAATCAAATTCTCAATTAAAAAACTCAACCTGTACCTCAAGGCTGTTCACAAAATTGATAATGCAAGCAATTGATTTGTATGTGATTTAAGATTTTTTGAGATATTTGTACATTCAAAGAGTTAAATGCTAAGGGATGTTTCTCTGGTAACAACCTCCTCTCATTTATAAATCAAAGCTTGGAGCTGCAAAAGCGTACAAAGAGCAGGCACAGTGAGAAAGGAGACCAAGCTCTGATTTGGGATTTTAGGAAGGAAGATAATAAATGAGTTTTAACACAAGATTACATCCAAAAAATGTGCAGATAGATCTGCACTGCTCAGCTACAGAGCACAACTTAAATATTATGGTCAGATGTAATCTACTTTGAATACCTAGGACAAACCATCTAAGATTCTCCAGAATCACTGAAGAAAATTACCTGTTTCAACGTCTTTCAAAGCTACAGATCTAGAGGGTACTAGCCAAACTGGATTCCTCTGAATATATGTACTGCAGAAACCCTCAAAGAGTGGAGGCAGGGAGAAGAACCCTCATTTATGTGCTCCATTTTCTAAAATAATTTTACATGCCAAACACAGGAAAGAGAGATCTTGCATGTATTAAGGAAAAATTTTCCAAAGGGCACAAAATAAAAACCTAATTAGTCTACAGTTTAAAGTAGTAAAAGCTCAACTGACAATCTGTTCAATCAATGATGCAGCTAGTCAGACAAAAATACAAAGGAGGTAAAAATTCAAGAAATAAATATACAAAAATGAGTAAGTTCTGTGCATTAGAAAACATAGTTTAGCATAAATAAGTCAGATTCTGTGGCAATGTGACACAATTCAGAAACAGAGAAAAAATAAGGAACACAAAGTAGTTAGGTCTTCCAATCAAATCTTCTAGAGGCACCGAAATCGCTTTTACTTTGCTTTCTATAGTGATATCTGGCCAAAATCTTTTATCTTTTGCTTTCTGCAGTCACTGCCCAAAGACATGGTTATAACAAACCTATATCTCTGCTTAACTTCAGAAGTTTTCTGAGCACTTAAACTCAGCCATTTTATGTTAAATTAACATTACAGGATGTGACTATTTCCTTTCTGTTAACTACATAGTCTTGGACACCTGTCTTACATAGCAAGACRTATCTCTATCCAATCTTGGATGTCTATGCTTACAAAACCCACTGCTGCACAGTAGTCAAGTGAGACAAGCCTCATCCAAAACATCTTTATCTCCTCAGGGAACTTTGCACAATTGTACCAGTATTGGCATTTCTAGAAACTAGAGAATTTCATAAAAATACTGAAATGCCTCAAAAGCTAAAACTGGTTTTCAAAAGTTACAAAAATCATTCTTGAGATCTACCACAATTTGAATGCTCTCAAATATTTATCATCTTCAGCACACATCTCTCTTCTGTGCTCCCAGTGCCTTAAAAAACTTGATAACTGAACAAAGCTATTCATCAGTGAACACACTAACATTGAGTAAATTGGAAAAATGAAATTTATCATGCAATTTCCTCCTGAAATCATCAAAACAGTATTGCAAAAAAGAACTCAAAAATCCCTTCCAAACATAACATACAATATTATGATAAACTCCATCTAAACAGCTTAAACTATCACCAACCCATAGCCTGTGCTAAACAAACACTTCAACATAACAGCAATTTAAAGTGCTAACTCATTAGAAAGAAAATCTSATTTTAACTGCCACACAAGGTCACAAATTACTTGTCTGTGCTTTGTAGATGAGAAAAAAACCCATAATTGACTACAGTTGGATGATTGAATACAAAATAATACTAAATACAGAAATGGTGAAGGTATTTTTCTGAAGTATGTCTTAATCAGTAGCTTTCCCATTACTGATTTTTTTCCTTTGTGTGAATCATATGTCCTATTAAAAAAATAGCCTGAGGTACGGGGATTTTGTGTTTTCATTTTGTTGGTTTGTTTTTTTTTTCCTTTTATTCCGTTTAAATCCACAGATAGTGTGATAGAGCAATGCTGCATAAAACACAAGTATACGTACTTATCAACATTTTCCAGTATGTAACTGCATGCACATACAAATGTGTTTCTGTATGTTACTTTTTTTCCAYGAAAAAACACAATCCTAACACAAGTCAGGAAAGATGATCTTTAAATTAGGCATCAAATTTTATAGTACCTTAAAGATTTCAAAATGAAAATTTAGGTTAATATGAAGTGGTATGTGCATATACTGCCCTCATGCTGTATATAATACAAAATGCAGAAAAATTCAAAATCTTTAAATAAGAAAAAAACTTAGTCTTTTACAGCAATAACATTTTCTCAGGAAGAAATGTCTTCACAGAAGTATTTTTCTTTCAAAATACTTACAATTATATCTGTGGGTACTTCACGGAATGAATACATGGATTTATTTGGTACATCTCTTTTACTCAGGAGCTCAAAAACTGCTGGGTAAGTGAGCAAGTTTACCAGAAACAAAAAAGACTAGAGAAAGAAACAAAGGAGGGACAACAGGGAACATTAATCAGTTAAGTGCAACCAAGTAAGTGTTAGCAGTTATTTGCCATTTACATTAACTTTGTTCTTATCCTTTACAGGCTGAACTTGACATAAATAGACCTGCCCAAAATAAGACTGCATACCCTGGTAAGTATCTATACAATCTAAAAGAGCAGCAGTGACTGAAATATCTAKTATCTATCAAATTGTACAAGCAATTTTGAAAATTACAGTATTCATTGCCACATAATTCTAAAATTTAGAGACACAGAATACTCTAAAACACATCCCTCTTCCTGATCTTATTACAGTAATCCGGACATAAACTGATGGCCAGCATTTAAGATTTAGTTTTGTCATGATTGTTACTCATTATTTCATAGTTAATCCTTGGCATTGTGAACTGCCATGCAACACAAGAATCCTTTATCAGTCATCATTTAACTAGTGTATTATATCAATTTTGACATGTGCCAAGAAGCAGGTATAGTTGCAATAAAAATTTACAGATAGGTATGTATCATCCTATCTGAACCATGGCACTGTTTCTTTCCCGGCAAAAACGTAAGATTAAATAATTTCTCACCTTCTGACAACTTTGGTCAATAGGGTCAACTGGAGTAGATTTGGGTTGGGTTATTCTCAAATCATCTTTTCCACACTCCAAAAGAGCCCATAATTCAGTTACAAGTGCCTTTATAAAGCCTAAAACGAATGTTTGTTCTAATCATGAGTTTCATATTAAAAATATTTTACACCACAATTCTAACCAAGATTCTCAAAATTCTCTATACTGAAGGATGAAATTTCACATCACAGATTGCCTGAGGGTTACTATCCCTGTTATTCTCAATCCTTTAGTAAAAATTACCTTTCTAGAGCAGTCTGCTTATGTTCCACCTACAGTCTGCAGCAATGGTTTCCAAAGACTATTACACTAGAGTAGGATTATATTTATATCTCTTCTAAGTAAACGAGCTTCTGACCTTCTTTAAAAAGTTAACTGCAACAGATCAAGGCTTAGCTAGTATTGTCTCTGTGGTTCTAAAAATACAGATTCACTATACCTTATTAATAAATTAAAACATACCACAATGAAAAGGACAAAAAAAAACCTTTAAGAGAAGCACTACTAGCTGAATTTAAATTGTTAAAAGTTAAAATGTTAAATATTTAAATAGAAGAGGAAAGAGCCATCAAACTCTGAAATCTTCAAATGTAAGTTATAGGCTTAATAGAAACTTTACATACATTTCACAAGCTGTGAGGGTTGAAAATCAATGCTGATTATTTTTGGTATATCATTTGTCTCTGATGCCACAGGGCATAAAAGGGCCATAAGAAGCAGTTTGGCTGAAAACCTTTCAACAGGACAGATGGGTAACTCCTCAGTAGATCTGCTCCCTGCTTTCTGAAAAATCCCAGAGGCATAAATAGTAACTAACAATCAGTTTCCTTGACTGGCAGAATTTGCCTGCCTTTCTGACAGTCTTTCAGTCAACACCAGCCACTTCTAGATACTCAGAGAGATGATTTGCAATTTTTGTACCTCATGGACTTCCTTGGCAACTTAAGACATTACCTTTATTTTATTGATGAGATTCTAGTTTTAATATAATGTCTACCCGGACTGTTGATAATATGGTAACAGTTGAGTTATCTGAGATTGACTCTGAAGGGACTTTGTCTGAATTGAAAATTCTTGTAGCACAATATCATCTACATCTCACTAATGTATAACTGCACCAATGACACTGGGGTCTTTGCAGTTCCTCACCTTTTGAGTAGTCAGTAACCATGGAAATGCACAGACAAATTACAGATGTCAACAGTTATTAATTCTGAGCTTCAGATCAGTAAGAAGCACCTGAAAACTTATTTTTAAACAGTACAAATGTCTTCATACACATATAGGAAATTTCTGGAAATCCAAACCAGTGAAGTAAAGATTTTGCATAATATCAGAAGAAAAAATAAAACAAACCCTAAAATTCTGCATCAAGATTAATGAATTACTTGAAAGCGGGAGAGAACTAATTTCCATCAAGAAGAAATTAACAGACATTTAAGAGTCTTTGTTAATACTGTGTAATTATTTTACACAGTTGATCTTTTTTTAACATTTCTCACTGTCTTTTTCTAAAACGCAAGACTGCAGCATGTAACTATTCGTAAAAACATTATTCTTCAATTTACCTGAATTCTGCAGAGCTACTGCAGCCATTGGTGTTGTTGCCATTTGTGTAACAATGATTCTATTACCAAAGTCTTCATATTCATTTGTCTGTTGATAAGAAGTATAAAAGCGCAGTGTTAGCAATTCAGAAGGCATGAAACTCTCAAAWGGTCTCTTAAATATTGATCTTTCTTACACTTGTTTACAGAATTTAATCCACTTTATGTTTAGACTTGAACAGTTCATAGATATTATCCTCTACAGACTTACCAGGGTCAGATTCCAAACCAAACATCTTTATCAAGTACCTTATAAAAATTTAAACACAAAATATTGTRGTCGAGACATGCTATATGAGCAAATAAAACCATTAGTGCTATAATGTTTTTGTACACATTCAATAGGATGCTTGTGCATTACTTTTTTTGTCCTAAAAATGCACATTATCTCATTTTTTGGTTATATTTCAAGCATGTTTAGATTTCAACATAACCTACCACCATTGTCTAAAAAAAAATTACACTTAGAAGAAAAGAAAAAAACTATTTTTCCTAGTGTTTCAAACCTTACAGTAAAAAGTAAACTGCACAGACTGCAATGCTTACCTGGATTTTTTTTGATAAACTGTTAACCATAAAGTTCACACAGTCATTCATGGCACCTGTACTATGAAGCAGAAATAGTCCTTTGGGTGTAGTAGAAAAAATTAGCAAGGCATCTAACAAAGTCTCTTCCCATAACAAACTGCAAGAGTAACAAAAGAGTAATTAAAAATGATATGAAAAAAGCATGGGAGAAAAAGAAAAAGTACTATTTCTAACTATGAAAAACAACAGTACTTTACTCACTGGACTCTATGCTGAATTTATAAGTTTCTGTCAGCTTAAAAAAAGGATTTGGGAAAAAGATAACATACTAGACTGTATTTTATGTGAACATTCAAACTCAGCATGGCAAAACTAAGGTTAGGTAGGAACACAGAAGAGAAAGATGATGTAATGGGCAACCCAAAAGACCTTTGCTATTCTTATACATATGTATGACTTACAATCTGACTCTATACAGTCCTAAGATATTAACATGGCATTTACATGTTGGCAAAACAGGCACCAAATGTCTCCACAATTTTAAAACACTATGAGAAACTCATATTTGAGGACCTAAAGGTTCCTGCAAGAAATTAGTACAGAATTATGAAGAAAGGTGCTATATTTACACAATAGCTTCACATACTAAGAGCAGAAAATGRAAAATCAACATTGCCCTGAATTTTCAGACTCACAAATATTTGTGTATTTCTCATCTTAATGCATACAAACTTCTATAAAGGGACYTTAAGCTTCAGTATAAAAGGAAGGGCTTTCAGTCAAAATGCTGCCAATCTTGCTACACAATATTTTGAAGGTGTAAATATGATTCAGTAGAACAACATTTTAAATTAGCACCACACCAAAGGCATAAGATAAACAGACAGCTATTTTGTTCTGTGCTTTCCAATTCACATTTTCCTCAAACCAAATTCTTTAGTCAGAGAGAATGAACTATAAGTCAATTTTACATAGACTAGRCACCACTCTCTAAGCCATGAAAGTTCTCAAAGGTGAGGAAGAATTTTGTAGCTCTACTGAGACCTTTGCTAGGATGGTTTCTCTACCTACCACTACCATTTTGGCAAAAAGACAGTCCTGGGTTTGGCTGGGATGGAGTGCGTTTTCCTCTAAGTAACCAGTATAGTGTGCTATGTTTTGGGTTTAGGATGAGAATAATGTTGGTAACACACTGATGCTTTAGTTGTTGCCAAGTAGTGCTTATCCAAGTCAAGAACTTTCCAGTTTCCCATGCTCTGCAAGTGAGCAGGTGCACAAGAAGCCAGGAGAGAGCACAGCCAGGACAGCTGAAACAAACCAGCCAAARGGATATTCCAACCCATGGGAAGTCATGCTCAGCATATAAACTGCAGGGAGTTGGCCAGAAAGGGCCAATCACAGTTGAGGGATGAGCTGGGCATTGGTCAGAGGGTGATGAGCAATTGAGTTGTGTCTCACTAGCTTCTCTTGTGTGTTACTTCTCTCTCTCTCCTTTTCATTACAGTTAATGTTATTATTACCATTAGTAGTATTACTACTATTAGTATTACTATATTTTACTTTGTTTCAATTATTAGACTGCTCATATCTCAACCCACTATTTTTTTTCCTGATTCTTCTCCCCACCCCATTGGGATGCAAGTGGCTGTGTGGTATTTAGTYGCCAGCTGGAATCAAACTACAACAAAGTCATAGGGTTACAAGATGTCTCAATTGTGGTTAAAGTAGCAGTGTTCACACTTGTACACATGCATAAATTAAGTACCAAGTTACCTGTTTTTTGATTCTTGACTTATTGATGAAATGGAGTCTGCATCAGTTACAGGAGTAGGTGCTCTTTCTGAAAGCAAACTTGTCTGTAAAATGAAAAATAAATAGCTCCCTACTGTTTATTTACACCATTTTTAAACTTCAGATCTTGTTCATTCTCTTGTTATATACAAAAGAAAAAACCACAGTGATCAGGTTGTAGTTTAGTCTTTAGCACAGAATGCACTATTCCACTACATTTTGTTTTACTCCAGAAAAGCTTATTTTTTACTTCTTCGGGTATAAACAATTTTAAAGCTATTAATTTTTTTTTTTTAATTAGAATTCCTAAATAAACCTCTTCATTTTCCAACTGGACACTCCCAAATCAAAAACTGGCATTTCAAAGAAAAAAAGGAAAAAAAGGAAAAATTGTAACACAGCTCTTAACTCAATTTCTGTCATAGGTAATGGAAATAACAGCCTCTGGAGTCAACAACACAATACTAAGTTTATTAATTCTGCCACTTTTTATTTTAYGTATTTATAAATTATATAAATTTCTCTATATTGGTATGGATGTGATTAGAGCTACAGACAAATATATATACAATGTTTTCATATTTGATCAAGTTTATCATTTCAATTATATTTGAAAATAACTGGTACGAAAGACTGCATATTTTAAATTATTATTTAAGTTTTTTACATTTATGAGATAAAAAGCAAATTACACCATTGAAATAAAAGTGAGCAGTTATTAAATTACTGCCTTATACATGTGATGTACTAAAACAACAAAAGATTCTTCTATTAAACTAGTCAGTTGTATTGGATCTGGTGTTCCCCTTTTATTATCATGTCTATAAATTCTGTCTCAGAATTTCATCAGAATCTGTCAAAGAAAAAAAAAKAATTTCTTTCTCCGTTGGTCTTAAAACTGCAGGAGACATGTAAAAGAAAAGGATACGAGTTACCAGTCCATCCTGCTTGGAAAGGGTCCACCATACTCCACCATTTTTGCTACACTATAAATGGTAGGATATTTTATAAACTTCAGGTGTTTTAAAATTGAACAATGACAGAAAAAAAATTAAAAAACTAAAACTAAGATGATGGAGTTGACTTTGCTGTAGTAACTTGTTGATTCTTGAAGTCAAGAATATGTTGATTCTACTTCAGTTTATATTTCACTACTAAAGTGATGTGAAGAAACATTTTGTTAGTTAAACTTTGCTTTTATTCAACACATTCAGTCTACATATCTTGTACATGTCAAGACAATTTTTCTAAATTACGTTCTATACCATAATAAGGGATTTTAACGTGGAAAGTCTTTTGTTCATGTGTAAATGCTGTAATGTTTTAGAAGAAGTAACTGGAAACGCCCATCAAAAGCTTTTAACAGTCTGCCTGAGATAAAAACTCCTGCCTGGCACTTCTCATTATGGTCTCTTGAGAATATTTCAATGTCACCTCATTATTTAACAAATGTTTGGAATCTTCTTTTTTTTTCCCTCTGTATATTCTACTGAGACAAATCAGTCTAACTAAAAATTACTAAAGGACATCTCAGGAGTCTTTTCTTTCAAAATRTCCCAAACCAAGAGTGAAGGCAAGATCTGTGGTGGACAGTGGTTAACATGACATGAAGTGGCTTCTACCATCAAGTACAATGAATGATAGGTCTACCAGTGCATCAAGATTTCCTGTTTTAATCTTAGGCATAGAAGTCTCAAATTAAACTTCTGCTAGGTTCACATTCAGAAGTAAAATTTGCAAGCAGAACTTCACTTTTACAACATTTTCAAGCACTACTTCCCTACTTAAATATAATCAAGCCATAAGAACAACTATTACACAAGCTGAACGTCTCATAGCAAGGTTTTTTCCCAATCCAAAAGCAAGAGTTACCTTTCTCCAGGCCTCTGCAATAGATTCATGCAAGCCATAAGGAATTAACATCTGTAGGCCTTCACAAGTTCTGTACATTTGACGGCATACAAAAATGAAAGCTCCTTTARCAACTGGCATAAGCTCAGATCCAGACAAAAGAGAAATGTCATCATGAAGAAGTTTCTTTGTGAACTGAACAATTACATGAGCAGCTGTAAGACTAGAAATAAAATAACACTTTTAAAATGTTGTTCTGTAGTAAACAATAAACTTTGAAGCAAATCCTCTGACTAAACTTACTTAATTTTTTTTTAGGGGAAAAGAAACTACAGAAAGAGACTATGACCCACGATGGAGGGACAAACCATATTATAACTTGTAATACCAGTCAGAAGAAAAGAAACGTACAAGTGATTTTACTTTGGCAAACATATCTATGCAATGCAAAGTATATTCATTGCTTTCCAGACAGCCCACATGACCATGAACTACACAGACTCTATGTTTTATAGGAGTCCAGTTGGGAAGAGTAACCAGACAATCATTTTCGCTTCTACTTTATCACTGTTAAGCATATCAGTATAAGGTAAAATTTGTCCTTGTTCTTTTCCCTGTCCAAGATATCCTTCTGAAATATTCTAGATTCGTAATGACAAGGACAACTCTTTCTCCAAAAAAGTAACTTTTACTTCCACCCCCCCTTAAAAACATAGGCAATTCTGCAATTTCTCCACTTAGACGACACACATTCCATGTTTTCATGGCCTGCAGCTTAGCTGTTTTCAAAGGCTCATCTCAGTTTTCCTGCTGTTTCAAATGTTAGCATCAGCTAACTATATTCTACCCACAGGAACACACTGATCCTAAATTAGGTACAGTGTTACACATGGCAGCTTCTTGGACAAGATGTGTTTCTACTGGATGTATTGAAATGTGAATGCTACATTAAAYCTATTCTTTCAATAAATTTGGTTGATTTTACTATTTATTCTAAAAACAAACAAAGAAAAATGAAGAGAGGCCTTTGGTCTGAACAGTAACACTACGAATATAATGGAACTATATTCAGAGAAAGGAAAGCTCTCACATGAATTAGAAAAAGAAATAAAATATTAAAATCTCCCTAATTATAAGTATTTCTTTACATTGCCATTTCACCTTGTTCTACACATAAATATCTCCCTAATACATTCTCTAAAACACTTACTACTTTAATTAATAATCAGATATTTTACTCCAAACAAAACCAAAATGTATCACATGACAGACAAATGAAAGAAGAGAAAACAAGTCTCATAAGAACAATATAATCCATTGAAGTGCTCACTAATGCCATTCATTAATGCACTCTTACCTGCCTTTGGGATTTTTTTCATTTTCTCCATACAGAAGAAGMGAAAGACCATCTTCTGAAGCAGCAATCCTTGCCAAAATATCAGCTACATCAAGTAAAGTGGTTTCAAGACAGTTTATATACACCTATTTGGAAGAGATAAAAAAAATTCATTGCTTTTGTGAAAGCAAATGAAAAAAGTGTTTTTTCAAGTCTGTCTTAGGTACGCAGAACCTGAAGGTCACCTTTCTGATGATTTCTTAATAGCTTAATAGCCTATGTTCAAATGTCATCACACAGAAATCTTCATCACAAAGGGCACTAATTCCCAATATTTTCATAATCATTATAGAAATGTTTAAAATAATAAAAAAACYCAGCCCTTTTTCTTTTATCAATTCAGAAAACAGTAGCTTCCCATGGAGAATTATATTTTATTATACTTGTTATTGAGAAGACCTAACTTTCAAGATGTCAACTGAATTTAAAAATAAAAGTAGGTTGCCTTTCAAATAGAAGGTAGATCAAATATTCATCCAAGAAATATCCAAATGACATCAGAAAAAAGGCAAAACCAATCAAAAAATTAAACAGTGTGTTTTTTCCCAAGGAAACAGTCTCACTACAGCACAATTTTTGCTACTATTTGTTGGGGTGCACTATGTGCTGGAAGAGAGATAGGCTCAGAGGACCGGAGAGAGAGCCTCTTTCTTGGCCTTGGAGGTGATCCTGGGAGTGTATCCAGGTCACCGGGGATGGGCTGAGAGAGGATTGTGGGTTTGTGGACAGTGCTGGACCTATGAGATGTGATAATTGTAGTTTGTGACCTTACAGGGTATTGTTTGCCTGTTACTATAATAGGCAATGTCTGTGCACTATCCCAGGTGATTGGGAGACACTGAGGTGAAAATCTTTCCTGTTTATATGATGTGATATCCTGTTGGGTGCTGGTATTTAGGGAATATTTTACTGCACAATAAAGGCTTTTGCATTTCTCCATCTTGGCGGCGGAGTCGTGCCCCTGCGTGAATACTGCACTATTCACCAATTATAGTAACAGACTAAATTACTCAATGCACAATATGATAGCTAATGTATAAAATACCACAGAAGCTACCATATTATGTGAGTAAATAAACCTTCTACATAGAAAATACATAAAAATTACAATATTCTATGCATGTAAAAATCATTTGGAAGATTATTACAAACCTCTGTGCCACTCAGCAAACTTTGAACAGGATGAAGTAGGGCACCTATCACTGCGTCTGTATACAAACATTCAGTAGCACATCCTGTTTGATCACAAAAAACTTGCAGAATCTCCATAACGAGACTTTCTGGAGAATAATTGTCTGGTGAACACAATAAATATGTATTTATATTTTAACTTACACAAATATCTCCATATAATTTATGCAGTTGCTTCTGAATTATTATTAATTTTGTTAAGTGCTGATTTAACACAGAGGGAGGAAAAAGGGTAAGGGCGGAAGGGAAGAGAAAAACTGCACAAATAACAGACACAAATTAAAAATTGCAAAAGAAGTTATCACATGCCTCATTTTAACTAAATATATTAGCATATAAGGAAAAAAAAAGCATTTACCTGAATGTGCTGCCAAAGCTGTCTTTGGGTAACTTGGAGAGTAATAAATAAGTTGAGTAAATAATACCAACACATCAGTTATGGATACATTATCTATTAAAAAAAAAAAAGAAAAAGGAAAGTACTTTGCAAATTAAAGTACAACTTTAATTTTGCAWATAAAAAATGGATTTTGTAAATATATGTAAAGAATGCTTTGCTGTATAGAGGAAATCAATCATGTACAAGTGATAAAGCAAAGGACATGCATGTCCTTGGGACTCTACTAAGGTATTTCATGATCAACTTATAAGACTTGATCTTGCTCTCAATTTAGCCAATTGAAATTTTACAGTGTCTTTCACTGCAACAAATGGCAGCTAACATTTGAAAATACTGAATATACATGGTTATAGAAAAAAAGCATTGCCTTACTATTAAACTAAGTGAAACTACTTGAAAAGGGAGAGGCTGTCAGCCAACTCTTTCTCAGGCCTGAAACAAAACTAAGAAACGTAGCTAAATGCAAGTTGCGAACAATTGCTCCAAGTTTAATGTAATTATCTTAATAAATCAGACAATTTGTGAGGAAAGAGTTGCCACCTATGAAGCTGAGAAGGACACTATTAAGAAGAGAAATGGCAAGATTGTTACATTTGTAAGGAAAAGAACAAAGCAACCAGCACTCCTGGATCTTTCCTGGAAGGGTGTTACACAGGTAATGCATAAATGACAAAAGCACTTCGTTAGTAGATGTTTCTTACTGACAACTGCCTTACACTGGATCTATAAAATCTTGATCCTCTAACCATAGGGACAAAAGACAAGTCGCAGAACTTCTCACRGAACAGAAAACCAGTAATGTGAATGCTAAAAGCCTGGCTGCAGAGAGATTTCTCAGTTTTCTGACAGCGCCTGTGTGAAAGCCTTGCTTTCTCATGGACGATGTAGGAAAACAGTTGAGAGATTTTGTAAACTATGCTATTGTTATGATACTGAAGAGAAAATATCTGAAGTAAGTGTTGTTGGGTTCAGCCAATCCCTCTGGGGGGCGGTTGGTCAGAGAACCAATAACCTTATGTCAGTCCAGCATGCTAAGGTATACAAGCTATCTGTAAATTAATAAAGTGTCAGTTTCTTCTTGTACTAAACGGTCCATGTCGCTTTATTCCTCGGTCTCTGCTCGCTAGMGACACAGTAATGCTTTGAATTCTACATTGAATTAATAGAGACACTAAAGCAATGGAAGCTACAATTGCCCTTACACACTTCCACCTGCCAACCCTGCACAATGTAGATTTCTTTGGATGTCCAAGAGCTTTTCCATCTTGTATCCCTATTAACACCTCTGTTCCACAGGTACGGAACTTTTCTTCTACTTTTATTTTATCTTAATTAATAGGTTAAACTCAGAGCACTTGTTTTCAATTTGCAATTAGCTTGAAATACTGATTTTTCTTTCACACCTGAAAACCAGTTTTGGTCCCTAGACATGTCTCTCTTCCAACCAATTACATCAATTGGTTTGACAGAAGCTATTACTCACACCTAGAAAAGTGAATCACTTACACACTGATCCAACTGTCCTTCAACATGAAATAATTATACTAAAAGTAAAATACATAAGTGAGCCATTCAACCACATCCATCAAAGAATAAAAAACTGCCTAGATGCTCATATATAGATATATATATAGGTATATACACACACCACCTTTACAGAAGTTTCCAGGCYCAGAATTGGTGAATAAAGTGTTGTTCTTCAACATCCACAATATTGCAGTGAAAATATATAAATATATACCTAGTAAGGATATAGTGTTTCTCAACAGGTTCTATTTTCCTCAATTCTCCCCTTACCTTTTTTATTTTTCAGCTGTACTGGAAAGAGATTCTGGCCTTGCTTATAGATCAACAATCTTCCTAAGAAGCACAGTGAATGAACAAAATAGATGTACTGCAATTCTGGCCCAGTGTAAGAAAAACTCTGCATATCACCTGTAACAATAAAGCAAGAAATTAGAAATTTACTCTTGTAGCTTACTTTATAGTACCTAGCTACTACCTGTAACACAAGCGGATCATTTTGCATATAAAGACAGCTTAAGTAATTAACCACCACTATTCTTTTTCTCCTAAAAGACAGTCATACAACATTTGGGGAAGAAATAGAATAGATAGAATGTCTTCCTCTTGAGGTAGCGTGCTCAAAAACCTAAAGAATGTGGATGTATGTGCATAGAATGTGAGACATGCAAAGATACTCACTACAGTGCTGCTGGGCAAAGTCACTGACTTTGGAATTTTTATTAACTGCTGCTTTGCAAAATTCAAAATAATCAAGACATTGCTGGACAGCTGCATTAATCTGTGGAATAAAGCACAAAATAATAAAGTACCTGATATTTCACAATAAACTCATTCTCTCTTGTATTCAAGACCTATCACACAAGAACTTAAATATCCACTTCACTTCCATGACTTCATTTTTCAGTGCTTTGGATGGATTAACCAACAGAAGGCAAAATTTAACAGGGCTAAAATATATCACCATTATTATTACATTATAACGCAACCAGCTCCATACACATAAAGACAACCTATGAAGAGGAGTACAGAGAACACGCAAGTGTTTTGAGAAGTCAACAGCAATCTGTGAATGCCCTATCATCATTACTGCGGAAGATTTTTAAGCTTACACATGTGAAAAACTTTGTCCTGAATACACTTACTAAACTGTAGGTTTGGTTGCCGGGTGCTGTTAGTGCTATTACTGTTCTTGGTGGTGTATCATTGTCATAGTACGGATGCTGAACAAGCTTCAGCAGAGAATTTCTTCAGCTCTCTGCAGCATTTTTGTGAGAGCTCTGTCTTTCCCATGCAAGTAACTCAAAACAATRTTACAGTTTTGTAAACTTCTTGCASCTGCAGGTTGTTTTGCAGAATTGTTATGGTTCTAACTAGAAACACATTCAAAGATGGGTGTCTTAGAACTTGATCAATCCCCTCAAGGGGTGGATGTCCAAAAAACCAATTACCTTATGCCATTTAACACACTTTTGCGAACTAACGTATAAAAGCCTTCTGAGAGATYATTAAATCGCTTCCATTTATCTCTGAGCCTGGACTCTTGTGTTGTTTCTCTACTCGTCCAYGGTGGGAACAGCAACATCATAGCATTATAATCTAATCAAGGTATATAAAAGTTTAAAAATTATAAGCATGGTTGTAGCAAGGAAACACAAAGCACATTGTCCTGGTTTCAGCTGGGATAGAGTTAATTTTTTCTATTTTCCTATGATCTGAGGAGAATAGTTAGATTTATTACAGCTTGGAGCTGCCAAGATTTATTCACAAGTGTAAATATACAGACATGCACAATTAAAAAATTCCAACCTTAATCAGATACTTACCCTGTGCTTACAAATTAGATTAGACTACCCTGCTCATTGACTTTCTATTATAAACTCTTTGTTGCATGGAACATGCTTTATTCTATGCCCTGTTCTGTGCACACAGATAAAAACAATAAAGGTCTCTTATAGTTGTCTGTGTCCTTTTCTCCATCTTAAGGTTTTACCAGTCCCATATATTTTACATTTGATTTCATTTGTATTACAAATTTTATAAGATATAGCCAAGTCCTGTTTATATGAATAGATCTCACATCTACATTGGTCTTATTGAAAACAATGAAACCTCCACCCCAGTAAAGAGATCTGCCATACAAAATATATGATAGGATTAACAGCTATATTACTAAATATATTTTCCCAGTCTGATTTATCTTGCTGACTTTGAACCCTTAATGCTTCAAAGAATACAATGGCAGTTTCTTAGCCTCTTTTTGTCAAAAATCCAAATTTAGCACAGAGTATTATGGTATTTTTTCATGCACCATTTTCCATTTTTATGTATTTCTGAAAATAATTCTAAATATGAATGCAGCATAACAAATCAATAAATTATAATCCTAAGTAAACACTTGCAATAAAATATCCAAATTCCCCTTACTCATAGCTGGCCATACGCTTCTTTGCATTTATCAATGATCCATTTCAGCAAAGAAAAATTTAAAAAAAAATTAAATCCAAAAGGCTTATGCAGCTGAACAACACGGAATAGCTCCAACAAGAAAAAAAGAGGAAAAAAATAGTCCAAACCACAATGTGCAAAAAAAACGTTGCAAGTAAACTCGCCTTGGTAATTCACAGAATCACAGAATGGCCTGGGCTGGAAGGGACCTTAAAGATCATCTAGTTGCCATGGGCAGGGATACCTTGCACTAGATCAGGCTCCTCAGGGTCCCATCCAACCTGGCCTTGAACGCTCCCATGGATGGGGCAACCAAAGCTTTTCTGGGCAACCTTTTCCAATGCCCCACCACCCCCATAGCAAAGAAGTTCCTCYTAATAACTAATCTAAATCTACTCTCTTTCAGTTTGAAGCCATTAGCCCTTGTTCTATCAATAAATTTTATTTACAGACTACTATTGAATATATAACCAATAAAGTATGCTAATAGAAGTACTTACCAAGGATTTATATTTCCTTTCCAAAAGCCTAAATACCACTCTTCTGCTGTAATATGCATGCTTAAACAACAAAGAAGATGTAATATCAGCTGCAAAGATATGTTCAGGTTTTTAACTAAAAAAGTAGAAATTATCTCTGATTCTGTTCTATTAGGCATCCCGTGTACCGTACATATTCAATGTACTGAACTCCAGCTCAAGTAAACCAGTATTATACTCAACTGAGACTTTTGTTTGCAGTACATTTATGACAAAAAACCCCTACATCATTAGAAAAAAGTGTAGTAGAACATGCAGTAAAAATAGCAAACCAGTAAGTACACTGAAATACTAAATGCAGTGTTTTGACACAGTTATGTAAATTCTACATTTTAAGTTTATAAATGATAGGCTGGAAAAAGCTCTAATGTTCACTGGAAGTTAGCAAGTTGTGTGTAATATGTAATAATATAATATAATATAATATAATATAATATAATATAATATAATATAATATAATAATGTGCAATAATAAACTGTTCTTTCATGCTCATCACTTCTTCCAAAAAAATACTTGCATCTTTTGATGGCTGTCAGTCAATTCTACCAAAGGGACTGAAGTCACAAAGCACAGAAAATACTCAGAAATTTCATGAAAACTAGAAACTGAACAGAAATTGCAGTGGAGGGTAGTATTGAAAAGCAGTGGACACAAAAGTTTAAAAGGACCCTGCACTCCCTTAATTACAGCTCTCAGTACAGGTTGTTATAGGACACAATAGGTCTGCGATGTCATAACCCAAACTTTCCAAAATACATGTCAGACATGAATAAATTATGTTGTTGGGTTGCGGCTTTTTGCTTACCGTCCACTTCTTAAACCACACTGCTTTGATATCTAGCAGAGCCAAGAAGTGCATTGGACTCAAGAAATCTGGAGAGGCAGGATGATTAGGCTTGTGTTTTACTGACAAAAGTGACAAGGTACTCTCCACTACTTCTTCCATGTACCTTATGACACAAATGGGAAAAAATGGACAGAAGACAAAAAAAATCACTGAAGTCTTTCCACCAGTAATATTCAGGAACAAAYTTCTCATAAAACCTTGTTCAGATAGATCATAAATATCAACAGCATTACCTTTACTTTGATCTGGTATGGGTATYAATTCTTTGTAATACCACAAATTAAACAAATATGCATCTAAATTCTCCTAAGTTATTAYGTCTTTTGTTAAGTGCTAAATATTACACTTGCTACACTTGAATCCAAACTATTTTTTTTGTTCAAAAGTACTTAGAACACTCCAAAAGCTAAGTAAGCAGCTTAATATGACTACTCCTATGCAACCTCCATATTTGACTTTTCTCACCCTCTACTTTTATTTTCCCTGTTGTCACTGACCAGCCACTGTGCATTCTATAATCAAGCCTTTGCTAAAATTACATGCATCTTATTTTATGTCAATAACTATTAAATTAAGAAACAGTTACAGGGTTTTGAAGATTACATACTTTTCTGGATGTCGAATCCAGGAAGATGGTGCTTCCTTTTGGTACTCATTTAAAAGGCGAACCTGAAAACATAATTATTAAAATTAAAAACTAATTAATGCATGATGTTTCAGTAATGATAGAAAAGGTACAGAAAGTTCATTTATACCTTTTTAAGTAAACGATTTACATCTGAGTTAGATACATCCAGACCAGCTGAAATATGAAGAGAATATCCTCCAGAAAGAAAGTACAACTCCAAGTGTCTTGCTAAAAAAAAAAAAGAAACCCAAAAACAAAATACGATTCACCTCCATGACAACAATGACAAAACAGACCATCTTATACAGTCTTCATTATAAAACTTAACTTTTCAAAAAGTACGTGACTCATGAAGTCTGAAATGTAATTAAATGCACATACCTAAACTTGTATAGACTTCTTTTGTCATATTAAATGGAGAAGAAGAAAAGGTTTTTGCATAGAATCTAAGGATTTTCTCCTAAGGGTGAAAAAGCAAGCAATGTATTAAATAGTCATTAACTGTGTATTATAATTGCAAAATAATCAATATGKAGAGGCATTATTCTCAATATTACACATTATTCATCTAGACATCTGTGCAGATGTTAACGATGTTTTATAAAAATATAGTTTCTGATCACAGAAATCTACACTTCAAAGGAAATTTTATTCAGATACTTGAACTACAGCACCAATGCAAAGCCTCACTGAGTTACGAAGTAGACCAAGGAACATTACTTTTCCAGTACRTATCAGTGACTTGTAATTATCACTGTTTTAAAAGAAATTGTAAAACTCAGGTGAAAGAGAAATATATGACAGCAGCTGGAGCAACTTTCCTATTTATTTGGTAATCACTTTAAAATTTTAAGAAGAAGAAAAGAAGTTTAATTGACATAATAAATAATCTAAAAGCCATTTAAGCAGCTGTCATTTTTTTCCTCATCACKGCYTGTGTGATATTACTATGTAWCATTTTCTCATCATCATGGAGCATAAACCTGACTTGAGTAGGAAATATTAACATGACCTATTCTAYAGAACAGTTTTGCCCATTTTTTTACGTGTGTTTTTGCTAAAAGAAATTCAGACGTCTTCATTGCTATTAAAAGAAATGCAAATGAGTACTTTGGTATCTAAAAATCCTATTGAAAGCCTGTTGCAGTCCTTTAAACMAAAATTTACTGSAATCCTGTATTTCTTTYACTTCAARAAATCGTTTATGTGATTCATACACAAATAATAAAATGTCTTGGAACCTTGCTGGACTACTCATAATATGTGTGTAACTTCTTACGTCTCTACAGTACTGCTTTCTTTGGATACACATCTGATAATTAGATACAAAACATTCCCTTACACTGAAYGTTGCATCAGGATCTGCCAGAGAGATCGTCAGATGCTTACGCAGACTKGGCCAACTCTCAGAGCTCAGGATATCAGAGGCAGGGGCCAAGCACAGCGTCTGCAAAGCTTCTTGGCGAACCTGAAGCAGTCAAAACGATAAACACCAAAAATCCATTCACAGCAATCTCTGAAATACGTAATTTACAAGTCAGAGGGAGGGAGGGAGGGTAGGGAGGAGGGAGGCAGGAAGGAAGGAACAGAACCTGGCTGCAGAACAGATAAGAAATAAAAAAATACTTATCTTCTGCTATATTTTTTATGGTTATTTAGACAAAACACTACATAACTGAGTGAGGAAAATGTGTGCATTTGAAGCAATAAAACCATTTTAAATAGGTTTTCAATACTGGATGCAAGGTTTATGTTCTACTTTCTGCCTGTAATCAAATATTTTGTTATTGGGGAATATAGCTCTCTAAAGCTCTCAGCTAGGGAAAGTAGACACAGTTATTAGATATTGCGTTATACTGCTGAATTTTCATCAGCATTCTAAATAATTTCAAGTAACATTTTTTTTCTGTTCATAGACAACTGCAATCTCTAGCAATTTATTTCATCTTACTAAAAGAAACTGTAGGACATTTCAATAACATTTAATAGCATCAGACTTTTTACCTGGTTTTCTAATAAAAGTCCATCACAATGTTTGTACCAATTCCTACCTACCATGCCTTTTTCAGCTGCCAGACAACCCCCAACAAGTCTTATTAAGACAGCACACKCAAACTGGTATTTCTCCAAGCCTCAAAAGTATCAGCAGCTGGTGCTGATTGTTGGTTAGAGACACAAATTAGTACTGCTACTGATATGACAGCAAACCTAACTTGGACTTTGTATTTTCCATTTGGCAGTAGGTTGTTGGCAAATCAGCACACATCTATCTCTTCCAACRGGGATAATTCATGGGGCAACACAGAAGTTACCAAACAGGACAAGGAACATGTCATGGGACAAATAATGTTCAGCTACTTTATTAATCATAAACCAACTTTTTTTTTAAACTAAAAATGCCGATCTATAGCACACAGACTTTTAAAAAAAATATATATACTTGCTGCAACACTAGTTTTTGAACCAGATTGGTTACAAACAATGAAATATTGCACTGCAGAGTAATTTCTGCACTGAAGCCAAGATATATGAACCAAGAAAGACAAGTTTCCACTTTGGCACATAGGAACTCTTATGTACATACAGGCTGTTCTCCAATATGCCATAAACATTAATTTGTATTAGCATTTCATTTCTGCTTTTAAACTTACTTCCTTGGGCTGAATAGGGTCAAGCCTTTCTGCGAGCAGCTGCAATTGTTCTTGACTCATGAATGCATAACTCTGTAAAACACATTATAAAATGATCATTAGTATATTTTATTAAACTGAACAGCAGAAGATTAAAATCATCAGTCTTTCTGATACCTAATTTACTTTCAATAATTAGGATTTCAACATTTATACTAATTTAACAAAAAAGACAACATTCCAAATGTTTTCTGCTGCTTACCCAAAGTTAAGATCATGAAATTACCATGACACATTTTGTTTGCTTTACTTCAAAGTTTTCCATACCTTCAAAAAATCCTTATAATAATTTATTCAGCAAGCAATGTAGCAAATTACAGTGGTCTGGAAATGAACTGCACATTATTTGGCTTCTAAAATAAAATCACAAAAGTTAGATGATGTTCTGCTTTTACCATCATCTTATCTTTTTCTATACCATAYTTGGATAGGTACTTTGGAGCATGTGGGCATCATATTAATCTCATCCAGCATATGATGCCTAAAGTAGCTAGTACAAGCTTAGTACTTAAAACCAAAAGAAAAGCAAATAATTTGGGTTTAGGATATAACAAAGATGGGGAAAATTAATCATTCTCTAGGGCCATTCTCAGTCTCCACTGACAGAAACGTAACAATTTTGCAGTATCATGCTTATTTCATAACATAGAGAGAAAACCCATCRTACTTGGTTGAAGGAGGAGTCACTGTCAGAACAGTTGTCTGTGTAATAGCCACTCTGACATTCTTTCTTTGCTTTACTATCCAGCTCCTTATCATGCATCCGATCTTCTTCAAACTTGTTAATCAAAGATTCTACCACAATCATCATGACATTCTTCAAGCCATGCATCATTTCTCTGTATCTTCAAAGTAAAGATGATTTTAATATTAAAGAACACATAAATCACCATGTAGAAAAAAGAAAAAAATCACTACATCATGAATAACTGAATATGACATAATGCTAATTGGACTTGAACTCACCAAACTTACAGAAATGAATGAATAAGAAATCCAAAYCCAAATCAAGCAATGAAACATATATGTACCTTACATGCTTCAGTTAACAATATTTTAAATTACAATAAAACTCCTTTTTTTTTTCCTTCCAGAACCATTCAATGACATATCACTAGCATAATTGTATTTTGGAATTTTCTTAAGAAAGAACACCATGAGTCCACCAAAAAGGAGGATCTGTCCCTGAGAAAACAAGCCAGTTCTCATCCTTATTACTGTTTGTTTCTTGTAGTTCAACATCCAGTTTTTCTTCTGCTATAAACCTCTAGTAGAAGCAGTAGAAGTGAACACATTATCCCAATTCAAGATCTTGAGTACAGGTCATGCACACAAAATAATTTTCTTTCAACAAAACCAGGGTTTTTCTAATTTCCATTAATTGAAAAATAATATCCACAGGGAAGCAATTCAAGATTAAAAAATGCTTCAGAAAAGCATCCTGTTGTAAAAAGTTGAYGTTTTATTTCAAATTATTTTTTACCTCAGTGCTACAATTATTTATTTTACAGTCATTAAAGATACAAATTATCATATTGTGCTTTAATATCCTCCTACATGCCAAATTAAAAATATAAGACACATATTTAGTTCACTGGAGTTTCTTCTACCAATTTTAATGAGCACAAGAACCCTAAAGTCCTGATCCTTGAAACAAAATTATACAAACAGCATAATCTGAAAAATGGTCATCCTAACATCTATTTTCCTGCTTTCTTATTTCGCAGCATATAAAAATGACCAATGSTAAAATCCTACATACCTCAAAAAATTCACCTATTTGCTACCAATCTTTTTATGTAATAGTTCACAACCTTAATTCCAAGGTGAGAGAAAGCATGACAAATTGCAATGTAGGCTGGCATTATCTGAACTGCCTAGCACTGACTTTAATTACAGGTTCAGAATTGTTATTGGTTCAGACCTTATTTTTTCAAAACACATTATGGAAAAGAGAAAACAAGATTAAGACAAAGAAACAGATGTGAATTACATGTACATACTCTTTTGATTCACGGGTCTTCTTAGTAAGATGTTGAACAAGTGTGTCATAGCCAGATATTTCACCCTGATTTTGAGCAGAGGTACATTTTTCTGTTTCTTCTTCAATCACAGGTCCCACAGTATTTTTTACATATTGTCTAAGGTATTTCACAAACTCATAGCTGCGAGAAACATGCAAAATTAAAATGTAACATCTCCTTCCATCATGAAACATTTTCAACATGTATCAACAACCACTACCTTCTCTCCCAGTAGATCTGTTACTCTGAAGTAAGAGCTTATGACTTGCACAGAAATAAACTTCATGAGTGTGAAAYAACACATTACAGTTTGATTTTCTTCAATATGGTCATTATCAGCATATTGTAGGAAGAAACAATACCAAATAGAAGAAACAAAACCAACAGTTTACCAAATAGCACAGCTTCACTTTGTGCTTCTTCTAGAAGTAAAAATCCACTCAGCAAAAAGGTTAAGATTTTGTAGGTAAAAACCAAAAAGTATCAAGAAATGCCAAATTCCAAAAGAAACACTCCTTGTAGCACTCTGAACATAGCACTGTCTTAGAGTATAAACTGTCTGGTATTATTTATGTGTTATACATACAAAATTAGAAGGTACACAGAAAATACATCTTATAAATTATAGCATATGAGAATACCTATGGCTTATAAAATTCTGTGTCATGACAGTACACAGATGTCAGTCAAATTGACAAAACAGCCGTCTGTGATTACACAAACACATTAAATTCAAGGATTTAGCACTTTGCAGTCTAATGATCAGATACCCACAGATAATTGCTAAAAAAATAGAATAATCAGAGGGAGATTTTAAACTGAAGACTCTCCCTGGGTCCTCCAACTTTGAATTAGCTACAGAAATTGCTAAAGAGTACTGCTCAAAATAAATCAACTTTTCTTTTTGGCTAGTTTTCTGATTTGTGTAAAGGGCAAGGCAAACAGAAACATGCAAAAAAATAATCATATATTAACAGTAGATGCATCATTTTATTTTCATTGTATCAAATGTAGATGCGCAACTACTTCATGTTAACTTGGATAAAAAACCCCAAAAACCAAACAACAAAGCACACAAAATTGTGTCATGATAGATACTTCCCCCCTGGATTGCCTACCTCAGGTTCCATCAGGTATGTCAGTATTTTTCTTTTCCCCTACCTTTCCATTCTTGCTCTCAGTGAAAGTAACAGAAATACTTCTCAAGAAAGACACAAAACACATTTATTTCTGTTTTCATTTGTGCAACTGCACACAACTCTCCACTGCATGAAAGCTTTCCTGAAACTTTTTCCCCTTTGTTTTATAAGGGCAACACTTCCAGCATATATGTATTTTTGCAGTGACTCCTTCACTCTGAAATATACAGCAGCCACATCGCTATTCAGACCACTAATTTTATGTCTAATGTTCTAGTCTTTATCTTCTGCATTATTCTTCTACCTTAGAAATGTTTTGTAACAATTATGTGTTTCAGCAATGACAGTACTACTTCACAAGCAGAATCAATTCAGACTGATCTGGCAGGGCTTACAAAGGAATCATGCTTGGGGTGGTGTTAAAAACAACTCTAATGTAACAGAAAACATGTTACTTATGTAGTTTAAAATCCTGATGTCTACTACTGCACAGAAGYTTTGTACTTGATTCAATTTTCCTTTTCATTAGCTTTCTGAGGATCCTGCATTTGTCTTTTCTACATCAAAGTGGGAACAAAGGATAAAGACCTCAAAATCTGGTAAAATTACAGAAACAGTTCTGCTCAAAATGCTGAGCTAAACTAGAGCATTGCACAGTCCAAAAGCACACACTACTAATAACAGAGYTTGCAATCTGGATGGGTGGGTTAAGAAGAAAGTTTCTTAATGGYCTCACTTATAAATGACCATATGACCTCTCTGACGTTCCATGAAAACCAGTCCGTACTGCCATGGGTCACAAACAAGACAAGAATACCTCCAGAAATATTCCAGCACCAGACAGTAATCCTCATGTTCTGCATTTAAAGAACACTTGATTTTCCATTAAATGTAAATTAAAACTGTTCTCATGAAAAGAAAGTATCTTTAGGATCACCAATTTTCTAACCTGCAAGAAAGAGTAATGGATGACAAGGTTTCACTGTTGTAAAAGGAAAAGCTATATAGGCATTGCTTCAACCCCTTACAGACTTTACTCCCTCACCCTAGGTACTCTATTAAGTTCTCAGAAAAAATGACAGAAATATTTTAAATTTTTTTTTGTTTGAGCTTTATTGTATATATCTTCTCTAAATATTTCTTTTTCAGAATTACATGTCTCTTTCAACTTCGATGTTTACAACCAAATTCTTTTACTCTCACGCTTGTCACCCAGCAACCTGCTACTCAAAATTCACAAGAGTACAAGCAACAGTGTAACCCAATATAATTTGTAACAAAACTAAAACTGAGCTAAAATACCTTTCAAAGAATCTTCAGAACATATGCAAGTTTCAAAGTTTTCAAGTTTTTAAAATTACAGTGAATTTTTAGATAAACCCTAGTTCTATTTCACTTATTAACTTTCACCTAACTCCTACCACTGACAAAGCAATGCCAATATCTAGTAAATTTAAGAGATTGCAAATAGTGCCACTTCTGAAAAAACTGACAGGGAACCAGCTTTCTCAGTAGAAGTCAGGTCACAGAGCTCTGTTCCTTATTAAAATGTCTTCAGGTCATTTTGGCTTGACATTCTCTTGGCTTGTCATAAAATGTGTACTAAAAATCTCCCATGTAGTAAAAATACAATCAAGTTATAACATCATGGAAAGGAAAGAGGAGCGTGGGATCTGGAAATCTAGACTGCACGTAAGTGAGGTCACATCGTCAAGTCTGATTTTACAGAAGTGTGATAGGGATACATTTCTGCTTTATTTAAACATAAATTAAAGGAATGACTACCTGATAAGATAGACATGTCCAGTAATATAGGCCAGCGAGAACAATCAAATATGGCAGCCAAGCAGAGCTCTGAAAAAGTACTCCATTTTGAAAAACAAGATTATGTTGTCTAGCAGGTGTCAAATATACTGAGAGCCTTCAGTGACTACTTCTTCTAGCTCCTTTTCACATCTGCATTAAGTACACTCCACGTGCAAGTGCATCAGAACTTTGTAAATTCCTCTCTCACAAACAGCTCATTAATTACTACTACAGTAAAAATGTATTAGGAAGAGTAGAGGGAAAAAAAACAAACCAAGAAAATGGCAACATTAATTTTATTCTTTAAATCAGCATAATCTGAGAGTTGGTTAGTGACGAGAATATCTATATATGTATAAATACACACACATTTACAAAGCAACATAAAGTGTAGACTTTTCCCAACTGTTAATACAGTTTAACACATACCAACTTCTTCAAAAGACTAAAAATAGCAAAAATATTTTTACTTGTGAAAATTCTCATCCGTTTCTTCCAAATGCAAGAGAATTTCTTCTGCACATTCTACTGATGGAGCTCCAGTGATTTTTTCCTTCACACTCTGCAGCAACTGTCTAAGCATAGACTGTAATAGAGCTTCATCTTCACTTGTAAAATGAGACATCTGTAGAAAACAAATAGAAGAATAAGAAGCTCTCATAGTTTTGTTTCCCCTCAAGATGCTAAGAAAAGCACAAATCCCTTACATTGCCACTTTTTTATTGTTATGAATAGGATTTTCTATCAAAAGACACAATCACAGACAGGAAATATTTGATAGAGCTTATCTTCAGATAAACTGAAAACAAAACAATCAAATCAGTTTCAATAAAACTCCTGATATTGTAGCATCATATTCTTAAAGGAGATATTACATTGAGAAAAGCCTGAATATTCCTATTTGTACTTGCTTGAGAACTTGCCCATCATACAGGTACAACACCACACTGTAAGCTAAAAAAATTAAAAGGAGGAAAGGTTTTACAGACGTAATGGCTGTATCTTGATAAGAAAATTTTGTAAGTCTCTCAACCGCTTCTCACCCACTGTTACTACCCAGTTCTGACTTTGGGATCCCTCTACTCAGTGCTACTGCTGTGCCCATGACTGAAAGYGCTGTCAGCTTTCGCAAGCGCCAGGTGGAATTACCAAAACTGTTTAATTTCCCTGTGCTAATTAACTGCAGTGACCTGACAGAGTCTTGTCAAATTAAACTGAAACTGCTGGGAAAAACTGGGAGGAGAAGAAGCAGTGAGAAACTAGAAACATCTGTCAAGTCCAGAAGACAGACTATCAATTAAATTTTCAGGGGCTGCAAAACAAGACAAAAGCTCAATTCTGATCTTGATTAATTAATGGCTTAAAAATCTTTACATCCCATGGAATACTTTCATACCTCAGTGGTAGTTCTAGCTTATGTATTTCTAGCCTATTTAAGGAGAAATTACTTAGAGATATTTGACTTTTTTGAATCAAAAATTAAACTCTTTAAGCACCTGTGAATAAACAACACACACACACTTGGAAGAGACAATATAGCAAATTACTGTTTAAGAATCAAACAGTATCAACCATCAAAAAAAAAAGAAAAAAAGAAAAAAAAGCCGTACAGCACCAGCTGGAGGAGGTATGTTTTATGAAAGGTAACAGTTCATCAAGTTGCACTTCTCTGTGGTAAGTAGCAGTTACTGAACATTTTTCTTTGATCCAACATAATTCAATATTAATTCAATCATCTTACCAGAAATTTCATTAAAGTAAATTCAGAGCAAACAAACACCCCAAATCCCTTGCAACAATCTTAAATTTGCAGCCCTCTTATAGAATCTCAAGATACTTAATCAAAGTCAATGCATTTTCAAGTCTATATAAACATCARATAATACCTTAATCACTCAAAAAAAAAATCACCTAGTATTTTGGTATAATTAGGGAGTTTTAAAAGCACAAGGTATCCAGATAGTGGCTGGCTGGTAGTGCAAAGCCCCGGTCAAATTATTCATAGAGAGAAATCATGGGAATATTGCAGGTTCACCTCCAGTTTGCCTYGGAAAGTCATACCTGACTACATTATGTAATCACTAACACAGATACATATCTTACATTTCATTTGTAAAGGTTTGTGGTTTGCTGTGCTTGCTTTTTGGTAGTTGTTGGTTTGGGGGTTATTTCCCAGCAGGCATATCCCCCACTCAGCTTCCAGGCAACACTTAAATGGTCGTTTCCTCCCTAAAACGCAGCTTTACCCAAAGCCCAGCTAGGGCAGTCCTTTCAAGGTCCCGGCACTGCCCCAGAATGCAAATCCTGCCCCACAACCCAGGGGAGGATTCAGAAGCGGCCTGTTGTTGCCAGCATTTATCCTTATACAAGCCTTCGCCTGAGCAGGGAGGCAGTTTTAGCAACAAACCAAGGAGAGCAGTTCCCAGGACACGAGCAGTGCGAGAATTCCTACCCCTTCTCGCGCTTCACCGCCCGTCCTTCGGCTGCGCACCACTGCTGGGCGGCAACCAGGATTCCTGGGTCAACCCACGCACAAGGAGAGCAGTCGGTCTCTTCCCAAAAGACGGGAGAGGCTAAGCCTGCCCAGGTGCTTCCCTCAAATAGCGCTGACAGCGCGGGCGGGCTCYGCCCGGGCACCTCGGACGCGCTCGCCTCCCGCACCCGCTCAGCTCCGCCACGYTCCCCGCGCCCCGAGAGCCCCGCATTCCCGGTCCCGCCCAGCCCCAGGGCGGCACCGTGCGCGGCCCCGGCGGGCTCCCCGGCCGCACTCCGCGCCGCTGCCCGGCCCGCCGGGGCTCACCTTGGGCGGCCGCGGCCCTTGGCAACCGCGGCGCCGCCGCCGAGTCTCGCCGGGCCCTGGAAACATCGCGAGAGGCCGCAGCGGCCGCCGTGAGCGCCCCGCCCGCGCGGGTGGCGGTGCCGCGGTGGCGGCGGCTGCGGRCGGCCCGGGGAGAGGCGCTGGGCGGGCAGCGGGCACGCGTTCGCCGCCGAGGGTCGCCTCAGCAGAGCTCCCCGAGCGCCCCGCTCTCGCTTCGGGCTCCTCTCTGGTCAGCCCGGCGTGGCGGCCCCCAGGTTTCCCACTGAAATCAGAGGAATGCAGCCATGCCGTTATTCCCAATTTACATCAGCAGGGGAGCAGATTGTCTCAATAAATAAAATAACGAACGGCAAGGAATTTTTCAGCTCTATTTTTAACTCTTCATTCGCTCCTGWGATGGAGGAAATATTACAAAAATATCGGATAGTATTTTTTCTCTCCAACAAATAAATCTGTAACACAAAACCAGCAAAACCAGTTTGATTTGAAATAATTTCTATTAGTTTAGCTGTAATAAACCAGAATTTAGTTACCGTAAATACTCATAACAATGTTTGTCAGTGCTTGCATGCAGGGTGTTACATAGTGCATTACTACTCTTTCCTCCTACATTTTTCGAATGATTTTGATGATGGGGGATGCTAATCTTCCATGATGACATGTCCTTTAATGCTAATCTTCCATGTAACGCTAATCTTCCATAAGGACTTGTTCCTTTAACTGGACCTGTAGCCCCTTCAGTTAATAGAGCTCTACCWAAGTGTGGGTATCTACTTGCACAGTAGAACTAGGAATGTAAACTGCAGTATTTCTATCRAAAAGGGGTAATTCAGGAATTGAAACATAAACCTATCTTACTGCCAGTTCTCAGAAACCAGATTTTGATCAGTTGCAACAGAGTTTCTGTGATACCTTTAGCACTGAGCTCCTCAGTCCTTTGAAGGGGCCAGTACTTGCAGGTACCCACAAAATAAAGCTGGGAAAATTGTCTGCTGACTGCCACTTGCAAAGGGTCTCCAGTAAATTAACCAGAGTCCTGTTAGCTTGGCCATGCACTCTCCCCATCTTCTAAGTGCACCGTTTGGAATGGGATACAAGTGACAGCAGTTTATTCCTCATCCATGCCAGGCTCTTCCTTCACAGGCAACCAAGTGGTTTGCTTCTTTTCTTTCCCCTTACCAACTGAGAGGCGCTGTGGTGCAGCACTTCTAATTCCTTTATCACTTCACAAGCACTGATTTAAGTGACGGCATCTCAGTTTCATAGCTGATAAGGAATAGAAAAAAATCAATGTACATAGTGTTCAGCATTCCTAGTCCTTACTGAAAGAGCCTCCACTTTAACAAGCCTTCCCTATCTTATAAAACACCTTATAAGAAAAGTTGCACTTKTAGTGGCATCACAGAAAGATGTCCTCATGATGCCTGTGGTGTTTCTAAAATTCTTCCATTCCTTTCTACCCTCTCCCACCTTCTATATTTCATCCAGCCTCTTCAGCCACGTTTTGCAGCCACTGGAACCTGGAGCCCTTTCTCGTGAGCAAAGCTGGCAGAGCTTGGATGCCATTGGCCGTGATTATTAGGATGCATCCCRGCAGACACCCTCCGAGGGTGATACTCCAGAGTGAACAACACTGTTCTGAAGGAAGTACAGTATATTTACATGGATGGATGTCTGTCACATGAGAGAGGTTGCAATCACTGTGGAATTGTTCATGTGGATTTCACACTGGTGAAATTCCACTCTCTCTTACACTAGGAATTCCTTCTCCTTGGTAAAAATATTCCAGATGTTCTYTCTTGGTTGTACAAACAGGAAGGCCTGGCTCCTAACCCCGGTTCAGGAAGGCATACAAATAACTCTTCATAAGATCCCAGCATTGTTAGAAAGTCACATTGCTGGCTTCTATAATTTTAGAAATTTAAAGGAAACAACAAATACACAAATTCTTAGAGTGTGTAGCATATAAGGTAAGCAGAGTTTCAAACTCTGAAACACAGAATGTGAGTAATTTAAGTATTATAGAGAAGTTTAATTTAATTGATACAGTTGTCTCCCCATACCTAGAACACATCCCAAAATTTTAATTATCAGTTTAAGCCAAATTTCTGTAAATCTATAATGTTTCTGCAGTGTCTTCAGTGTGGCAGACCAGAAAGAAGAATACTGTGGAAAACAAAGGAATCTTCTTTACAACTGGTGGTAGTAGTGGAAATAGCTTGTCTTGGTGCTCATGCCATTACACCAGGGACATAATTTCTCTCCTCTCTTTCTGCTCTTTCTGACTTTTCTCTTTTCCTTCGTTGTAACTTTCCCCAAGACAACTCTTTTTCTGGATGACTCACAAAGGTCTGGAGAGATTTTGATTTTATGTAGGTGATGTACAGCTGTTAGTTTCTCCAAAATGGTTTAGCTAAGACTTTCACCAGCTCTGTATATAGGACCTACTACAGGAATTGGGATTTACTGTCTGATTGAATAATTTAACATAGCCAGTATCTATTGAAATTCCAGTTTATCAGCCTATCCTTGACTGATACCGTTTTCAAAGGAGTATATACCAAAGAACTAAAAGGGGAGGCAAACTCCACTTGACCAAAACAAACCCAACCAAACCAAACCAAAAGCAACTTTCTATACTCCCATTTCAAAGCTAAATCAAGACCAGGAGGAGCCAAGGTGTCCTCACTTTAGAGCTTCCCAAACTGGGACTAAGGAAAAGGAAGAAATAAGTTAGGAAAGCAGAAATAAGTGTGGATTCTGGTTCTGGCGGTAGCACAAGAAGTCTGCACCACGTTTCTGCACACTCTGACATCCCTTAAACAGTTCTTGAGCCTCCAAATAAAAGATGAAGACACTTCATCAACCCTCGTATGAACGCTGTGGCATTTGTTGCCCTCTCACATCACATTTATGGCAGTTTCCCAAATTTGGAGGAACAATGGGCATGTTTTAAGACATCATTAGATCATAATCTAATCATAAATATCAAAAAGGAAACTGCTTAAAATATTACTGTTGATGGGAAAGTCTTTTTAAATAATTTCCAAAGGAAATTTTCTATTTTGGAGACCATCTGTCCTTTCCTCCCTGTGCACTCTGGGGAAACACTAACCCATGGCTCGATGTTTCCGTTAAAACAAACACTAAGGAACTGGTGGGTAAATGGTCACGGAGGYTGCAGGCTGGAGCACTTATGCTGTCAGCTGCACTTGGAAGTCTTGTGTTAAAACACATGCAAACAGAATTTATATCAGTTCCATAACAGGGAAAGTGTAAAGTGTCCTGACAGGTCTAAAGTTACATCAGATGACTTTGTACATTCCTGTTGAGAGCTAAGCTGGTATGAGATGCGTGTAAGCGATTACAGGAATCAAAAAAATAAATTGGGTCGATTTGCTTATTTGGTAATTAARCTTCAGTTATGCTGACATTTCAAAAAGACTGAAGATCTTACTTTGCTGTTCCTGATCTCTTTTTTCTGAAAAGTGAGAAACTGGCAGGAAATCAATAGGACTCTTGCATAACATTTTAAAGCACCAACTTGGAACCAGCCTGTCCAATAACAATCAGGAATGTTATTGATTAAAAATGTAACTTAGTGAATATATAGGTACTGATTTTTCCATCTGTATTTTATGACGCACTTTTCAATAGATGCTCTGCTTGAGGTTGTAAAAGGAACTACTGGAACTGAAGTGATAAAATCTATACTGCAATGCTAAGTAACTACCTCAAAGAATCAAAGACAAAATAAGCTTCAATGACAATATAAATACCCAGATGCCAATAAAATAATTTTCCAATCCACAACTTTCTTTTGGTGAAACTTCAAGGAGCCAAGGACATGTGTCACTAGCTCTGACTGGCCTTAGGCAGCTCTCTTAGCATCAGATTTAGGTCTTTATTGGAAATTGAGAGTAATAAAATTATCTTTATATGCCATTATGAAAATTAATCTCACAGAACTACAACATAATAACCAAGTGGCATCATAAATCTTGACTTTATTTTCCATTTTTTTTCTAATTAATATTTTGGTCTTTTTTTATCATGTGTTTCCTGAAGGTGGCAGCAATATTCAGGAATTGCATGAATGTCTGACTTTTGAACCTATTGACCTGTAATACAGCATTTCTTTCAATGTAAATGTATTTGTATTTATGGATATTAATCATATGCTAAAGTCAAAATTTGATGACATAGATATTGCAGTTGTAGACACAGGATGTACAATATCACTAGAACATATGAAGAAACTCTGTTGGCCTGGAGCGTTATAATTGCTTATTCTTTCATATGATAAAAATTCGGAAGCTAAAGGAGTATTCCTAAAGTATTAAATATTTTTAATTAACAATGTACTGTTGCTTGCAGTTAAAGTCACCCATTTCATTGTCTGCAGTGAAGCCTGTRTCATATGCATTTCCTGAAGTGATCTGTAAGCTCATTTATGGGCACTACGTTAGCAGTTCAAAACACTACAAATGTTATGTGTGATCACTGAAGGAAGATTAGAGCCTGTCTGTACGGTTCCTTTCAGTTCTACTCCTCCATTTGATCTTAATCGTTTAAAACCACTGCTAGGGCCACTCAGGCCAACTACCTCACAGCATTTGAGGGTTTTATGGAAAAAGAAACTTTAACACTTCTTTTGGCTTAGATGTGGTATGCTGCATTATTGTGAAATGCTTTTCCTACTGAGGCAAGGCAATTGCATTGGCATTAGAAATAGGAAACAATTTAGAGAACTTTTCTCTCCTTTCATTTTGCTAGCACTTGCCTGGTCAGGGAGCTGCAGGTTCCACTGCAATCTAAATGGAGGATCGTGGAAGCCCACGAAGACATCTCTGCAACAGGGCTCTCCTCCTCTTCGTCTTTGGCTAACAGAACTGCATTATGCCAGGTGATTCTCCTGCCTGCAAGTCTTCTGTCAGCTCCAGGGCTGCTCTCACAATGCATCCAGGACAAGGGCCCAAGTTCTGGTACTGCTATCCCAGAAATGCCAGTTTGATGCAGAGCTTCTCAGTACAAAACAGTCATGGAGCTCCTGTAGTGGGTCCAGCAGAGAGCTGTGAAGATGGTGAAGGGACTGGAGCATCTCTCTTATGAGGAAAGGCCGAGGGAGCTGGGCCTGTTCAGCCTCAAGAAGAGACAGCTGAGAGGGGACCTCATCAATGTCTGTCATTATCTGAAGGGGGTGTCAAGACAATGTTTCCAGGCTCTGCTGGGTGGTGCCAAGCAGTAGGACAAGAGGCAATGAGAAGAAAATGATACACAGGAAGTTCCACCTGAATATGAGCAAGAACTTTACTGTGCAGGTGGCCGTGCACTGGAACAGGTTGCCCAGAGAGGCTGTGGAGTCTCCCCCACCAGAGATGTTCAAGAACTGTCTGGCCACAGTCCTGTGACCCGACTTGAGCAGGAAGCTTGGACCAGATGACTTCCAGTGGTCCCTTCTATCCTTACCTATTCTGTGATTCTGTCAACTGCATAGCTGCCAACGGTTATGCTGCCAAAGGAAGTGCAAATCATAGGCAGAGGTTTCCYTATGAGTCTTCACTGGTGCAAATGGACTCCTTAAATCCTTGCATGCCTTCAGACCTGAATGTTTCATCCTGAGAGAAAAGGAAGAAATTGCAGGTTTTTTTACAAAAGTAATCTCACGTCCTAAATATGCATGGAACACAAATGCTACAATTATAAATTACGCTGACAGAATTTATTACACTGTGCTTCTTAAGGAGTTTGCTCAGCAAACCTGGTAGCCTTTTTAGTAGTTGTATGTGAATATTCCTGTGCCTTAGAATTGCCCATCTTTCTTCTTGTCCTTACCAATGACTGTTTGTGCTACCTCTCAAACCAGTACTTTGATATYCTGAAGTTGAATATTTTTATAATTGCTCAATTTGTGTTCATCCTTAGTGAAGTATTGCTAAAGTAATTTCCTTCACATTTCCTCTCAAGATCAGCATTAATTCCTGCACTTGTCACGTTGATGTTTCAGAATTCAGAATTCAGCTTGTCTGAGCTGCTGACATGTTATACTTTTGCAGACACTGACTGCTATTCCTTTTTGCATTTCTGCTCCATCTTAGGTTTCCCTAAAATGTGTCATTGCTATCACTTCCTTTATTACACCATTATTACTACAAAGCCTGCATAAATGATTTTGTCACTTGTGGTTCAAGTGTTGAGCCACCACACCTTCTCTTACCTGTTTCCCATTTGTCTTCTGAAAATTGTACCCATCCAGATAAACTACTGCTCTCCTTACCCAATGGCTTATCCTGCTATAGTTCTGAATCYCGGCGTCAAACACAATACAGTTTCCTTCCTGCATCATCAACCAAGTGCTGTCTCTAATCTTAATATTTGCAGGAGTCAAATACTAGAGACATGTGCTATGTAAGCTATTGGTTTATATTCTCTTGTTAATATAAATTATGGTCTTCTTGTAAGAGTCTCTTCTACAAGTACAGATTAATCTAGCCAGATGTGACRCACAGATAACTTTGTTCTGTTCATTTTTGGAATGTTGTAAAAAGCTTGAAAAGTAAGCAAGTCGTGCTCTTTGCTGCTCGTTTGAAGCTGTACTCTTTGTAAGACAGGCTCAGGAAGACAGAATTTGTCCCATCCTTTGCCATGCTTTATTCCTTTGTGTACTTTCAGCAACATGAACTGTGTGCTTTGTTTTTCAAATATTTTGTGTCCTAGCAAACTGTGACCTCTTCCTAAAAGTGATGTTTTAAAGAAATAGTAAAAGCATTGCTTGGTAACAACACTGTTTATTTAAATTCCAGAAAACACTTGTTTTTACTTTTTCTTTTGTTTCACTTAGATAACGTCTGTGATCCTAAGAGAATTTTACAACCGAGAAAAAGTTTTGGAGCTTCTCTGAACAAATCCAATGTCTGAAATAAAGAAAGATGGATGAAGWAAAACACCAGTCTTGAATGTCTTCATACACAAAATATGGTCTTTTAATAAAAACTTATTTTAAGGTTGTGTAACAGAATCTGTGCAGCAATGGAATCTTATTAGTAACACACTTTCCTTAAGATAATGAATCCAATTTCTTTGAAAAAAATTTTTAAAAGTGTTATAGTTTTGCATTATTGAAGCCAATATGCCATCCTAATCTCAATATAATTCCAGTGAATTTTAGTGTTAAAGATGAATTTGATTCAGTAAATCTGCAAATACGTTTCTCTGACATGAAAAATAATCTCTAAGTAACAAGAAGAATATTTAATATTTTCATTGGTATTTTTAGTGCCCTCATGATGTGAGTAAAATTCTAATAGAGACATGACTTTGCCAGTCAGACTCCTTTCACTGAGGAATAAGACAAATACTTCTATATCTTGATACACCAGCTCACTGACTGTTACAAATTTTGCAATGCGTATTTTATGATACAGCCTGTAGTTGTTGTGACCCAAGGACACGACCTGGCACATGACTTTGTTGAACCTCAGACAACTGGCCTTGGTCCATCAATGCAGCTTGTCCAGACCCCTCCTCTCTTCTTCAGTTCAGAAAATTCATCTTTTCAATTCTTTTTTTTTTTTTTTTTAGGGGCGGGAACCACCTTCTCCATCCAGGCAATTGTAATTGCGCCTGTCTGGGGCAACTGCCAGAACAAACACACACAGAGTCCCTGTTCTCCTGAGTTAGAAGTTTATTTGAATCCACAAGATGGGACTCAGGTTTCTGGATTCAGAAGGTATCTTTTTTCCAGACTTGTGAATGGTCTTGTTTACTACACTAGACCTGCAGTGTGCAAGTCAGTGCTGCTGAGGGGGAAAGAGCTGTGATTCTGAAGTAAAAGTAACTCTTGATGGGGGTTGGAACTTCATAACCTGGCTTTACAATCAAAGCAAATGGGAGCATATTCTGTTTTGATAAGGCTGAGTGTAATCCTCATCCCTTTCTCATCTGTCAGATGGGTTTTGTGAACATGTTGTGATTGATTGGAGACTGATTATTCTGCTTCGAATCCTTGGAGCACTCCTGTAGTATGGAAAGTGTGCTAATAATGTGATAATTATTATTTTAAAGTCCGTTTCCCTTTTGGTGCACTCTTTTTTGCTTAACTCAGGTTCCTGTGCTTGCGCTGAAGAATAATGCAGTAGCTGGAGGGAAGAATCCATGTGGATGTAGACTCTAGGCTGTTGCACGTTGATTAACTTGATTTATACTGATGGATCTATCTTAAATTACACCAGTGGAGGATTCAACCCGAGTTTTAAGGAGGAAGGAGGATATACTTACAGATGAGTAGGTCTTGGCAAAGCTCTCAGAAAACTCTAAAAATACATTCCTGCTTAGTTTTTAGAATAATTTTTCTAGCTACTCTGATGCTTTATGGTGTTTATAGCACTAAATAATTGTAATGCCATTGTGTTTCTTTATTTTACTGCTTATGCACCATATGGTATTGATGTGTATTATATTGCGTATAACTCAATACAATAAACATAGTATTACAAAACAGAATTGCTGGATTTTTATTATAGGTAGGTTACCTACTGTGATGAAAATAATATAAAATTATAGGGGAATTATTATTCCCTTTCTTCCTAGTTTTTATTCAAGAAATAACCCATGGTAAATTAGGTGCAATTCCACAAAATTTTATAGAAGCATAGATCTTGGTATAAAACAGTAAATAAGCTCTGCTAGAATTTTATGGGTTTTACACTTGTCTTTTAAAATTAGTTTATATTTGCAATGCTTTGCCTCAGAGGTTACTTGAAGATCACTCCTGAATGTTATTGCACATTCTCAATTGTTTCTGAAGGTAATGGATGCCAAGAATATCACTTCGCAGAACAGAACCATTTATTCTTTACTCTTATGCAGGTTTTTGGGTTTTCTTTTTGCATGTTAACCACAACACCCCAATTCCTGTCCATCAAAGACTAAATACTTAGCTAAGAGAGTAAATTGAGAGACTAAATAAATTTTCTATCATTCTGATATGGTCCTAAGCTTAGTGAGATGAGCTGTCCTCTGCAGAAATATACTGCATGGCTCTCTTTTTGTTGACTTAATTCCAGAATGGGACCTGAGAGCCAAAAGGAACCACTGAAATTGCATTTTTTAAGCAAACCTTTCTCTCTCAGCTGTCCATATTGTGAGCTCCACAGAGAAGGGAAGGAAGGCATTCCTTTCCCAAAGGAATTGCAAATTCCTTAAAACCTTACACAGGGATGAAGCTTGACTGTAGCATTGTGGTTAAATACTGATGTGGGAGTCTTGGTACTTTTATTAAGTCCAGTTACTGTTTAATATAAAACGGATGATCAGTCCTGATGGTAGAGGCAGTGCCACAACTCGCTCCTGCCCAAGTGTCTCTGCAGAGCCAAGCTCACCCTTATTGGCTTTCCCTCCCTCTTTGGTAAATCCCGACCTCCTTCACAAATCTTCAGCAGAAGAGGAAAGCCCTGCTCAGCCTTGCTTACTTCTCAGCCACTAAAAAACTCTCTAGGAGCAGGTTTGTTTTGAATTCACAGTTTCTAGGGCTGAGATAGATAGTGTCAGTGGGCACTGTGGGACTGAAGTGTAAAGAGCTGTGCAGGCATTTGGGGTCTTCAGAGCCAAACAGGAGGCTGCACCCTAATTTTCAGTTTCAGACCTGAATCTGGTCCTAAAGGTTTTCCATTTTTCACATGTGCCTCTTTTTCTAGGTCAATGACTATTCTTAAATCAATTTCTGTTATACAGGATAACATAATAAGGATAGGATGTAGAAGATGTTTGTATCTTTATATAAGCATAATGTTCTTTTTCAAATTTTCACTTATTTTGTATAAATTTAAGGCTTTTTATCAGATGTTACAGCAAATTAAAATCTGCATGTGGTACAGAAGGAAGTGAAAGGCAATCTGGATCAAACATATAAGGAACTGATTACATGTGCTGTATGTTTAGAAGTTTTATCTGAAAGAGGCAGCATGTAGAAAAATTTCTGTCAGCCTTTCACATCATCTGTCTGTCAAAGATGATTTGTGTTTTATTTAATATTAGTTGAACCTGTCATCTCCCAACACTACATATTGTTTGTATCAGAGCACCAAAGCCCTGCTTTATAATATGTTATGTGGATTCATTTGTCCTGAGTAATTTTTCCAGTGTGAATAACACAGACTTTGTCTTAACACTGTTACGATTTTACAGCAGTACAAGACCAGTGGAGCTACTTCACCTGCATCATCCTCCTCTTCAGTTTTATGCTAGTGTAGCACAGCTATCAGAAAGAAATCACATCTATCTACCTTAGCATTAGTGTCCTAGTCCTTCTTGGTACTATAAAAGAATGTAGTGCAGGCCCCCTGAAAAGAGTGCTCAAGCCAGGCTCAGGCTCCCTACAATCATTTCTATTCATCCTGCTGCAACTGTGCCCCTCTGGAATTTTAAACAGAGACACTGCAGAGGCTCATTGGGAACAAGTGAAGCTGTTCGAGTGATGATTATTCTGGCAGAGCCTGAGCAAATTAGTTAATAATTAGGTGTGAAATTAATGTACACCTTCTGTTTTCCTTAGTAGATTTCCCATGTTGTTAATTTGCTTTTGCACCACCAAGGGACAAAGTACATTTAGAGAACATATGTGGCAATGAGCTAAAAGTGTCCCCAGGTAAACCTTGTTACATTTGTTATCTAAATTTTAGTATTGTATAGAGCTTTGTCTGAACTCTTTAAAATGTCTCACTCCTTAAATCCTAACTAATTATAGTGCCTGTTTGAGCAAGATTTAATTGGCTGATGAGAAAAATAAAATACTGCTTTGTCTTTATGTTACATTGTGCTAGATAGATACATAGTATATTATTATTCCTTATCCTGTATGTTTGCATTTCAAATGTGATATTTGAGGGTGTTTGTATAGAATGTACTAGCTAAAAATTGTGTGACATGATGTTAGACCTGCAGTGTGATGCCTATTGTAGCAATGTATTGTTGGAGGSGTCTTATGTATTTCTGTATATTAAGCAGGATGTTTTACTCAGAGGGAGTGTTTTATGATTCTTTACTATGAGAAATCCTTAAATGGAGTTAAGTAGACCTGAAAGCCTCTGTGGGAGCTTGTAATTATAGACTGCACTGAAATGCAGAATGAATATTATCGATGTTTCAGTGAAATTACAGCTTTTCTGTSACCCGCAATGTGGAGTGTGGGAAGATCTCTTGGAAATCCGAGGTGATGCAAGATAAAGTTTGAATCTCTGCTCCTCTTAAAAGGTGAGGTTAGAGATATTTTGCTCTAACAGGGCATTTTGGGCCCTTCACTATATTTAAGGCTAGCTATGCCAAATCATTTTCTCACTGCTTATCCTGTTAACTCGGACTGTGACTTATGCTTTCTGTAGTCTCTCTGACTTTTTTGACCACTCCAGTTTACTGGACAGGGATGAAAATATCTGTAGCACAAGGGAAAACATGTAAGTGGGGAAGCTTCTATGGGAGTAGGTAGAAGCAAGTGTCTTAAGGATTTTAAGAAGCACACATTGCTGTRGCACATGTGACACATAAAAAGGTGAAAGGTTCTTTCCCTTTTTCTAGAACAGAAGAGAATGGGAAGTCCTTCTCTCGTAAGCAGAAGGATGCCTACAGACCTCTTCCTAGTCTTATCTCCTCCTGAATGAACTTGACCTGGTTCAGGAGGTCAGCAAGTCTTTAAGAGATTGCTTTGTTGCCTRTTCTGAATTCTGTGATATTTGAGTGTCTCACTTTAGTTGGAGGTAGGAGTACCATTTTGGTCAACTGGGAACATCGCAAGATTACATGACCTTTGACAAACTCTAGCAGTCTTTGAAGTAGCTCATGTATAATGTAGGTAATTTCCCAAACTGTTCTTAATGCATGTGCTAAGCAAACAATTGGAACAAAATTGAGCTAACCCATCAGGTTCAGATTAGCCTTCTTGCAAGAATGTTAACAGAGGGAATTTTTGTGATGTCTAAGGCTCTTTTTTGTAGTGGTATACCAAAAGGTAGCACTTTCCTTTCTTTGGATGCTATTTACCATCAAAAAATCTAGGAATAATCTGAAGGGTAAATAGTTAGGCTACTTGTAAACTGTGGTAGGAATATATGCCAACATTTCAGTTTACAAAGGATAGTATTTGCATATAAATCCAAAGAACAGTTTACATAAAAATTTTTAAAAGGCTGATTCATCAAAAATGAGTTACAAAAATACATTAGGATTAAATAGAATCTAAATGTTATGGCTGGACTTAAGTGGCTTGATTATACTCTTAAATATCTGGCATTGAGTTTCCATAGTCCTAACAAACTGAATTTCTATTTCTTCCAAAAATTGTTTCTACTGTTTATCCCATTTGAATAAATATTAGTGCTTGAACTGGCTGGCAAGGAGAGAGAGGCAAAACTCTTCCACTGAAGTCACTCCTGGTGAAAGCTCTGAGAAGCACCTGCCATCTGGACCATGACACATGCCTGGGTGTGGAACTGTGTCTTCAGCAATAGCTAAAGCTGGTCTGCTCACCATCTCCCAGAAAGAAAAATTTTAAGGCTGTCTTAGTACAGTCTTAAGTTAAAATATTTTTAATGAAAGCTTATTGTTATTATGGATTTCATCAGTTTTTCTGAAGTGGATGTTCTGGTTTTTCCTCATCTCTTCTCATAATCTCATTCTAAGGCCACCCATTCTTCTTCATGCATGCTCGTGGAATATCCTGAGTAATAGAGGACCATTGTTACCATGCCAATAGCTCTTCATCTTTTTGGATTATGTGTCTCTTTCACTTTAAGCACAAAGTGTTTTTCTGAGCTAAAACCTTCTCTTCAGTGTTAACTTATGAATGCGAGAAACTGTATTTTATAGGTCTGTGATTTGCATTCTTTCTTTTTCTCATAACTGGCATACTTACCACTTCTTGCCACCACAGCAAAAGCTTTCCTCTTTGTTTCCTTTGCTTTTTTGCTTTCAATTTTGCTTGAATTTGCACTAGGAATAGGAARGTTGGAGAGGTAGTTGTTGAATCCTTGCATCTCTAATCAGAGCTCCATGAAGGGGCTGCCAACTGTGTTATKCACTTCCCTCTACTGTCCCAGGTTCTTCGTCCTCCCTCATCCTTGACCCAGCTTCCTTTGATCATCTCTCTTCCCTTCCCTGTCAGTTTCTCCACGAGGTACATAGCCCAGAGTTGCTATTCTCCTTTATGCCTTCACCATTCTCCTGCCTGTCCTCCTCCCTTACTGTTATTTTTTTTTTCTTTCCCCTTGTTAGGCATAGAAAGGTCAGGACCTTGTCCTCTGGGCTTTCTTGAACTTTGAGTGCTACCCATAAGTTCATTTCACTATGGAAGAATGTCAGAGTCTATTTAAGTCAGTGGAAAGACTCCAATAATTTCAGGGAGGTTTTGGTACTGGCCGTGAGACCATGGCTGTGTTGGTCAGAATTTCTTTCTGTAGCAGCCTTATCCAGGAATCCAGGGGAATGCCATGGCTCACCCTCATTCTCCAAAACACTTGCTTACTGTTATAGTCAGTGGTAACTATAGCAGCAGTGAGAAACTCTTTCTTGACTTGTTTCTTGAGCTGTTGGAAGTATTACTTTTTCAGTGATCGCAATATTATGAATTTTTGTGATCGCAATATTATGAATTTTTGCTCCCTTTCCACAAAAAAACCCCTTTTTTTAAATTAGAAAGTGACCAGCTGACTCATACAATCCATCTGCTCTTTTACAATGATGCCTCGTACCAAATCTTGCTGTGGTATGCAATTTCCTTAGTTTTTCATTAAGAAAACCAGAAAATGCATATTCTTAATTTTTACTGATACTTACCCAATTGTTTCCAGTTTTACTTTATCCATATCATATTGAGGTTAACATTTTTAAAGAAGTATCTGTGTCTGGTTACATTGCCCTTCAGTCAACCCCATGCTAAGTTTGAGGTATTCAACAATTTTAATTGTATCTTATAATTAGTCCCAACATTCTGACCATTTCTGTTAATGTTTTTCTTCTCCTTGAAAGTAGTTTAAAAATTCTCGACCTATTAGACAAATTGTCCTATTCAAAGTTCAATATTTGACTGGTAAATTTGTTTAACAAGGTGGGCATGATGTATTAATATTTTTTAATGAGCTATTGAAGAAATTACTTCACGTATCTTGGAACTCCTAATTTTCTTCTTGGGACATATATCCTAACTATGCACACCTGAGTTTTCATGAGTTCTTGGCTTAAGTTACACAAGATCTTTCCTCTGTAATTTTTTTTTTTTTTGACAGTTACTTCTGACCTCAAGATGCAATTTTTCCAGCCTTTAAGACAAAATCAGAATATCCTCTGGAGTCTTTTATTTTTTTCTGATAATTACAATTTCATGTGGTTTTAAATCCTTGGGGTTTATATGCTGGATCTGTGCTTTAAAGTTATGTCAAATGAAGATAGTACGAAATCTGTGCAAGTTGATCCACAAATTACATTTTGTTGGTTGATATTTATGATTCTTTCCTCTCATTTTACTGTGATTTCTCAGCTGTAGAATTATTTTTTTTCTACTTTCTTATCCCTGCCAACTTAGATGTTCAAAGTAATTTAGTTTATTAAAAAAAATCAGCATGATCCTTCATCATGGAGARAAAGAGGTCACTGCAACATTGATAATTTTGCTATTTTAGGCAGTCAAAGAATGGTAGTGTGAGGCAGATAAGCCATTTGTTCAGTGCTGACTATGAATTGGAGCCACGACAGAAGACAATTGTTCATGTCAAAACCAAATCCTCAAATAATTTATCAAATCTGATTTAGAATCCCAGAGAATTGTAAAGAGGATGAGACAAAGGAGATAATAAAACATTTTGGAGAGATCTCTGATGTTATCTTGTTCGGGCAAGCAAATGGTAAATTGTCCCATCTGCTTCTAAATTTCAGGCTTGAATGGAATTCCTGAATTTAAAAAAAAAAAAAAAAAAAAAAAAACAAACCAAAAAACCGCACAACAAAATACTCCCCCCTCCCCAAACAAAACAAAAACCAACCAAACAAAAAAAACCCAGCAAAAGGGAACTGATTAAAAATGCATGTCCAAATACTAGCAAAAAGTAGTAGATTGGGTCATAGAATAATAGACTAGCCTAAGTTGGAAAAGATAGGAAGTTCATCTGGTTCAAACTTTCATGTGAAAGGGAGCCCTAGTGACATTATCTAGCCCGCTGTCCCTCTGCAATGATGGAGACTATCAAATAACTGGGAGATTGTTCCAATGGCTGATTGTTCTCACTGTGAAAAAATTATTTCTTATATCAAGATGAAGCCTGTCCTTGTGGAGCTTGAGCCCATTGTCCCTCATCCTCTCCATGTGGGTGTGGTCACTTGTGAAGTGACCTTCTGTCTGCTTTGTAACTGCCCTTTAAGTACTAGAAAATTGTGATGAGGTCACCCTTGAGTCTTCTCATGACAGAAAAGGCCGAATTCCTCCAGTTTTCCTTGTAAGTCAGGTTCTCCAGTAATTGTATCATCTTCGTGGCTCTCCTTTGGATCCTCTCTAGTCTTTGCATGTCTTTTTTTGAATCGTGGAGTTGAAAACTGGACACAGTTCTTGAAGCACATCCCCCTGTTTGTTGGCTAATACCACTGCAGATAACCTTCAGAGATGTAATTAAGAGTTACACTCCTTTTACTATCTTGAAACTCAGCTAAATCTTGGCTTTTATACACTTTGCATTAATAGTATTCTTGCAACTTTTTCTACAAGACTCTTTATATATATATATATATATATTTATTTATATAAATATATAAAAATATATAAATTTATATATGTATTTATATATTTTTTTTAATATATATATATGTATATATATATACACATATAGTTTGCAGGAGGATTTTGAGAAGGAGTACTTACAATTGATGAAATATTTCTTCTTTGTCCTGTTAAATTCTGGTAAGCCTCTGCTGAGATGTAAATGCCCTGATACTGCCATTTTCCTTCTTTAACACATGGACCACAAGAAAAGTCTATGATAGCAAGCTGAAATATTAACAGACCATGAAACTTTGGCTGGGTTGATTCAGAAGCCAATGCAGAAGACAGTTATTCTTTCTAATGGAACCAGTATGCAATGCCAAAATACACAGTTAAGACTGGAATTGGCTTTATCTCCAAATCTGCTGCAGTACCCCCAAAATTTGTGTGTTTCCCTGAAGTATGATATACAGAGCAAGGGAGGGGGGAGAAGAAAATTTGAGTTCTTGTTAATTGTGTCCCAGACCAGGCAATTGCAATCCCCATTTCATCATGTTAAACTACATGGGTATGGAGAAGGGAAGGAAGGAAATAAAGTTATGGCAAAACTGTTTTGGGCAGTGACGCATAACCTAGAAGTGTCTCAGAACTTAGCAACTAGATATATGTTACAGATCCTTCCCTTTCAGTATTTCCAGGAGCCTCAGTCATTCACTAGAGCTGCAGTGCCCAGGTGCTGTCTAAACACAGAAAGGGCAGTCCCTGTCAGTTTACAATCACACAATAAAAATAATAGGAGAAAGCAAGAAGCAATATGCTAAAAAAATATGTATTTTCCAAGTCAGAATTTGGAAATGTCAAACGCACTTTTCTTTCAATACCAGCTTTCAGACATCTTAGTAGGCACTCATATACTAGGATCGGGCATATACCCCAAACACAGGTTTTAATACTCAAAGTAATGTATTTTCTAACTTTTTTGGTGTTTAACTTTTCAAACCATAAGTCATGTTTCTTTAACAACAGACAGTTAAAAGTATGCAAATAAATGTATCATTCTAATAATAAATGAAAATAAAGGCATTGTTTTATACTGAATTCAAATGAATTAATTATGGTCATCACTTGTCTTCTGGATAAAAAAGCTTCCCTCACCTATGTTCATAGATTTCAGCAGCTTTGATGGGATTTTAAAAACTAAGCCTTAAATTCTGCTGTCAAGAAATGGACAAAAGATCTTGTAAAAGAAGTAGAATTTAATAAATTGGACTCTTGAAGATATCAACTTTAAATGAAGTTCAGTGGTTAATTAAATGTATCCACTCTGAAGATTTCAAATCCATCTAGTAGTAGAGAAGAAAATGCAATACAATCTATTTTACATGGAAGTTGGAACTATTTCTGCCAGTTAGAGTAGTCTCCAGAATGCTGATCCCAGGGAAAACCATGGAGCAAGTCCTCTTGAAGGACATTTTGGGGCATATGAAGAAGGAAGTGATTGGCAAGAGACAGCATGGATTTTCCACGTAGTGATCAATCAGACCTTAGCAAGCTGACAGCAGTGGATGCCATTTACCTTGACTTTAGCAAGGCTTCCAACAGAGTCTCCTGCAAAATTCTTGGAACTAAATTGAGTCATTAYGCTGTGGATGGGTGGGCAGATAGTTGGTTAAAAAGCAGTTGGATGGTTGGGCTCAAAGGACAGAGAGTAATTAGAGGATTGTGTTTACCTGGAGGCTGGTGGCAGTGGAAGGCCACCAGTGGCTCTGGCCTGGGACCTGTTCTGTTTGACATCACAGGAGCACCCCAGTCTGACCTCAGCACTGAGCCTTCTGTGGCAGGGCTGCAGCAAGGACCTCCCAAGCATTTTTATCATATAGCTGTTGTACAACTGTCAGTGTCTGCATTCTGTAAAGGATATGTTTAGAAATTATACATTTTTTTCCTTTTAAAAGACTGTTCTTATCATGTAAGTAAATTTTTAAATTGCCTGCAGTAGGCACCAGGCATGACTGAGCTCTCTTGAGGTTGAACAATATGTTACTTACACCTGAACATTTAATCTAGTGTAGAATCCAAAGAGTTCTTAAAAATGAGGATTTGATTTTAAAAGTCAGAGAAAAAGAAAACAAAATCGAAGTAGTAGGAATAGATCTATTTACTAATAAAAGAGACTTGCTAAGCGGCAACCCTACTTTGTAGAATTTGAATTTATTTGCCAGAATGAACTCTGAGTCAGAAAAAGTCATTGTGAAACCAGCTGAACACAAAAAGCCGAATTCAGCACTCACATGTATTCACACAGCTGTCATTTACTGGGAACAGGATTGGCTCAGAGCATGGAAATGAATAAGCCTTTTCCAAGCAAAGAAAAACAGACAAATTTCAGAAACCACATCATAGGAACATTTCCCCATTGTGCCTGTGGTTGTGGTCTGGTGGTCTACTGAAGTGAGGGAGAAGAGAAAAGCATGAAATCGGACAGGAAAATGTGTCTGCAGGCACCAAGCAGCAAGAGGGCTGCAGCATAGTGCCTCACTGATAGTAACTCCTTCTTAAAAAGCTGAAACTGCATTTAAAAAAAGTTTATTAATTCTTTACAGTCATTTGAAGAATTATGGATGGTTGTGCTTTGTAAAAGTGATACTCTTCTTGTTGAATCATAGATATGTTCCTCCTGATTAGGCATTTTGCTTTACTGTACTGTTTTTCCCTCTCCACATGTGTGACAATTGATAACTTGTGTTACAGGTAGTCAGTCAATAGACCTGTTTTCACTTCATTACTGAAGGTTGCTTTAAATGGTTTTATTAACAGTAAGAAAAATGAAACTAACTTAACATGAAAATATAACTTGCTGTGCAATCAATTAAGAGTTATTTAAAACATGTTGAAGATTATTGAACTGAATTAGGCTGTACAAATTTGGAGAGGCCAGAAAACCACAAAGTCTAAATTTGCCTAGATCTTCAGGACAAAACACTAAATCTAAAGCAGTTATTTATCGAATGAATGTTTGATTCATGTTTTTGGGGAACAGTGGAGAATAATTTCAAGAGAAATTCTTATTCTGTAGAATTACTAAATTACTACTAGACATGCCAGAGTTAATTTCATTCACATCCCTACCTTTTTTTTTTTTTTCTAGTCTGCAAAATCTTTTTCCGGTATTTACAGTGGGACCAGATAGTTGTAAAAGCTTCTCTTAGTGCTCCTGAGTAGACTTACAGGTAACACTTAACAAGTGTAATGGACCTGAGGAGATGGTGCTGCAGTGTAAGCTGAGCTGCCATTTCAATACAATCAAAAGGTCTGAGCACGGTGAATTCCTTTCCTTGCTATTTTTTTTCAGTGGGGAAAAGCCCAGAGTCAGCAATGTGAGTTTTAAACTGTGGAGCTTCATTGTTTACTCAAAGGATAAATGAAGCCATTCACAATCTAAATCCTTTGTGCTCTGTAGATGCAAGGTGTCTGCAATAGGAAGCTGGTCCCAGGATCTCTGCCTACCCAGCAGGGCCTGGAGCGTTTCTCCTTTGGTAACAAGCTCTGCCTAACAAAGTGCACAGTACAGTGAACATCGTACAGTCTGCATGCTGATGCCTGTGGCCGCTGGTCTGGCTACAAAGAGAGGTCATTGGACCCACACTAATTATGCATGTACTGAGTAGGAGATTACCAGCAAGAGCAGCAGCAGTTCTATCTAGTAATATAATGATGTGATGGTGGCAGAAATACTTAAGAAGAAATAGGTGTTTCCATTGCTTCAGGCTTTCGCTTCGGCACAGCACCATAGTGCCTCATATTCCTAGCCCCACTGAACACTCAGCTTGTGTCTGACTAGTACCAAGAGCAGAAACCCACAGTCCACTGAAGAAAGCAAGCAGGCAGCTGTACAGGGTCCAGTGAGCCATATGAACCTCCCACGGCTCAGATAGACCGAACGTTTGAGCTGGCCATAAAGTTCCCGCTTTTCCACCAAGGAGGACAGTGTTGCATACTTGTTAAACACTGGCTGTACACCTTGCTATGTGTGCTGTGTCTGTGTAGGCAATTTAATGAAAAGTCAGAGCATCCTCTACTTCTCCTTTGTCTACTGATGATACATTTCTGTCCCGTATTACAACTTCCAGTGTAATGATACAAAAAAACATTCGAAGCATGAAAAATTGATGGGGCTGTGTGTTTGCTTTAAAAACCACTGGCATATTGGGATATGTTATGTTTAATAAAATGCAATGTGAAAAAATTATTTTTCTTTGCTAATTAAAAAAACTGTACAGATACTGTAGTTATGATTTGGTCTGCTCCAACACAGATCCTTGATGGTCTTTTCTACACTTCCCTCATTTTTGCATTGTGCTTCTAGCTAAGATTTGCTTTAAATTCTGAGTTTTTGGCATTATTTAGTGCTATTGTAACACTTGAGGAACACTCAGCCCTCGCTGCGCCCTGAGCATGTCTTTGGAGGGCAGAGAGAACAAAAAATGAATTACAGCTATGCAGTGATTTCTCAATGCATTTTAATACAAGACTGGATACAAAGAAAACAGAATCTATGGCTTGAGTGGCAGGAAAGAAGTGGTTGCATCAAGGATAAAGGAAAGGCAGGGAGGTTAGATGTGTGCTTGAATTGAGAGGTTATTTCTGCCACATGGATTTTGCAGTGGTTGCTGGAGGCTTGAAATAAACCACCTGAATTTGGTTATTTAAAGTGATGGTGGCAGCTCCTTTAATGCGACAAAACACAGTGGTTCTTGTGTAAATTTTCATCACTGTGTAAGTGACTTGAGTAACTTCAGTGAGGTGGTGTATGGAAGAAGGTTCCACTAGGAGGAGAAAGGGGATGGCCATTCAGAGCTCCCTCCGAGTGCTTATTCAGAGTGACACACTGTGAGGATGTTAAAAGGTGGAGATGTAGGTTTTCAGAAAAGATGGTTGATTTTTGGGGTGTTTTAAGTATTTTTCAGGAAACTTTGGTGGGACATGCTTTTTAGGAAACGCTGTGTATTCATGGCCAACACAGCTACTTTGTGTCTCCTTTGCACACATCGCTGCCAGACACTGCTGAAAATCTCAGGCCACCTTCTTGCATCAGTTCTAGGTGATGAGAGAAGCCTCCCAAAACTAATTTTAAGAGAGCCACATTAGCATCACAAGAAAGAATATCCTCTGTGAATAAAACATTCCAACTTCTGTTTGTGCACCCTTCCTCTCCAGAGAATGGCATCTGCTCTGTGAGTGTGCCAGTTTATCCTGTAGTGCTTGTCCATAACAGCAGGAAATTGAAATTTGAAGTTTCTATTTAAGAAAGCTGAATAAAGACTTTGCATTCTTCCAGTTCAATTACTTTTGAAAATAAACCCTCAGTATAAGGATGCCAGAAAGCACAGAAAACCTGCAGCCTCTCACAGACTCAGAGCAGATACTTTTGGCTGGAGTAGGAGCTAGGATTTTTGGCAGAAAGAGAGAGAAGGACCAGCATGAAAGACCAGGAGAAAAAGAGAAAAAAGGGTTGGGGAAACTACAACGAAAGAGGTAAGTTGAAGACAGAGTCACAATGAAATTAAAGTTGGCATTAGAAATATATAATGACATTATTTTCCCAGTAGTGCAAAGCTGTGAGCCTGCTGATGGAATAAACTCAGTGCTTAATGCCATCTGCTCTTGCTGATGGAAACAGTGTCTTGCTGGATGTAGAGAGTGGAACATTCCTGAACATGTTAATGCTATAAGCTGTTCATAGATTAGCATGGTCTGTCGCAGAAATGCTTGAATTAGAGAAGGAAACGACTCATCACAGCAACTTTACAAGAGTCCTTAATGGTCTCTTGCATGACTGACCCAGCAGTGATCTGAGAACTCTGAAGAATCTTATCTGCAAGAATAGATCCTGTTTGTGCCTGCAGGCAACATACTCAATTTACAGCCAAAGCTGAAAGCCCTTTGAAAGTTGGCCCTTAAGRTCATACCCTCATCCTAAAGTCTGTCAAGGAATTTTCCCCTACAAAATATTCCAGGAGAGTTTTGTAGTGCATGCTTGCCTTGTTTTGTTTTCTTTTTGATGTGGCAGAAACAGCAACCTTTGTGAGAGTTCAGATAATCAGATTTGCATTTTGTTTAGCCAGAGTCACTGCTAGTATTTTGTAAATAACTCCCAATATAGTTTTATACTCCAATTCATTATCACAGTATTTGGTCATCTTTCAGCTAAAAATAACAGCAAAGAAGTTCCTGAAGGAATTCAGAGTCCTTGGCATTTTCTTTTCTTTGGCATTATTCTTTTTCAGTCTGTGTGATTTTTAACCTTTCAGATTCTTTTGATTTGGTTTACTGATTTTTTTTCTTCAGATTCCTGAAATACAGGTTGGGGGTGGCATGGATTAATATTTGTTAGTACAAAGCAGTATGGTTCTTAGATGAAACAAGGAATCTTTTCTGTTTAAGGTTTTGCTGTATTTCCTAAAAAAAGTGAGATTAAAATACTTTCTAATTTTTTTTTTCTTTCACCGTAGCTAGCTTCCTTCAGTGAGGATTGCTTTGTCTCCATACTCTCACAAACTTTGTCCTGTGCTTTTCAGCTTGGCACTGCTATAAATCAACTTTCTCCATGGTAGACATTTTACCCTATAAATGTTTGCGTACACTTAGCACCTCTCTTCAAATTGTCACACTGTTAGTATTGATTTTTTTCAATTTAATATTTTCCCATTACTTTCTCAACCTCCAAAGTTCTTTAATTTACCTATTTTAACTCTGAAAACTCACTGATTTGCATTCTTCTTTTATTATTGTTAAGTATCCTGCTGGGTAAATCTGAAGTCATTTATAACTGTAAATCTCAAACCTGATAAAGGCAAAACACTTAATTTGTTTACAGTATTTGCATTAACAAAAATTGTTCAGTGGAACTGGATTATAAACCAGCTAGGTTATACAATAGTGAAGTCAGTTCTTTTAGATTATTCCAAGGGCCTAAGAATAACAAACAAAGAAAAAATTAATTCTTTAACTGAGAGGCTGCTAGCTAAAAGAATAAACAAAACAAAATCAGAAAGGATTTAGTAGCATAGTGGTAAATTGATAGAAGGCATATAGGCAATCCAAAATGATTTGATTTCTCTCCCTCTTTTTGCTTATTTTTCACCACCAAGTTAGTCCATTGAAGTTCATCCTCCATTTATAATATTCTAATGATCAGTGAATCTGGCTAAAATGACATTCAAAATCTTCATAAGTACCAATCACGTAAAACGGGAGCCCAGAGGAAACACAAACTGAATTACCTAGGGTGARGACCATGTTAAGAAATGGAGTCATAGACTTCATGTTAAAGTTCTCTTCTTTAGAGAAGAGCCTCCTTTGGAATGTGACTGCTTACCCCTTTGTCCCTGACAGACTGCAAGTGACAGAAGTGCTCCACTGTTCAGGGGCTCTTGCAGCAACCGCCAGCCTTTGCTTCAGCTCTGTCTACATATGGGTCATTAATTTCCKCATCATCAGTGCTGAGAATGAAAGTACGATTGACAACTGATTAAAATATTCTGTTTAGTGAACTCAAAGGAATCTCATAAAGTTGTTTCCGTCCCTGTCTGGGCCCTTTGCAGTGGTGTGTGGGCAAGTGTTGATCTGTTGGCCATGTGAAACRCCCTGCTGTGCAGAACTGGGCAGTGCAAAACCATCTTACTTGGTATTTGTGAGTTTTCATTGGCAATGAGGACTGTAATGGACCCTGCAGATGTAGGGAACATGATTTGGAACAATGTAAAAATAACAATGGGAAAATGATCCATCTGTTAACAAAATCCAATTTTTACCGTAGAGCAATTCGYGGGAAAATTCCTGGGTTAAGTGTGGCCTTCTTTTGCTATATTACAATACATTATTGTGGGTAATTGTTTTGAAGGCTTTTGTGGGACAATAAGCATCAAACTCAGTTATCTAAAAATGGCATTTAGTTTGAGATATTCTGGGGTACACTGTGTTGTATCCAGATGTTCCAGAACAGTGTAGGCATCCTGTTTGTCCTGTGTCACATCTGCAGACACATGCACATGTCTGAACTGCCCTAAGACATTCCAAATGGCACTGGGTGTCTCTTTTAGTCTGCTGAATCAATCCTTACWTTCAGGTGAGCTCAAACTGAAGCTGGGTTTAAGCCAATTAACTTAGGAACTAACTTCAGTTGAACTGAAAGGAAAGTCTTGTCAAAGGGCTGAGCATCTCCTATATTTCTATTCTATCTTTCTCACAGTCCCATGAATATCCTAAGTGCACCAAATGGCCTGAGTCACCTGTAAATATAGGCAGTCTCACCATGTGCAATTCATGCAACTAGATTTTATCCTTAACATCTACTTAATTTCTGTTTAGGTTCCTACATCCTGTGTATGAAACCATATTTGTCACTGAAGTCTACCGTGTTAGTTCAGTCTATTTGCTTTTCACCAATACACTCATCCCCCTTAACACTGAGGCACTTAATGCGGAATTTAATTACAGTGTGGAATCAGAGTGGTGAAAGCAGAAATTAAACAAATGAAAATGAAAAACAATCAATTTCTTTTTATTTTTTAAATAAAATACAGTGGTTTATGATTTCCGATGGGAGGATCAATTTAGCCGTGGCAGTATCTTATTTTAACGTACTTTTTAACAGCAAATAAAACCCCGCTGTCATACAAGCTTTTTCCTCCAAGTTACATCCCTGTTAAAATCTACTATTCTTATCAATTTTGAATTTTCCCAGGTAAACTCAAGTTAGAACCCATAGTTTTTGTTTTCCAGGAATGAAAAAAAAAAAAAAATTAAAAAAGCCAGTTTTCTGTATCAGGAAAATACTTCTTCGTAAGTGACAGGAAAAAGAGGTGTGGATGTTTGGCATATTAGCATCTGACTGCAGTTATATTTTAAAATATAAATGCACAAGGTAGAAATGTGATACTTGTCAGGTTCCTACTACAAAAACATATTTCAAAGCTGCACAGTTCAAGTCACCTTGAAGAATTCTTTACCCAGCCCCAGGAAGAGCTCCCATTCAGTGCCCATCAAATGGTGTGAGTTTCATAGCGAGAACACAGAACTTAGTTCCAAGCCTCTCAAAGACAAATGGAGCAAGAGCTTTAGAATGTGTCAATAGAAACAATTTTATAATATTGTAGCGAAAAATCAGGAACTGATTTCATTCCGAGTTTTACTGAGGTAAATTTGATTGTTACTATGGACCAATGAGCTGCTCGTGCTTGATAACTGGGCACCATACTGCTTCGGTCAAGGTCCCTGAGCTGTGTCAAGGGTGGTCCACAAAAGGTATTCCATAAGAATAAATCCAYGCCCTGCAGCTGCCAGAAGAGGTAGGATCAGCAGGAAGAGTTAATGGTGGCTGGAAGRATCAGACAAGCAGATGGATATCTCCGATATGAAATCATAGTGCTTTGGTGGCACACCCCTTCAGTGCAGCTCCTCTTACTAAAATTCCTGGTGTCCAGATAGAAATTTATACTCTTGATGATGGAAAATTACCATATAGACAAAGAAACTATTTGTAAAGAAATATTGTCTTATCCCTCAGTTTTTCTCACCTTTTTGCTCCTAATTCGTTCTCCATAACAAAGATTGCCAGCCTTTCTCAGCAAAGCAGTCTCTTGTCTTGGAAGTCATCCCACTGAAACTCTATAGGAGTTCCTGGGCAGAAAGATGTTATTCATTTCACTAGAATCATTTAGAAGATGAAGGGTGCTTGTGGAGCAGGCTGCGTCTCCACAACAATCATTGAGACAGCAGCATATGCRGCAATTTGAGTGTGACATTAAAACCGTGCACCCTGGGCTCTCAGGCAGGTGACATTGCTAGACTGATATTGCCCAGCTTCTGACAATTTTCCAGCTTGTGCAGCTGTTGAGAACATATGGGCCTTAATGTGTCTGTGCTTAGCGAGTCTCCCTCTTGCTTTCTCTTACGTAAACACACAGACCACAGCCTGCCTCTACTGAGCACACTGAACATTAAAATAGCAGATTTGTTTTCAGAACAAGAAAGTAGTGGATTCAACTCTTAATTATTGAATAGCTGTGTTTCCTTTTAACAAATCTGAAACTACTGCCAGTTCCGTGATCTACTTCTTTGATACTGGTAAAGATCTTATTTGTGAGTGTATTCGGCTACATATGTATGAGAGTCTGAAAACCCTGAGCTAAAGCACAACTTGCTTCTTCCTGATTATATTGAACATTTTACAGATATGGAAAAACTGCATTTTAGTTAACTACCATAATTTAGGTAGAAAGGTAGGTGCTGCAAATTTCAGTGCTAATTAAACAGATTTTTTACAGCAAGAGAAAGTGATATATCCTATTCTTCCAAATATGGGTTCAGTCTAATCTGTCTTTTTAATTGCACTGCAACAGATTATTAAATTATTCAAATAAATGATAGAAAAAAAACTTCAACTAAAATCCTGCTGAAGGGAAAAGTGCCTTGTATAAAAATGGTTTCATATTATTTTGTTCTGCATTCTGATAAATACACAGCCGTCAATATCCTTGCTTCAGTGTGACAGAATTGCTCACATTAATAGCTAGCTATTTGGGTCTCAATATGAATACATATTTAAAATGTTGATAAAATTGCCATCATGTTTTTAAATGGATAGACCATGATAAACTACATTACCCTGCAGCATTATTTAATAATTCAGAAAATTTAAATCTTGAGAATTTTAGTAATTAAGCTCCAAAATGAAGCACATGCATAAACCAGCTATTTCCTCATGCCCCAATTCAAGATAGAAACAAAATTCAAGTCTTTTGGCAAATTATGCTTTGGATGGAAGAACAATATGTAATAGATATTGAATGCTAATCCTTCAATAGCCAAGCTATTTTGAAAACCACCTGAGAGGAATTCATATGCCTGTGTTGGTGTTTACAACTGGAGGAAATGTTGAGGGTAAGGCAACCAGATCCTAGAATCACATAGAGAATAACTGCTAGGAAAAGCCTTGTCTCCACATAAATGGGAGTTTTGATCTCAGAACATGAAAAAAAAAAAATTTGAACTCATGGTACTAAGATAYGGGAATAAGATATGAACCTGTTGATCGTTTTGGGAAATCACACTGGTGCACTCACCTGTGCAAAAGCTCAGCCTTGGAAACAATTACTGGTTAACAATATGGAGCACAGGAAGGGCTAACCTACAGAAGAAATTAGATCAGGGATAACTGGAAGACTTGTGGACCTTCAGCTTTGGGAGCAGGCATTGAGACCTGCAGACTAAAGTATCATTCCATATTTAGTTATATGGTTATYTTATTCTCCTTTCACCTCCAAATAAAAGTTTGCACCTGCTTACAAGGTGTCAATTATTTTGATTTTTCTAATTGGGAGTTTTAAGGCAGGCTATTGATCCCAGATACAGTAGATACAATGTGTTCCACAGAAATTTTACATTGAAAAAAGCTGAATCTCTCTCTTAATACAACCTCTTTCATAGCCATGTCTTCCTTCAATACATTGCCAGGGGTGGTAGGTGTCAAATATAACCCCGCTTGACAAAAAGAGAATAGTTTCCAAAAAAGGCAACCAAATGAGCTAGAATAAGATCTAGTAAAACCGTTAATGGTGCAGCATTGCATATGTGCACTTCACAACTTTTTTTGAATTTTTAACAGAATTCATAATGGAGCTACACTTCTTATTGAGTATATCCAAACATTAAATCTCACATAAATGAGACACTTTTAGAAATTATCTTTCCAAGTAAGCCCTTACAACTGAGATAATTCCCTTTTCCTACACTTATCCATTGTTTGCTCCACCCTGAGCCATGATTTAAAGTCTAAGTTATTTCAGTATTAAATCTGATTTTGAGAACTTTGTTAATCCAAGAAAGTTCTTAAAACTGAGCAGGGCACACTGCTTATTATGAAAGCAAATACAAGACAAAAAAGTCAAACAAACACCCGAACTGAAAAGGCAAATTGAAAATCTGTCAGTGTAATGATCACAGTAAAGCAAATGCCTCAATGTGGTTGTTTCGAGAACAAATCAGATTACATTTATAGAAGTATAACCCATATTGAAGCATTAATCATATCWCTATCTCTTTTGTACCATTAATATTTTGTACAGACCTACATGCATTTTTCTTCTATAAAAAACCCTTACACTTGTGAAGGATGCACCACTGTTAAGAGCAACTCCATGTTGACAGTTCCCTCCAGCTACTGGAAATTATCAAATATATTTTCTAAAGAGAGTTTACTAGAAATGTCTGTAGCAAGATTGAATAAGTTTGTGCATACCCACCATGCAGTGTGTGGCTTTCAATAAGGAGTTTTTGTCTCTATATGATATGTTTCTTCTTCAGATTGTTTCATCTTCTTTGATTTGATGTTTAAAAATCACCCATGCCTGTGGTGGTATCTCTTTGTACCGTTCACTTCATTGAGATTGATCTTCACAGCCTTCAAAGAGGACACAAGCAGTGGACATCTTTGATTTTCCTATGCATCAGCTCTCCCCARTACACTGAAGGAGAAGACCCCGATTGCTGAAATGCCAAATCAGAAGATTTAGAGCTGGAAGTAGCTTTCATTATGTCCTATCACCTATGGTTTTGGTGTATCAGAAGTGTTGTCTTTTGAGGGTYTGTGTCCAAGTTAGTTATAAACAACTCAGGCCAAAGACTGAGAACAAAAGGAAGTTTCCATTCCCTGGCAGTTGGAAAATATTTTCCTTCATTCAAGAGCATCTTTCTACATTTTATTTTCATTTTTTGTATTTTCTCACCTTCCCTGCACCAAACCAAATAATCAGGCAAGCAAGAAATCCCAAACTTTACCATTATGCTTAATTTCTATTTGTATTACTGGCTTGCAGTTTAGATTGCACTGTTCTGTCTATCTCCTGCTGTAGTTTATATTTCCTTCAGGACAGTCATACAGGATAAGTCTTATTATCAGTGATTTTTTGCTGAAAATCAAATATTAGAAACAAATTAATAAGGGTATGTACATGTCTTTTTTTTAGGGGTGAACAAGCGGAGTACACRTGTTCTGGAAGGTCCTTTGTGAGTTTAAGAAGTCAATCAATGTAGCAACCACAAACTGTAGTGTACGAATAACTCATGTTGGAAATAAGAGTTGGAATGACGTGTTACAGGAGTGTTCCCGAGACATTCCTAAAATACACTAATGGAAATATTTWAATGGATAGTTTTGAGCAATGGATGCTTTTGTAATTATCAAACTGTGCCTGGAAATACCATGTAAATATGGAAAATATCTAAATTAACTAGATATTCTATTTACTATGGTTATAATTTACTATTGCATGACTCTACAACAACTTAAGATTAATGGAAGTCTTAACTTTTTGGTGGAATTCTTGACTTTTTGTTCATTTATTTACCCCAACATTAACTTGTATCGACAGTACAAGTAGAGGGCCTCCTGTGCTTTGATTATCCTATAAAGAGCAATAAGAAAGCATTTGAACTCCTGCTGCTTACATTCACCAGTGACTCCACACATTACCTAAGGTTATTTACCTTACAGAGCTTGTTTTGGTTTTTTCTCCCAAGCACATACAGTGGCCTTTCTAGAAGTGACAACAACAACATCAGCATCAGATAGGAACATGTCCTCAAGTATCATTACTGGTTGACACTTTTTTCTATTAACTTACTGTAAATGAATTTCAATGCTTCTAGAGATAATTAGATCTCAAGCAATCTAAGTACTCTTTTTTTTAAATGCAGGTAAACATAATCTCCAGAGAAAAACACTAAGGATTGACATACAGTCTCTKAAATTGACATTGTTTTTAAAACAATTGCTCTGACATATTTCCCAGAAGGAATTGACCAAATCAATTACAAGTAATCACTCACTTCATGTGCAGCTGACTGACACTTTTAATGAAAAATGTCTGTGTTGCAGGTTTATTGACAAAAGTATGCAACATATTGTTCCCAGAAGAAGCAGAACATTTTAATAGAGTAATATGAATGGCAGAAAAGAACAAAGGAGACAATTAATGGCAATTAATTAGTTGTACTAATAGACCTTGAAAACCCTGGGGTGCTAGTCAAATCACTACACCATGTAAATTGTAAATGTGTCCTGGGGGGCATCAGGCACAGCATCGCCAGCCAGGCAAGGGAGGGGATTCTCCCATGTTGCTCTGCACTGGGGTGGCCTCACCTCGAGTTCTGGGGGCAGTTTTGGGTGCCACAATTTAAAAAAGATATTAAACCATTAGAGAGCATCCTTGAGGGGAAGCCGTATGAGGAGTGGCTGAGGTCACTTGGTGTGTTCAGCCTGGAGAAGAGGAGACTGAGGGGAGACCTCATTGCAGTTACAAATTCCTCGTGAGGGAAGGAGGAAGGGCAGGCACTGTTCTCTTCTCTGTGGTGACCAGTGACAAGACCGAAGAGAATGCATTCARGTTGTGTCAGGGAAGGTTTAGGTTGGATATTAGAAAATGGTTCTTCACCCAGAGGGTGGCTGGGCACTGGGAACAGGCTCCCCAGGGAAGTGGTCACAGCACCAAGCCTGACAGAGCTCAAGAAGTGTTTGGACAATGCTCTCTGGCACATGGTGTGGCTCTTGGGGTTCGTGCTGTTCAGGGTTGGGAGTTGGACTTGATGATCCTTGAGTGTCCTTTCCAACTCAGCWTATTCTGTGATTTGTGACATGCAGAAGTCCCGGTACACGAGTTAAAAACAAGGACTAACTTCCCTGAGATGTACTGTATTTGTTGAAAGCTGATTGATTTTGTAGATGATCCAAGCTGATAGATAGCAAAGCAAGCATTCCATCAACTTTTCTTTTACTGGAAAAACAGAATGAAACGAAATATTGTTGATCAGTTTGTCAAAGTCTGAAAATGTTATGACAAGTTTATATTATAGACCATGATATAAAAGACTTTGAAATGTATTTCAAGAATCATTACTTTCAGGTGGAAACCCTTCAGAACTCAGTAGTTTCTAATTCTCAGATATTTATTCCTGAACTAAGAGAAGAATGGCTATAGTGAACCAAGACTCCTGATACCTGAGTGAAACCTTTTTTTAACATTTAGTCAATCCGTGCATTCCTGAGCTGAACAAAAAAAAAAAAGTGTATTCTTTAATATATRTTTTTTTAAAGTGTGTGTATGTGCATACATGAGAATATCTATAGGCTGCTGAAGGTATSGGGAATCAATGAAACAGAAAGGCTGTGCAGTGCCTTTCCGATAAGGAAGCGGGATCCCATGGAGGGGAATCACTGCTGCCACCGGTCTACAGCCTTCCTTTGGCCTCTAACCTGCCTCGCCCCCGCCCATCCCTGATGCAGCCCCCTTACCGCCTGTCCCTGATCCAGCCCCGCTCCACCCGCGCGGCGCGGCCGGAGGTCTCCCCTGTCTCGCACCGCCCCCCGCCGGGACCTGCGGGAAACGCGGCCGTCCTGCCTGGCCCCGGGTCCCCCCGGCCAAACCTCTGCCTCCTTCTTGTTCGGAATCTTAGTTTCGCATAAAATAAAAATTTCTGTCTTTAAATTATTTGATGTCATAATATAGACATCAATAAAAATTTTTAAGATTTAAAAAGTCTTTATTTTGATCGTTTCATTGTGGTTTTATGTATTTTTTTCCTAAGTATAGAGTGTCTTTTATACTTAGATGTAAATCTGAATACAGACAATATGAAAATTCATATGTTATGTCCTTCAGTGTCTTCCAGGTTCATTTTCTGTGTTGGCAGATTATACTTCTTTCTAGCCACGAAAACTTCAAACCCTGGTTAGGATTGGGATGTCAAAACAGTCCTTCGGGCTTTTTGCCCAGCAGCAGTTATTCTTCTTGGCACAATGTGAAAATTGCGTCTAATATCTCTCTGCAACCTTGATCTGCAGAGCTGCTTAAAAATGTGAGCTTGTCATAAAACCGGTAATTAACAGGGACAGAAAGAAAGATTATGCCTCAGTGTAACATTTGGAATTAAGTCAAAGATTTTTTGTTTAAAGACACACAATGTTTCTGGTGCTGAGTTATGTTTTAGGTCGTTCTGTCCTGCTGTAATAGCCTGGAAGCTCCAAGTCAGCAACTGCCATGTCTGGAGGCACCTCATTTTCTGAGAAGTCATTAATTGCTTCCGGCTGTGACTGCTGAGGGGCATGCTGGTCTTGAGAGCACTAAGCTGCTTGGTGCCTCAGGCTGTGTAAGGAAAGCATCTTTCTAACCTAAAACAGGAATTTGAATAGATTGTGTTTGTGGTGATCRTCAGTGTGGCCACACTGAGCAGTCCTGTGGTGTAAGGATCCCTTTTATGGATTTGATCCGCAAAGATCCTCGCTATGCTTCTTTCCTGAATATCTTTAGTATCTTCAAGGAAAAAAAAAAAAGACAATGATGCTATAATTTTTGTTCATACTTTTGTTGCTTTTGTTTTCAGCCCTGAGTTGAATACACTGGTAACCAATCATAGTTTTATGGGAATAAACCTTCCTCAGGACAATTTATAGCACAAAAGAAGCTATATGCTTTTCCCAGCTCTCAGGAGTTTAAAAAGGAGCCAAAAGAYGTTTCACACATTTTAAAGTGTGTATTATTGCCTTAATGTGTTTCCCTAGATTTCATGAGTATTCAGAGTAATTACATGCAATAAATACCCAATTCCCCGTTGCCTGTGTTATAATAAATCTGCACATATCTACACCATCAGAGCAAAACACTTATTTTAAAACTCATGGTGAGTTGTTACAGCAGAGACCAGTGGTAGAACTGAGCTGTTTTATGGCGGTATATATAGCACCAGGGCTCCTGACACATGCACTTCTCAGATGCAGTCTGTGGGTCAAGCAGATTGCATATCAAGGACTTTTACAGTTTCACACTGAGACTTCTACATTTCCATTTCAAAGGCTGGTAGAGACCCTATTTGTTCTTGATGTAGAATTCCTTCTTGAAATCAAATGGTATTGAGAGCAGGGAGCAAAAGTTGAATAAGTAACGAAGAGCTATTTATGTCCCACGGAAAAGCAAAAAGTTTGTGCAAGTGTTTCAGTATCACTTGACTCTACATGAATTCATAAAAGGATCTGTGTTTTATATAGTCATTCATGAAGTAATCCAAAGAGATTTTACTTCTGTTTTAGCATTTAACTTGTAGTTTATAGTATGTGTTTCCCTGTCCTGTACSAAAGATTAGCCCTCATTTTCTGGCTTAGTTGTCTAATCAGCAGGATCTTCCTTTATCAGTAAACATTTTCAGCAGTATCTTCTACAGATATCAGCTTAACTGGCTTCATATCCATGCTTTCCAGGTTTGAGAAAAAGAATTTACTCAGAGGGAGTATAAACAGTGAATAAAGAAGTTCATCCAAATAAAGAAGTTCATCCAAAATGTAGTAGTCACTCACAATTTCCACAGAATAGTGTGCAGTGGGTGGCCAAAGGGCTTCTCAGACTCATGTACATTTTATCTACTTGTGCTGTGATCATCTGAAATTGACAGAAATAAATGTACTTTCTTTAACACTGTGTTATGAATACTTATCCCATCATTAGGGCTATTTTTGAAACAGATGTTAAGAAAAACAAGTCTTTTTTCTCAATTATTTCTCAGGTTGTTGAACTTTTCAATTCTTTTTCATATAAGCATAGAATGGTTTGGGTTGGAAGGGACCATAAAAATCATCTAGTTCCAACCTCATAGAATTATTAAGGTTGGAAGAGACCTTTATTGAATCCAACCATAAATCCAGCACTGGCAAGTCCACTGCTAAACCGTAGCCCTAGGTGCCATATTTTTGCAAAATAATGCAGCTTTCTAAACAGGAATAAAGGATGCATCGGTTTTCCTTCAGTTGTCCTCAGTTTTTATAGTTAGAGCTGTGCCTTTGGAAGCTAAATATAATTGTTTTGAACTACTCAAGTCTCAGCAAGGCTTGCAAGCAAGTTTACCACTTTGGGACCAAGTGTTCTGATCACTAAATAATTAGCAAAAATCTCAGCAGCAGCAGAAGCAGAATCACAAGCAGCCTCATCCAGGAAGAACAGGATGATGTGAGGAACCCCACATGGCAGCTCATCCTGGGCTGCTTCAGATTATATGGGGCGAAACGGGGCCTCTCTGGGGAGGGCGGTGGGAGCACCTCCAGTATTTTGGGGTTTCTGGCCAGAGCAAGGATGGGAAGGGGCTCTGGGCAGCACAGTATAGGGTGGCTGTGAGCGTGTTGAGCGCCACAGGTGCTTCGCTTCCTGAGTTCTGCGGGAATCCGTGCTTTTCCAGAGTTTGGTAATCACTGAAGAAAGGCTGCTGGACCTGAAATTATGTGCCTCAGTTCTCCATGTCTGTACTGGGACCTAAATTCTGCATTCATTCTCATCCTCACTGCTAACACTAAGTCACCCTTAAAATGCAATTATATAAGGACATTTTTTTTTCATAGGAAATAACATCTTACAGGCATTGTCTACCAACTTTCACTTAGATTTTAGACAGAATAATTTGCCAGATATAACCTTGGTTGTGAAAAGACTGATTTAATTCTTACATTCCATCTTCTAAAAATATCCTGTACATATGGAAAAGCCTGAGGTTATTCGTACCCATTTGGGGTTTTATTGTGATCAAGTGTGCAAGAACTACGCTTTTGCATAATACACCAGTGTCACTTTTTAGGGCAGGTAATTGAGAGTTGTTTATTTTGAATGAAGCCTCAGAAAGTTGTAAAGCTGCTGGGTTTTACTATTCAAATTTGACATGTAAAAGATCACCCTTAGTTTAATGCTCAGTACATTACAACTAGTTTTTCTCACATTATTGAACATTCTTTTAGCATGCTTTTGATACAATGTACTTTGTATTAAAATTTAATAGCTGAAAACTATTGTTATCTATTATGTGATGCTTTCCCTTATGCACCTGTGTTCATGTTTGCTGAACAGTGCTGGCAATAACTAATGAGCAGTTCCCAGCCTAAATTGTGGAGTCATGGATTCTTATGTTCTTTATACATCATTTGTACGTGTCATTAAATTACTGATACACTGTGTAACCTGACTACTTTTTTTCAGTTCAGTTAATCTAAAAAATTCTGGGAAATTAAATAAATGAATGTACACACATTTAAATTCAAAGCAGATTTCTGGACTTGATGTTTTTTACTGCCTAAGAAAATGACTCATGGATTATACTAGAAGATCCCCTTCTGGGAAAATCTTATAACAGAAACTGCTAATTCCAGTAGATTAATTTTCCAGTTGTTTTCCCAAAGCTTTTCTTATGGGAACCCCTTAATTAGTGGTATATTTTAAATCAATTTGTGTTTTTACCAGCAGTCTACCCTATTAATAATTTTTACTTACTTTTATGTAGAATTTCTTGACATTTAGTTCTTTGCAGACCCTTTCATGTCTACAACACTGTTAATCCTGCAGGCTGCCAAAAGAAAGAAGCAATTATGCTCTTCAAGTGGTTCTGGCCAACATATATGCGGCTGTACAGCAAATGGCAACAGAGTTGTGTAGAGGAAATGAGTGAGAAACCTCAAAATGTACGTGTCCTCAAACACCCCTGTGGTGCTATCAAGAAACCCAGTGAGTGCACCTCTGTCTTTCAGCCATGAACATCTCACTCAACTCTGCCTCTGTTTTTCAGAAATTTTTTGAAATAGTGTACTTCAGGCCCATTCTCTTAGATGACATAAAATTTCTCTTTTCTGCAAGCAAAAACCCTCTTAAAGTGAGAGGAAAGATAAACCTCTTTATTTCTTTGGCAGTCATGTGGAGAGAAGACTTTAAAATGACCAGCATAGGCTGTCTGCAGCTGAGTGAGCTGAGTCACTCAGTGAAATGTGAATGAACCCACATGTCAATCTAAAAATAATTGTATCTACAGGAAAAGTCTGCCCAAAAGCATTCTATAATCTTGTGAAGAACAAAAAAAAMCCCAAACAGTTACATTTATAATGTGATTAAACACATTTTATTCAATAAGAGAGCTTATAAATAATTTATTCTAGTTTCTTTCTATGTAGGAATTGATCTAAAACAGAGATTTTTTTTTCTAAATATCAATGTGTAGACTGACAATAAAAAAATGTTCGTTTTGATGTTCTAGATAAAAAGTCCTTTTAGTTAGACTTAAGTGCTTATTTAAATATTGAAGCAGCTCAGTTTAATTCACTGTAACCAATGATATTGTCTAGCTAAATGTAAAAATATTGTTCTGTCAGTAAAATGCACTGCCTTACATTAGTGAATTTACTCAAATGGTAAGTGAATCTGGATTTATTTAAATAAGATCCAAAATCAAAATTAAACAAAACTTGAGGATATTCTGAGAACAGGATTGAAAAGGAACCGTTTCTTGAGGGGAAGGGAGCTCACCCATTTCCTCTTTGCTCTTCTGAAAGTAGCCAAACTTTCTGTCCCTCAGTTCAGCCACATGTGGAAAACTCATCAATCTCTACAAGATTTCTAAGACTTCTACAGAAAGGCAGTTGCTGTTTGTAAATCCTGGATAAAAAGGTATTAGAATTATGTCAAAACAGCTCACTTATTATAAATATCCAAAGCACAATGATTATTGCACAGCTGATTTTTTTTTTTTGTTTGGTAATAAAGAATTTTTTTTTTTCATCAATAAAGGTACAAAAGTATTTTCAGCTGGGTAGTAATTTTGGGGAGTTACTTACTCTGGTTTCCTTTCATTTGTAAAGATTGCTATTTTTTAGTTTGGTTTATGTGTGCAGATTTATTAACTTCTGTGAGATTACCTATAAGACTAAGTAGCAGACAATGTCAACATATATTCTGAAATTTTCTTTTATTTCACTGTTAGTATATTCAGTCATTTCCAGACCCCCTGAAGAATTTAAAGACAGTTTTGTGRAAGACAATGTTACTTTCACTCTATGTTACTCTATGGTTTGAAAACATGAAATGGCCATATTTGTTTTAAAAATCTCCCATCCTTTGGGACCAAAGGACCTGGAAGCCACACCACCATCAATATAGAGAAACAGAAGCTCACAAAATACTGTAAGACCATCTCAGTGCTGGATTTTTGAATGTGAAATGAATAATAAAATAAACAGAAAGATTACCTGGCATTCAAGATCCAATATAATTCATGTTTATTTTCACTGTGTACAGAAGGTGGAGCCAAATTCATAAGGATCTGTGAACTCATACTTCAATCTTTGAATACTTTTCTAGTGTCTTTCTTGAGGGGCAACTAGTTCAGAGGACATATTTATTGGAATCAGTTACAATGTTGGGATAAATCCTTTTCAGACCAAGTTTTCTGGTGTTTAATCTGTCTGTAATGAGGCTTAGAAGTTTCTTGGCACAGCTGAAGAGCATCTGAGCTTTCATGTATTATGCTTCTCCCTTTCTCCATCAGTGATACAGGAGTGAATTCATATTTCTAAATGTAGCATGTGAAAGGGAGCAAGCTGAGTATCTCCATGAAGTTGTGGTGAGACCTTAGTGGTATGAAGTGGCAAGCACCGACCAGGACAAAGAGCAGAAAGGAAACAATCACCCCAGGCTTTGAACACTTTATTTTCCTTCTCTGTGATCCTCATAAATTTTAAAAGGAAATTCCCACTTAGTTGTTTGCACTGCTAGCCGATATTCCAAAATGCAACTGGAGAACAAATCAGAAAAATTTGGGGCTTAAAGGATGGACCCTGACATCAAGAAATTTTGCTTCTAATTCTGGTTGAGCCATTAGCTGTCTATGACTCAGAAGAGCTGCTGATATTCTCCATGACAAACTTTCCAAGTCCGTAAAAGAAATTACTATAACGTAACTTCTTCTACGATAATATTTATAAAACACTCTGAGATTGTAGACAGATGACTGTACAACAGTGCAATATATTTCCTGAGAACRGTGACCGTTCTCTAGGGTGGGCTCTGACATAATGGCATCTGTCATAGAGAACTCCCCACTTTCATTTTAAGTGCTTCAGTATTGATGTTTTATTCCAGCAGGGTATCTTTTAAAATTGCAATTATTTTCTTTCACAGGCAGTAAGAGTAGAATCGATCTTATGCTGACTAAGCATCCTTTTCCCCTGGGGGAAAATTCTAGCTGTGAATTAAATGAATCTGAGAGACCAGTTTCAACAAGGAATGGCAAGTGAACTCAYTAAGTGACAGTCTTGTGATTATCCTCTTTTTATTATTTTAATCCTTAAAATTATCAGAAAATATTCTTATAGGCTATGCGCTGTGCCACCCAAATGGGACCAGATACCGCCCTGAAGGATGACAATTGCCTTTAATTGTCTGTTTTGAACAAGCAATGACCCTTTGAAACTTGGGGCAGGGGGTGGATGCGGCTGTGTTTCACAGACTCAAGGGTGTGCTGGGTGCATCAGTGGGCTCCAACCCAGTCACCCCAGCTGAAAGAATGTGCAAGCACTGTGGTCAGCTACTTCAAAGCTGAGTTGTATTTCTATGTGACGTAAATTCCTTAAACAAGCAAAAAAAAACCCCACTGGGTGCTAAAAAAAAAAAAAAAAAAGCATTAGTCTGCACATTTATGTGCTTAGGTAATCATGAAATACCACATTATTGTTCCTTGGATGTTCTGAAAAGCTTCACCTCCATAGGGCATGAAACAGGGCCACGCATTATTCACAAGTCTGTCTTTAAAGCCGAATGTGTGAGAAGGGACATCAGTGAAAAAACCTGCTGAAGCTTATGTGCCATCCAGGGATGTGGGTGACTGCACAGCTGCCTTGAAAGCACCCTAGAAAATCTGCACTGCCTGTGTATGTTAATCTCCATTCACCGTATATGCAGCTCATTTTACTCGGTCTGTAAAATTCCTCTCCCAAATTGCACAGGATGAGGACAGTGCTGTGCATGGGAGTACTGGGAAGTGAATTTTTCAAGCAAATTGAAAACAAGTGAAGGCATGTGATTCGTTTTAAGAGCTCCACAAACTACAGACATGCTTAAGTAGAAGTAGACCATGAACCCCACTGGTATCCATGGGAGATTTGGTAATGGTCAAAGGACTGGATAACCTTCCAAATGAAATATTCACTACAGCTTTCCTAGTGAATCAGATTGCTCAAATATTATTATTTGGAGGGAATATGAGGAAAAAAGGTTTTTTATAAAATGCTGCACTTGTGTTCAGGTAATAAATACAAAGAAAACAGTGGAGTGAGCTCTGTATTAACCGTGAATATGTGCCAAAAGCTGGAAATACTAAATAATCCAAATTTTTGTTCCCTTTGGTAAGTCTGTATAGAAAAGCAGCAGCAGTACTGTGGGCTCTGAACAATTTCACTGATTTAGCTGAGGATTCAGCAGAGAGTAGACAGAAGCACTGTGGAAGTCACCCCGAGGTTCAGCCCCAGAGATGCACTTGGCAGAGTTTGGGCTCCAGCATTGCACCTGGGTCATGGTGCAACTGTGCCCTTACAGATTGTGCTGCAGCCTGCCAAAACAAAGGCAAATGGGTTCTGGAGTCCCTGCACTGCCAAGACTGTACTGTCTGCTCCAAAATGCAAAATCTCAATGGATGGCAARAGAGTTCCCAGAGAGTTCTAGGCCCCAAAATGTTCATTTCTTTTATGTGAAAAGGATCTGTCTTCTACAATGCAAGGCTTCAGACCTAACTGTGATCTTCTTACCTATCTCTTAGACCCTAATTATGAACAGATTTGCAAATATCTCAGATCTGACACCCGCATGCTTTTCCATGGAACAGAGTTTCAGCTGAAGAGGGATTGTGTGTGAGGACATTTGTTCCATCTGAAACAATGGTTTCCATTGCGAGGCAAATCAATATGAAGTTTTCTTGTAACCCTGTGAAATGGTAGATCATTGCATCACCTGAAGCTGAATATATTCTGGTAATAGGCTGTAAAATGTGATCATGGAGACATTTCCAAACTCTAAGAGACTATTCCAAATAATTCTTATTGGGACAAATAATAATCCTTCCTAATTCTACACAGTATTGTGGTGGAGACTTGTAAAACTTTCCCTTTTGCATGTAGATAATGCCATAGCAAAACCAAATCCTATGCTTAATATGGCTGCATAACTATTCTTCCCTTGTTACTAACGTACACATTTTAGTTTTCCAAACCGGATTTTGAGATTACTGGGCTTCTCACAAATACTGGTTTATTTGTTTGTTTTTTTTTAATTTAAGTGGAKAAATATTTCATCCTTCCTTCAAAACCATAATGTTTGAAAAATCACAAAGCCTATACTGGAAGATAATGGGAAAACACAAGATCAGGCAAGCTGGACCCTGTGATCTTGTGATTTTGCCAGCTTTGACAGGGAATGATAGCTTTGTGTTCTTGCATGTTATAATTCAAGGGTTTATTCCTGGCATAATTCTGCTTTCCTAAGGGGCAATTTTTTCAGCACCAGCATATACAACATCCCAAATGTCCTCAATGTCTCAGCATTGACACACGTAGTTACATTGACAGGGTTTTATACTTTGCTCCAGAATAACCGGTGTTTTACAGACAGTAGCAGGAGCCCTATGTGTACTCTGCTCACTGTCTGTACCACAGTCATGAAGACAGTGAAGTGCTGTGGTTTGTATATTACAATTTATCCATTCTCAAGAATAAGGGCCCACAGCCTGTGAGGCACAAGGCTCTGTTTCTCCCTTAATGTGACGAGAAAAGGCAACCTGAAAACTACCTTCAGAAAACAAAGTTTCTTTCTGCCATACGGCTAGGAAAACTGTAAAAACAATAGGAAAAAAAAAAAAGTCAAAACTAACAGCCACTACCAAAGGAAAGAGAGGAAACTAAGCAAAGCAGCTGTCTCCGTCTGCATCTGGAAGAAGGGGAATGGAAGATGTGCATTGTAGTGTACTAGCTCTGTTTGTCAAACAGGAGGCAGTGTGGGCTGCTATTAACTGCTCCAGAGCAAGAACCAGGATGGGTGTGTTTAGTTCCTAGCTTCAAAGCTCCCTGCTGAGTATATTTCTGCAAAGATCCTGTCTTACTTCTCTTCTCTGGAGAGTTCTGGGTGAAAAGCAGTAGGGAAGAACTGTGAAAAATAAGCAGTAATATCTAGGTTGTGTTGAAGAATGTAACTTTCATTATTTCAAAAAGAAACTGTAAAGAGGACCCTTATCTAGGAATCTCTCCATGACCATTACTGGACTTCTCTCCTTGAAAGAGCAAAAAATATTTGTCCACGCTACTGAGCCCAGAAATAGCTCTTGAGAATAACATGAGTTGAAACCCTAGTGAGCCTGGTACCACCCCAAATGTGAAACTTCATGGAGAACTATCTGACCAGGAACATCTCTAGAGAAGCTCTTAAGAAGTCCCACAGAGCAGCTAATACCCCATGACATGAACAAGGACAAGACCAATTCCTGATGACGTTTGAACTCTGTGTGTGAGGAGCTTAACACAGAGAGATAAATTAATCTCTGTTCTACAGAAAAGGCATTTTTCAAGGAGAATTTAACCAGAGTCTAGGCAGGAGCAAAGCCAAACTTGTTTCGTTTCAATTGCATAGATCAGTTTTGAAGCATGCTTTTATTCTGTAGAATGTGTTCAAAAATTATCAAGAACATTTCTTCTCACTATTGAAGCCTGATTCTCTGTACTATGCTTTATTTTCTGAAATTTCCTGGAAAGAGTTTCCTGGAATGTGAGATCATTTCTACATTTCTCCCATGGGACAGACACACGCAGACATGGACAAATAATAGTAAAAAAATATGTGATGTGTATCTACTGTGGAAACAAACACGCTGCTCCTGGTGTGTACTTTCATGTGTGCACGTAAAGGAAATTGACCTCAGTAAACAAGGCAGTGTTCACAACAAAAAAGTAGAGAAGGCTTGGGAGGGCTTCCTCTCCTGAGTGGTGGCTAGGAGACAGCAGCCCCAGCATTCAGAAGGTCCACGCTGGTTACCCATTGATCCCTTTCACTGCATTTCTCCCTTTCCCTGCAGTAAAACTCCTGGTGCACACCAGGGAGCCAACTTGCCTCATCTGTCTCAGGCGAGCCCAGATCCGGTGACCGTGCCACACAGGTGCCCCAGTGACCAAGGGGTGCGGGGCAGCTGCTGACTGCTCGTGTATTTTTTTTGTTACATCAGCAAGAGTGGACTTCCATGCTCTCTCCCTTTCATGTCTTTCGCTGTGCCTTCAGTCCTCCCCCTCCTCCTCCCCCAGCTCCGTGCTCTCCGCCCGCAGAGCCCCTCCTCCCGGGCTGCCTCCCCTCCCCTCTGCCCTCCCCTCCTTTCGCAGTCAGAGGCTTGAAAACTTGTTATAAGCTCTCCCAGTGTTCCAAGTTAGAAAAAACTTTTACGAGGTATCAGCACTTTTCTTTCATTAGTGGGGAAGGAAGGATGAAAAATACAAAACAGCAGTAGACTTTTAAAGTTTAAATAGACAGGTCTGAGTGCCTGAGCGGGCTCTTCCATTTTAGTTTAACCCTCCAGAGAAGTACTCTGATCCATTTTCACTGCTGATCAGCAAGGGTAAGTTAAAAGTTTTCCTTTTTCATTATTTTGTGTATCCCTTTTTTCTTTTCTGAAAACACTTCTTTTCTTTTCTCTTCCCCCCCCCCCCCCCCCCCCCCCCCTAAGAATTCTGTGTTACCGCATTGAGGGTTGAACTTGTTTAAAAACACACATCTCTAAACAGCGTAGATTCTCTTAAAGTGCTAAGTTCCAGCTTGGAGGAATCCTTTGCTTCCTTTTGTCATATTTCTATACGTTTCTAGAAGTGCTACACTTTTACAACTTGTAACCTTGTTCCGCCGACGGAGGAACTGCGGAGAAGTTGTGAGTGCCGGGCTGAGCTGCAGACTTGTTGCTGCAGCAAGCGATCGCTCCCCTCCGCTGCTCTCGGACTAACTCAGCTCCTTTGCTCTCCTCTGTTGTACAAAAATTGCATCAGAAGTTGGTAACAGGGAGACTTTGCCCTGAATGCGTCCCATTCCTTCCCCACACGTTTTGCTTTCATATGGAAATCCTGATTGATGCCTGATAGCTTGAGCAGAGCAAGGTTCTTAATTAGATGCCTTATTAAATGCTGCAGCTTCTGAAGTGGTGACTTTCACGTGGTCTTCCTGATAAGTTTTTTTCCCCTTTTCTTTTAAAATAGATGTGATAAAATCCAGACATGGGTTATGGATTTTTAACCTAGTTTGTATATAGTTACTCTGTTTTAGCAACCTCAGTGAGGGATTTTAGCGAAGGAATGTGGGATATCATGATATGCCTTACCACGTTGGCAATGTCTGTGAAAGCCTTGGGTAGATACAAATGAAAGTTGTCTAGAAAGGACCRTACATAATCCCTATATGACACGTTCCCTGTATGTTACCTTGAAGACCTAATTGCAAAAATGCAGAGGGAAAAATAATTAAACAGCATCTCTTGGAGAACTAAAAACCTTTTCATGTTGCGAGACTTGGAGTGATTCCTTGTAGCAGTTGTTGCCTGCTGCTCGCCAGTAGTTAAAAAGCAGCACGAGGAAGGAGAAAAAAGAGCCTTCAGCTGAAAGACAGACGAAGCACAGAGTCTATCTTATCGACTAACACACGAACAAGAATATTGTGTGCTTATAAGTGTCCTCATATTTTGCCTTGAGATAACCAGCAAGCCTCATGAAGCAGCATATTTCCTCTGAGGATTTCTTTTTCATTTTTGTACGTGATACTTATGACAAAAAACCCTGAAAATAAGGACAAAAATGGGATATGAACACCTTTTTCCTGACGTCTCTGTGTGCGCGCGTGTGTGTGATTGCGCATAGGGAGCGAGTTAGAGAACTTGCGTGAAGCTTTCATCCTGCCATTTTTAACATCTGGACAGCACACTATGTGGCAGAATTTAAGCCTCTAGTCTTTGGGATGTTTACTGAAGTGTTTCCTTCAGAAACTTCAAAGCCGAACACTGTCGCTGACCCACAATACCTAACAAGCATTCGAATGGGAGAAAGGCAAGCAGCAGGCTGGGTTCAGGACAGGGAAGAGAGGGATGGACACAGGGGATTTCATTTGCGACATGAAGCTGAATTCTTATACACACAGGAGCGCAGACAGATTCAACACTCTAAAGTTATCTCAGCTCTCATATTATGCAAGCCCAAGAGATTAATTTTATTTGTCTCTGCAATGAACCAAGGCCAAGGATTCCTGTGGATGTGGGGAAGGTTAGAGGACATTGAGCAATGCATCTGTTTCATTAGAAATGTTGCTCTCTTTCCCCCAGTCTCTGGTATCTCCGTCCCATGTTACTCACTGAATTTGTCTCATGTAGAGGCACCTGGGCTGTTGTTTGTGCCATTTATGTATTTAGACATCCAGATTTCAAGATCCTCAAGCAGGAGCATCAGGGGGCCTGAGGCCCCCTCAGGAAATTCAGCGTTCCTTCCCTTAATTCCAAAGTGAGTCAGGAGAGGGATGAATCTGGGCATTAACACAGAGGGTAAATCTGACTTGTACAACTAGAGAATGTCTAAGAAAATGCTTACACTTGCTTTTGCAAATACTGTTTATAATTAAATGAGGTGGGGAGGGTACAACATGGGAGAGCCAGAGGCTGTGGGGTAGGTCTGGTAGTGACTGGCCACCAGCAGTACTGGCAGACAAAGGAAAAACCACACTTGTGACACTTTAAATTCTAGTTTCTGCGACCATTTTGTGCGTAACCTTTGTCCGGTGGATGAAATGAACTGAAGCTCATCTGCAGACCTATATATGAACTACACTTTCTCAAGGGAATGTCTACAAGGCATTCACTTATTTTTGTAAGATTTCGGAAAACTAACTTTCCCTATTCCAACAGGTCCAAACCCAATGAGTTGTACATCTCAGCTGCTTTCTCTGCGATGCATGTTACTTTTGGGAAATTCTCAAGCTGATTTATGTTCAGGGTCCAGAGCCTTGTCTTTTGTAGTCTATGTGTGTGAGCACAAATAAAAAGATAGAAAAGGTTGGAAAACCAAAGCTTTGGCTTGTTTCCCAATTACTTCAGCTGCATCATCCCATTTTAGAACCCACTCTAACCCTTACTGCTCTTCCCTCCGCTAGCATCTGACCTAACGCTGTAGTCAGACCTGGGACATTACCACAGCCCTGAGTTTGCATTATTCTTCTTGGAAAATATGAACCAGATGACATGATGAATGCCGTCCATAAAAAAATAGTTCTAGAATTTCTTAATTGTGGCTTACAAATCAAATGTCTTATATATGTGGTCATCCTAAACCCGTGCAGATGAATGCTGTTAGATCTGCTGCTCTATGGATTTTTTTCCTGTCTTTACCCACGCACAGTAGGACCTGRAAGAAATCCATCTTTTAAAGACTGGTATATTTTAATGCTAGGCCAGCATTAGTCTGCCTCAGAGAAGGTTATGATCCTGTAAAGTATTAATCAGTAGGAACTCATGAAACACACATACTCATCCTCAGTCATATCCTTAAATTCCTGAAGTACTGAATTTGTATCACTCGAACAGGCCAGCCTGTGTCATTCAGTGGGCTCATTTAAGGTATTTGGAAGTGTTAAAACATGCTAAAGAGCTAATTTTAAAGGTATCTGCCAACCATTTCAAACTACTTACAAAGCTAGAATACTTAAGTACCTGTTTGACACAAAACCTCTTTTTATACCTGGTAAACAGATTTGTAATCAGTTAATAAAACTGGTCTTTCAGTGCCCTGAAAGTAAACAAGTTAGATCCGATGAATGAATTTTCTCTACAACAAAGCAAAGTACTGTGTTTCATAAAGCAATGGAATCCACTTAAGAAAAGGAATAATATATTTGTGCCACCACAAGGTTATCTGATTAACAGTACAATGTTTTGAATTGATGTGGGGTTTTTTATCACTGGCAAAGGCTAGCATGTAACTGATCTCTTTTTTTAAAAAGTTGCTCTTCAGAACTATGTATGAGTAATTCAAGCATGGAATGTTTCCTCCTGGAGTTTATATTGCCAGCGGACACAAATGGAACTTAGCAATTCTGCATGCTGAAGCAAATTAAAAAATAGGTAGTAAATTCTCCAAATATTGCAGGTGTGAGATTAAGTAGGTCAAAACTGAAGTAAATCATATTGCATTAATGAACCAGAGAGGAGCATAATTAGAAAACAAACAACATATAACTGCCTAGAAATAACATATGGTCTGTTTTCTTAATCAGGCTTTAAATCTGAAATAACATTTAGACAGTAAAAAAGTACGCTGAGTCTGAGGCAAGTCTGTTAACCCAATAGTTTCTAGTCACTGGAAAGCTGACTAATTAAATCAAGAAGCTGTTACTTGAAAAAGGCTCTTTCTGTCCACTTGCACTTCTAGGACATGGAGCAAATAGCTTTCCTTTAAAACAAGCTTCACATGTTGTATAGTTACAGGCTGTTCTCTGTTCTAACAATCCCAGCCTGAGGAGGAACGTGGTCACATTTCATTCCAGCCTTTCCAGGGACCTCCGCGCTTCTCTGCCTGACTCCTTCTCTGCCGCCCCAGCCCAAAAAGACAAACTCACTTTTTCTGGGAAGGATGAAAGCTGAGGGTGGCTGAGAGGATGTGTCAGAGACAAACGTGCTCTGTGTGCTCCTCCCAGAAGAGACTTCCAGTTTTAAAAGTTTGAAGCAAGCTTGAACCTTTGGTGGGGCTTCATTCATGAGAAGAGCTAATCACATGAGGAAGGGTCAACAGGCTGCAGTGGGTGAACTTCAGAGCCAGCTGTTTGGGCAGATGGAGGAAATGGCCCTGGGATATTTTTCAGGGGTTCAAAGATAATTGACATCTCAGAGCTATCAGAGCGAGTACTTTAAACATTCGTCTCCCATTACTCTCTCAGACTCGGTGGCAGGAATGGTGTTTTTATTTGGCATTTATTGTTATGTTTGAGTTTGCCAGATTTATTATCTTCTATTTCCAGTGACTCACCACTTCTTGAAAGCAAGTCTCCTTGGTGCTAAAATTTCCTATTTTATGAATTATCCAAAAAGCTCTTTTTCTATAAATGACCTTCACTAGGGAATATATCCATGATGCAGTGGTGAGGAAATCATTTGGACATTATCAAAACTGTTAATACTAGGAAAGGATTACTCAGCATCCATGGAACAAATATCTATGCCCAGCAGCATTCACATTAAAAGGGAAACTTCATGATTATTTTTCCTTTTAAGTTCCTGATTTCACATGGTTTTTCATGTGGGACAAGTTAAAATGTAAGTTTTTATAAGATTGCCATTCTCCAGTTGATAAAAATCTGTAGTGAAATTTGTTTTTCCTAGGAATCTAGAACATCAAGCAAACCATTTAATTTATGTCATCATGTGTATTTCCAGATATCCTGAGAAGCTGCCTGTGTCCYAGAAACACGCACTTTAAAACTCAACTCAGGAAAGACAGTTTAAACTTGCAGTGTTCAACATTTGGAATGCAAACTGCAAGCCAGGAGTCGCCTTACAAACAGAAAGAGCTTATTTACCTTTTTTTTTCTTGCTAAATCTTTTCCTTTCAAAACAAGGAAGGAATTTAAATACAAAARGATGCAAATACAAACCTGAAACTCCAATGAATTAAGCAAATCACAGATAAACAGGAAACCAGTTCCTCCAATATGGTAACATGATCTTAGCTGTGTTTCATGTATTTACTATTTTCGGTTCTTCATAAAACTATAGGTAAAGAATGCTTACTTTGATCTATGTGACACAAATACTAATGTATAAGCTTAATGTAGACAGCAAACATTTTTTCTGAAGTTGAATAGGGGATAAACTTGGCATCATTAGGAACTATACTCTTAAATGTATTACACTCTATGAAGTGATAGGCAAGAGCTCAGTTTAATATTGCTGTGTAGAAAAAACTGCATGTGTTTTGCAAAGGTAGAATTTTGTGCATGTGACCCTAATGATAACTTTAGGTAACCTATTGTATTTAGGTTATACTGTGGTTTGCTTTTTTAGTATCTGAAAGAGTGAACATAAAAGTTACATTGAATGGTGAAATCCACACTGAAACTGAGACACCTTTCAGATATTCCTAGCATATTTAGGCAGTGCTACTACTTAGTTCCATGCCCTGCTTCAGCTGTGTGTCACACCTGTTTTCCACCTGAGGCAGGYGTAGATCATTGAACTGAGGCTGCCACCAAGGAAGCTGAGCCAACCACAGTGATCACTGAGGGTTGTCATGGACTTCTTGAATACTGGTGTGAAATTAGGAACTTTTCCCATTGTGCTCTGAGACACTATATGTTACTTTCTCTTTTCAGTTTCCCTAACTTTCCACTTCACCTGCAGACTAACTAAAACTCCAGTTTCTCTTCAGATCGTGTAAAACACATTAATTATCACAAAGCTGACACCACTGCTCTATTAGCATTGATCGGTGTCTTAGTGTATCAAAGGTATTAAAGCTCTGCCTTAACCCTTGCTGTTTTTTTCCTCTGTGTTCTTGTTTAGCCAGCATCCTGTGAAGATGGGTGATTGGAGTGCCTTGGGAAAACTTCTTGACAAGGTTCAAGCCTATTCTACTGCAGGAGGGAAAGTGTGGCTGTCTGTCCTCTTCATTTTCCGAATCTTGCTATTGGGAACAGCAGTAGAATCTGCTTGGGGAGATGAACAGTCTGCATTCCGGTGTAACACTCAACAGCCTGGTTGCGAGAACGTCTGCTATGACAAGTCCTTTCCCATCTCCCATGTACGCTTTTGGGTTCTGCAGATCATATTTGTGTCTGTACCTACCCTTTTGTACCTGGCACATGTGTTCTACGTAATGAGGAAAGAAGAGAAGCTGAACAAAAGAGAGGAAGAGCTTAAGGTAGTCGCAAATGATGGTGTGAATGTGGATATGCATCTCAAGCAAATAGAAATTAAGAAATTCAAGTATGGGATCGAAGAGCATGGCAAAGTGAAGATGCGTGGGGGACTGCTCCGTACTTATATCATCAGCATCCTGTTTAAATCTGTCTTCGAGGTGGCTTTCTTGCTGATACAGTGGTACATTTACGGGTTTAGCCTGAATGCCATCTACACCTGTGAGCGAGACCCATGCCCGCACAGAGTGGACTGTTTCCTCTCCCGTCCAACTGAGAAAACCATCTTCATCCTCTTCATGCTGGTGGTGTCCTTGGTGTCTCTTGCCTTGAACATCATTGAGCTTTTTTACGTGTTCTTCAAGGGCGTCAAGGATCGTGTGAAAGGGAAAACCGATCCTTACTCCCACAGCGGTGCCATGAGCCCTTCCAAGGACTGTGGCTCCCCCAAATATGCTTATTACAATGGCTGCTCGTCACCGACCGCCCCCTTGTCTCCCATGTCTCCCCCAGGGTACAAGCTCGTCACTGGAGACAGGAACAATTCCTCCTGTCGTAACTACAATAAGCAAGCCAGTGAGCAAAACTGGGCCAACTACAGCGCAGAGCAGAACAGAATGGGGCAGGCTGGCAGCACCATCTCCAACTCGCACGCCCAGCCCTTCGACTTCTCTGATGAGCACCAGAACACGAAAAAACTGGCGTCAGGACATGAGCTGCAGCCCCTCACCATTGTGGACCAGAGGCCTCCCAGCAGAGCCAGCAGCCGAGCCAGCAGCAGGCCTCGACCTGATGACCTGGAGATCTAAGCTTCTTGCTCCAGTACTTGCTCAACTATGAAACGACGTGCATTGGAAGATGCCGTCAGTGCTGATCTTGTTCCAGTGGAGGTGGTACTTAACAGTCTCAAGCAGGAGATTTTAACAATCATTAAAAAAAAAAAAAAGTAATACAAACAAGCAAACAAACTTTTAAAATACTTGCTGGTTCTTTGGGGGGTGTGGGGTTGGTGGGGGGTGGTACAGTACACATTGATATTTAATGTAGCTGGTTTAAAGAATTTAAATACTAAAAAAAAGGAAAAAAGGTAGTACTAAGGTAAAGGGCTGTTTTTCTAGAAAGGCTGTAAATATCTGAGTGTATGTGTATGTGTGTACTATCATGTTTGTTTCTAAAGAATCTTCTGTAATACTAAAACCCAATAATAACTGAACTCACGTTTGTCAGGGTGAAGTGCTACCTGAAGATGAAAACATTTTTTCTATCCAACATGCAAAAAAGTCCAGGATTGCCTCTGATCATTTCCCTGTCAAGAACATTCCATTCTTAGAAAGTGCACTTTGAAGGTAAGCTTTCCTACATGGTCCTCCGGGCTGTCGGAAGGCTCCTGTGAGGACAGCTTACAGTCTTTGAGTCGTTCAATTCAAATTTCAGGCATGGCCCACCAAGAAATTCTTCGGTCACCTGCTCTTCCAGCCCTTCACGCAGGTGTACTTTGTGATGTGCGTAAACAGGATGGCTCCACACACGTGGACCCCGCAACGACACAGTCTTGCCCACAGCGATGCTTGTGTCCTGCTACTCATGTAGAGTCTCCTTAGTATTATATAAAGCACAGTTTGCTGCCACTTGCAGATTTGAGTATCAAGACAAGCAAGCAACTGCCTTTAGTGAATTTTATCACACCTTTATGTGTACTAAGAGTGTACGTATGTGTGTGGATGTGGAGGTAAAGGTATACACAAAACACCCTCAGAAGCATAGGCTGAGAAATAAACGCACACAGGTTACTTGCAGTTGACACTTTCTCATGGATATTGTGAACATGTGGGCCACTATGGTGTTTACATTCTCTGGTTCCTTCAATGTAAGTGAAGCACATGTCATTATATTTTTTTAATTCTATAAAATATTTTCCATGTATCCTAAATGGATTCTCTTTTAAAAATAAAAAAATCTAAAGGGCCTTATCCTGGATGTCTTGCTCTGGAAAATCTCTCTTTAAAGTTGTTGGGAGTTTTGCCTCAACAAAGTCTGCAGGATCAAGCCCAAGATGTAGCGAACCATGTTCTTGCTGGCATGAATGATTTTCTTTTGTAGAAGTTAGGGGTGGAAAAGACCCATTAGGTCATCTAGCCAATCTCCCTGATAGGTAATAATGATGCTTGAATGATAGAAGATGTAGTACTGTAAGCAAGCTTTAGTCTTTTATGTGAGAAACTTAGAGGAAGTGCTTTGTGCTGGATTAATAATAAAATATGCCTACATGGCTTTTGCAGTAACTGGTATTTTTCTTGTTCTAAATATTCATATTTACTGAACTGCAATGCCCACTGAGTTTGACAGTTAGGTCTTTCTAGATTGCTCTAGCAACTTTAGTGTTTACAGTTAGATTATGTTTGAAATGCAAGTGAAGTTGAAAGGATTTTTAAAGAGTACAAATCTAGCTAATTTATTTGAAATATATGCTAAAGAAATCTACCAGTTTCTTCAAATGCATAGCCTCTTAGCTGAACACAGATTGACCAAGGAAATACATGGCTTGGTTTCATTTTGCAGCAACACAGATAAATTGTTTCATTTAATACATTATATTAATTTGTTTGACATTCCATGTTAAACTACTGTTGTCTTCAACTTCATTGCATGTATGCAACCATAGTTTGTTGGATCATGTTGTCTGGAGAACATTAGTCAATAAAGTTTTAATTTAGTATAAATACATTTTCTAATTGTCTTTTACTGTTTCATATGTCCGTATATATCTTTAGTTTCAGTCTGATAATCCAAACTCATTCCCCCCTTGTTCATTTTTCCCCAGTCACTCTGCATTTCAGAAGCATCCTTTATTTAATCCATCTGGATTTACTTTGAACTGAAATTCCACAGGGCCACATTCAGACACCCTCACAACAACTGGAAAAACAAGCATTGTCTCTGCCACTCCTGAAACAAAGTAATGTTCAGCATGAAAAAATCTTACCATGAGTCCCAGAAAATGTATATTTATTTGCAAACTATTATAAAAATGACAGTACTAAAATACTGTCACATAACTTTTCAAGCAATTTTTATTTATGGCTTAGATTTAACATTATGAAATCATTGCATCTAGTTTACATTTCTGCATGTAATCAGATTGCTCAAGTGACAGTCAGTTTCAATTTCTGGAATTAAAAACTCATTTCTTCAAACTCAATTGGAGAAAGGTACTGATTTTGATAAGGCTGGCACTTTGCATATTGCCTCTTCTCCTTCACCTTTTAGGTCACCATCCCCATAAAGTCATACAGTGCTTGGCTTTTCAGCATTGGACTCTAAATGTAAGGTGGTTCAACTCCTTTTTTTATTTGAAAAATCAGAATATAATGGTCATACAATTATCATAAAAGTTTCTACTTTCAAATTTGCTTGTTATTTTAAGTCCAAATTCTTTCCCTTCTTATTAGTAAAGATGGGGAAAAAGCAGGGTAGTGAAAGTGGATTTACAGGTCTGAGAGATACTACACAAGCACCAGCACACGGAATGACTCCTTGAAGTTTTCCTTAAATAATAACAATGAATCATGTTTAAGCTGGCTTGTCCTAGTCCGTCTGTACAAATGGAAGGCCATTTCAAGCATTTTGTGAGGATCATGCCCTTGGAAAGGTGGACATTGAAGCATTCAGAGAAAGGCTCACCCTGAGATAAAATGTAGTGTCTCCTAGACAGGCTGGTTGTCAGGTATGTCCCATGGGGCTTCTTGGAAAACTGAAATAATTTAGTGCTTCAGTGCCAAGGCGATCTGAGTGATTTTTTTGGTGGTAATTCACGTGTGTTCATGTGTAGGGTAAAGACATTCCACAGGGCATTACTCCCACCTAGATTTATTTCTGAGGACTGCATTTCTTACACACTTCAAAGTTATCTCAATTTTGTGTGTCATTCATCTAGTTCTTTATGCGCTTTCTCCCAGTGCATCTTTGCAGCAGCATTTACTTTGTCTGCAGATGACACAAAATAAGCTGTAATACAATGCTAGCGCACACTTCTCAGCCTTCGTAGAAGGATATGTTAGATGTTGATTTCAAACTGGAAAAGATGCAAAAAATACACATTTCTGAAGGTAATTAAAAATATAAACCCCAAATTCACGTCCTGTTAATTATTTAAAAATTGTGTTTATGTTTTGTTTAGCAGTATTTTGCAAAAAAGGCAAATCATCTTAAGGCCTCCATCCTGTTCCAGTAATTTGAAATGTTTTTAAAGAGTAAAGTTAGAAGGGAAAGCTACAGACAGCCTAAAATCTATATGCATATCATGTAATTTCAAGATGTTTTAAATACAGTGAGCACACACTGAAGGTTATTTCCTAATTTAGAAATTCAATTTCCATATTTAAAGTGGAAACTACAGTAATAGTTTGAGAACCGGAACAAGTTATGTGAGCGTACCTGTCGCACCCACTGAAATCCATCATTTTTGAACAATGCACTTGTGTCACTGGTCCAAAACCACATTTCCCACATCTGTCTGCAGCACTCCTGTGCTACTCAGCAGTAGCACACTGGCTCAGCTGTGCACTATCACCATGCTGCCTTTCCCTCAGACTTTCTCTACAGCTCATTATTGATTAAAACAGAGAAAAAAAAAAATAGTGATGTAAGGAGTAGAATTATTCAAGTCAGATGTAGGAGTTCTGAAGTTACCTTGACTGGTTATTCTGGAGTTCTGAGTATGTCAGATCAAAACCTCTTCCAGTTTTGGTGGTGGCTGTTTCTATTCTGCTGAGACAGAACTGCTTTTAATTCTTCTTGTAATTCCTCCATGATTACCACTTCTCCCTTTTCAAGAATTTAAACAAAATAGGGTAGAAAATAGGATTTCTCTTCCTCCTGTATAACTTTTTCTTTCTATTTACTCCTAATCCAAACTTAGAAAGACTGAGCCTTCTTCTGAGCTTGACATACATTTTTAATGCCCTGTATTATTCAAATAGTCAGATTTACCATAATCTCCTTGAAGACGTCTTGTCTTCTTATGCTGTTCACTCCAGCCATTTGCAGTTAGATCTGCCAGAGGATTCAGATGACAGAGGTGGGGTGCCCTTGAGGATTTCTCTGGCAAAAGTCCAATCCTTTGATGATGCAGAGTACTCCTTACATTACTTTCATTTCTACTGTCAACATAGACAATAAGGTCAGAAACATAAGTCGTGTCTGAGAAATCACTACCTAGATGTATTATCTGCCTCAGTTCCATGAAACTATTTGAGTGTCCTCCATTTTATTTTATCTTATTCTAACATAATGGCTCCAGAAACATGGAGCTGTAAAATGAGCTCTGAAAAGAGRTGACTGCCTTTCCCTGACTCAAATCATGTGTTTTTGACTGTGCCCAAGGACATATTCACACCCAGACCCTGTCAGTCCTGGAAAGTGTGTCAGCTGTAAATTACATGATGCTAGCACATCACTAGATTGAAACAGGAAGAGCTTATTGGTTCCTGTTCCTATTTAATAGGTATTTTGATAGACACTCACCAAAAAAAAAAAAAAGAATGCTTGTCTTAAACTTGTCTTAAATGCTTCCTAACCCGTAGCACTACCAAAGACCCTATGAAGCAATACACATGATGTGGATGTAAACATGTTAAGCATTATCAATGGATACTACGAATATAAGCAGTTTAAATAGATCCAGCTGGTCAGTGACCTGGTAAAACCAGCCTCCTCTAAAATGGCTGCCCTCACTCTTTCTGCCTGGTAACMAAAATGCTGCATCTGGCTTCCTAGCTTGCTGGCATTCGCAATGCAGAAGCACCTTGGACAAAGACAGACACGTTTTTACGGTGCTAGTTTTRTGTTAACTCCTTTTAAGTGCTGGAGAAGCTGAGTGCTGGGAGCTGGAGGCAGAGAATCTGGGACGGCCTGTCCTGGGCTAGTAATACACCGTCAGGGGAGTCACTGGTGAAAAGTAATGACTTTCTGGGGATTGTGGCCTCTCCCATCACTTAAAAAAGGTCTCTGCTGCTGTGTTGAGGAAATTTGCGTAACAAAATGAGACATGTGAGCTTAGACCAGTATAAAAGGGAAAATGCTCAGACATTTAAATTGCTCCTTGAAACAAGCCTAGACCACAGTTACACGCTTCCCATTAGAACTGACAGAAAATGCTCGTATGAGTTCCAGGATTTCAGTCATTTAAAACAATGCTAAAATTCTTTTCAACATCAAACATAAACAGATTGGACCCAGAAAGATATATTATGACATTTAATTTTCATTTATATAACTGCAGGAGGAAAGCTGATGAGTATAAGCTACTAAATCTTGGATGGTGACTACTTAAATATGTGTAATCATACTATTTCCTCACACTGTCTTTTTACTGTAACTCGGTCTAGAGGCAAATTTATGAAAAGTAGTCTAAAGGTTTGTGTTTTTTACAAAGAGACATGAATTCTGTAAATGTAATGAAATAAATTTACATGATGTCCATGTCAAATTTMTGCAGTATTACATACGGGAGTGTGGGGTACTATATAACATGCATCTAACTCTTCTGGGTTAGGCAGCTGAGGAATGAAATCTTCACTTTGCCTCTCCTCATCCTTGTTAGAAAGTTTTTCATATCCCAAAGACCTGAACAGTTTCTCTGGGAGCTTTTCTTGGGTGGGGGTCTTTTCATCCTCCTCCTCCTTTTTCCATCTATAGTATAAGTTGCATAGTGGAAAAGAGAAGCGGCCCTAAATATAAATGCAATCACAGTTCATAACAAAACATTGTAATCAGGGAATAGATAGTAGTTCCCTTTTGCATGTCTGCAGCTAACTGAATAGGAGAGCAACACGGAAAATAGTTTAAGGCATTAGAAAATCCTCTGGATACTTCAGCATCTTAAAATCACTGGTCCTTGCTGAAACAGGCCTTTTCAGTCTCAGCTTCTGCTGAGTCACAGAGTTTGTTGCCTTTGAAGGCTGAAGTACCTTGGCTCAAAATTGAAGTTGTTCTGGGAGAGTTCAGACCTTCCCTAATGACCATATTTGCATGCTATTCTCGGTAGTATTTACATATAATAGGACACCCTCCACAGGAAGGCTTCTTCAAAACACAGGCTCTGCTTACACTGTGAATTTCCCTATTCAAAGGGGAATATTCAAAATTATCTACTTCAAAGTGTTTCGCTGGGAGTACTCTGCCATATATTTGGGAGACTCATCATAGTTGTTTGAAAGCTGAATATATAGCCAGCTGTAAGATTGCCACCTGGGTTTTGTGTGTGGAGGCAAAGATTACTCAGGCAAGAATCCTACCTGGCCTGACCTGGCATACTTCTGTTGAGGACAAGGAGTTTCTGTTGAGTGATGTGAGATGAAAACCCTTCTTTGAGCTTTGCTTAGCTCGTTCTTTTATTCAAGTCTCTGTAAGTTGTTTTTTTTTCTGAGCACACAGAGGATCCAGCCATGAATCCATGAGCCTGTGTAACTTGCTGAGGTCTAGGATAGTTTCTGAGTAATTTCTTCTGGCTCCATTTTGGTCGTTCCAGCTCTGTGGACTTTGGATAGACTGTAGTGCTCGATCCCTCAATGGTAGGGTAGTTGATGATGGCAAAGAGTGTGTAAGTAGAGAAAGTGGGTCTGGATTGTTTCCCATAGGATTTCCTATAGAATCAAGGCAAACTGGTCAATCACCCTTCCTTGTCCTGAAAAGTCAAGCTGCTAAGGTGTGAAAGGATTTCTGCCTTCTGACAGAGGCTTCAACTGTGTGCTGTAGCATCCTCTTAATCTGTCATCTTCTCCACTCCTCCCATGCAGCCGTCTTCTCTCACCACCTACTTATTTTCTGCATATTGCTTATGCCACAGGTGTTTAGTGTTTTGTACTAAAAAAGCTTTCCGTATGATTATTTTTTCCTTGTGTCGTGTGCTGGGGATCACTCAAATACCTTAGAATAACCTGCTCCATTAAATATCTATTAATTAACAAGCTGGTGTATCGCCTATTTCATTTATTTAGAATGAAGGCTAACTACTACAAGTTTTGGCTGACAGCTTAGGAAGTAATTTTGCATCTCACCTCATAGGAGCATACATTTGCTTCGATCACTTTCTTTTTCATAGAATTTTACAATTAAGGAAGACAGCAGATGAACTCAGAATTCTAGTTATCTACATTAACCAGGTGCAGTGAAAGTGTGAGGACATGGAGTTTGTCCAAATCTTCCTCCCACCTTAGTCCCAAAGGGACTCAAATCTACTCTTCCACTAATGGTTATGTATGCCATATAAATTATAATACCTGGAGTTGCACTGATACAATGCCTTTCATCTTCAAAGCACTTTGAGAACTCTATATAATTAGTTTGTTATGGACGATACTGCATGAACTCCAGTACTGTGAGAGTCCAAGAAGGAATCTGAACAGCCACGGAGACCATACATAATCTCCATACCACTACTAAAAGAAATTGAAAATGCTGAACAAGGATTTTTTAACACTTCACACAGGAGGAGGATCCACAACCAGCAGGAAGCCAGTCTGCCTCTGATAAGGAAACAGGAATGTTTTCTTTGCTGGTAATCTACTACTTCAGATCTCTAAACACATTCTAAACACATTTTACCTTGAACTATGTCTCAGTCAAGCTGGCAGAAGATCACAGGTAGATTATCTCATTGCATGGAATCTCCATCTTCATGCAACTAGAATATATCCATTTTTTTTTAATTAAAAAAGTTTTGATTTTAGGAATCCAGAAGGGATGCAGATATAATAAGTATAACATTAAAAGGGTTTTTACAAACTTTAGTGAGACTCCAGGGGAACAATTTATCTATAGTACACCATTGGCAATTGACAGTCCAACTAAGTACAATTTTAATATCATAGTACTTTTTCAAGTATTTCCAGCAAGCTTACAACAGGTCCTTGTCCATGTCCAGGAACTTGCTCTTTAAATCAACTTGACATTTGCTGGAGATTATCATCCCAACATAAATTTGTAAGTAGCTTTTTTAAAATGACACCATTAAGAAAGGAGAAGAAAAAAAAAGCAGTAAGAGTCCATTCAAACTGGTGAGAATAAGAATGCAGAGGAACTGAGCTTTTTTGTATAAAGGATACTTGGAGTATCTCTGAACATTACTAATTTTAATTTGCCTCAGACTTGTACACTGCCTGGCGTGTATTTTCTCAGCACAAACCCTAATGTGCTTTGTTTGCCCTTTCCAAGTAAATTTTTCTTATGGAAGATTCCATAGGACAAAAGGATACCATTTTACATCATTGTATATATTAATGGTCAAATGAAGAATAATCTTGAGACTAGATTTCAAAAGTTGTGGTCAGGCAGAGTTACTGGACAGGCAGAAGCAACTCTGCTTCCCATGCAGTTAATGGGCACGTGCACTCACATGTCTTGGTTTTTGCTCCATTTTAAGATCACTGTTTCTTTTTTTAAAAATGATGATCTCTGTTATATTTAAATACCACACAAAACCATAAACATAACCATATGTCAGAATGAGTGCTTTACTGATGAATGATGGTTTGGACTCAGTCTCTTTGCTTTTATTTTTCCTGCTTATTCCATTAGTTTTAATTGAAATGTATTCTCTGTTTGTGTTAGATTCAGCTTATTTTTAGCTACTCCTGGACTTCTTAAGGAAAAGTCATCACATGACCTCAAGAGTATGAGAGGTACCTCCTAAAGGTTCCTTTTCTCTCTCCCATGGTGCATCAGTACAGCCTCATCAACACGGCCACTATATAACAACTATAACGTCCACCTATCTTCAAACAAGAAATAATGTTTTGGAAAAGCAGCAAAGCAGGAAAAAGGGCTGGGGAAGAGCAGTGAGATGAATGCTTTGGGTAGTCCTTCAAGATTTCAAGCAATAACAGCTGTTTCATTTCTGTAGCAAGAGAAGTTAGCCTTCCACACCGGCTATTTTTACAGTGGTGAAGCTGCAGGTCTCGGAGCGGGAGGAAGGAAAGGGAGTGACAAGGTACAGCTACATGAGAGGTGGTGTAGGAAAAAAAGTTGACAGCCGGAAAACGGATGTTTCAAAAGAAAGAGTTGCATTAAAGTAGATGTTCTGTGGTCTTCCCATATGCAACAATAAAGGAACTTTGAGATTACAGTGGGGAAGGTGTTGGAGGTGAGAAACTCGGAGCTTAAGAGTCTCCAGGAATGCATGGAGTTTCTCTTGGCCTGTCTGCACTCTTTTGAAACATATGATGAATACATATCTCAGCAGATAAATGTGGTTTGCTTCACAGTTCTGCCAGGCAGTATGTAGCCACACTGAGGCACACTGTCCACTTCAGTGGTACGAGGAGGAAGCTCATCCTCCTTGTTTTTTTGCAGATTCAGAATTCTCATTTTCAAAGCCATATGTACAGCTGTGCTTTCACACTCTCATTCCCTGTTGAGCTCTTGTTTGGCCCTACCTTTTCGTTTTTTATCTGGCATTGCTTCCTTTTTTTTAACCTCTACTCAGTGGTCATGTATACTCCGTGTGTCTGAGCACGGTACACCTATTCAGAGGCACAGCCAGCCCTAGGACTAGGGGCAATATTTCCACATCCTAGTGACACTGTGGCTGATTCAGTGTGTCCAACAGAGAAGGTGATGTTACTAAGCAGGTCTGAGTGCCACAGCAGTGTGGATGCCACGCTTCTGGAGCTGTCATACCCTGGTATGCTGACTCACTGGCCCAGGCTGGTGTGGGCAATCTCAGGGAAGACCACCAGGCTGCTATGCACAGCAGAACTGCCCAGCATTTTCTTCCACACTGTTTCTTCTCTTAGGTTTTAATTATGCTTTTGGATCTGACCTCTGCCACATCTTGCCTTATTTTCCTTTGCTGTGGGCCGTATTCTGACAAGCTTTTCAAACTGTGAGCTTTTCAGGCATTCCCTATCAAATGTAAATAGAGCATTTGCAGAAGCATGCAAGCTGAGTAGTTTATCTGTTGATGGTTGGATGTTTTGAGCAAAGGAGGAGGATTCATTTTGCAGCTTTTTAGAACGAGGATGTCAGAAATGATTGTTTTGGCACCTGTGTGTTCTCGGGCTCTTTAATAAATTTACAAGTGAATGAACTGGATGTATCATGTAGATTTTTGCAGGCACCATGAATGTACATATTTCTCATAGTTTTTTTTTTTTTTTTACTTCCTTTATTCACTCCTGAAAAACTTAAAATTGATACACACTTTCTAAAGTTTTTCATGAAATTTATATAATTTGTTGTAGTGACCTGATGTCACATATGATATTTTACATATGGATTGGGACTTATCTGAGCCAATAGCAGTGACCACAAGTCACTGGAAGAAGACTCAGGAAATCTCCAGTCTGTGACTAAATTACTTTTACTGTTAGATTTCCTTTCTGAAAAATGTCAATTGTACTCCCTTCCCTTGTCTGCACTATATAGATAAATTTTAAGGTTTGGGGACAAGGAGATTACTAGTGTTATACAGAACTAGGCTCATCTAAGACATGGGGAGGGCTCACCTTTGGAGACCAGATACAGTCATTGCCCTGGTCTGTCCACCAGGTCCTCAGGGCAGGAAGATGTGGTCCGCTGATCAGTCAGGTCCTGCAGAGATTTCATGTGCATATCAGCATTCTAAAGCCAGTTCTAATCAATAATAATTTAAACCAAATCTCACTATAACCCAGTGGCTTAAGAGCAGATGCATGGGTTTTTCTGTTCTCTGTGCGGTGCAGGAGGAGTAGGCATCTGAGCACCTTGTCTGCCATCCCTGGTGACACCACCATCATTTGTCTGTCCAAAGCATAGAGACAGAAATTCAACTACCAAAAAAACCTGGCATGCTTGAATAGAGTTGGTCAGAAGGTTTTGTATTTTGCATAGGCGTTTAGTTTTGCAGGAGCAGGAATGAAAGTGGAATTCTGTGGAATACTGACTGAAAATTTTAGTGAAAAAAAGAGCACAATCATTAAGGAAAGCATTACCAGGTCTTTGTGGTAGCTGCTGTCTGGAATAAGCTCTCCTGGCTGCGTTCCAGGCTGCTTTAAAGGCCTCATGATGCGCCATGGCCAGGCCTCTTGTCTGTTCTCATGGTGCATCCTGGAATCCAAAATAGGTTGCACCAGACAGAATATTATTTTCCATTTGTAAAAATTCACAAACACTCAAAACCCAAACTACTCGTGGAACCCAATATGTAAMATGTCTTGCTATTTTTTTTTATGAAATGCTCTGATTAATTTATATGTCTTAATCAAGAATGATAACATTTTCATGTTCAAGGCTGATGACTGAAAGCAAGTAGAAAACAGCACAAGGTGAAACAATTTGAGATAAACTGTCTTTGCCATCTGGATTCATGACATCTTTTGCTTGCTGAGGTTTTACTGTGGCACAGGCAAACAAAACGACATCAAAAGCTACAAACAAAACTAGAAGATGAAATCCTTTTTAATATTGCTTCATTTTTAAACAGCTGCTTCACAGGTGGAGACATATTGCACGCAGTGGTTTTCATGCTGGGTGCCAGGCTCACCACAGGTGGCTCAATGAGAATCTTGTATCTCTGTGGAGAATCTGATTGGAGGGAAAGCAGGTGGCTGAAGTGCAAAGAGAAGGAAACAGGTCTAACTCCTGCTGGGAACTCCAGCTGCAGGGTGGGGAGACTCGGTGGTGATGCTTACGTGCCTGAAAGCTCGCCAGCACTGGTTGTCTGGTTGCTCTTGCACTTGATGAATCGGCTCTGAGTCCCTCCTGCACATACCTTTTCTGACGCTTTGAGTTAGTGCTACCTCAGTCTATTTTTAACAGCTACATTTTCCATGATTAGATTTTAATGCTATTTATTTATTTAAACTGAACCAAACAATTCCACATAAGCTGAACATCACTCTTGGCCATGCAGAGGATTCTAAATCTAGTTTAAATTACATTCCTTGAATGGTAGAAAAAGCTGGGTCATGTGCCGAAGCTTGTGATGAATAACCAAGTCGTTCTTTCACAGTCTGCAAAAACTTTATTAAGGAAAAATAAACAGGTTAAAGGTCTTTCAAYGGCTGCACTGTCTATACATAGCAATTTCCCCTCGCTTTTTCCCTCTTTGCTCCTAGTTGAATGTGAATTGCTTAGTCTCATCATCTGCCATAATTGAGGCAGGTTCTCTACATTTTCACTGAAGTTAAAGGGAATGAATGGCTTGGGATAATTAGACTCAGTGTCTTAATTAGACTCAGTGTCTCAGTCAGTTTTTGCAGATATCTGGGAGTATGAAGTTTTTAGGTCCCTCCCTCTTGCATAGATAGCAAAGGAAGGTATGAAAATTTGACACCTCACAAAAACACCTTTTCACAGACAAAGAGATCATCTCCACGAATCTGTGGCATAGCTGTTTGTGAGTCTTTGTGCTAGGCTTCCAAGGCTTCCTGGTAGGAGGGGAGAGTGTGCTTCCCAGTTGCATCCATGTTAATAAAATAAATCACTTGTGTTAAAATTAGAGTAGGCAAACTGTTTCAGTTAAAACAAGAATTGTCCTGGATTGGTGCCAATCCTCAAACTAAATTCAAGCCAATTTTATTTTTAAGTTTTAAAAGTAATAAAAAGTAGTAAGCATGCAATGTATATATAGATATACACACAGAGAATAGCTCAGGGATTAGAAAAAGATGTATTTCACATCTGGAGCCCCGGTTTTGCATATGCATGCAAGCAACTTTGCTCATGTGAATTATCCCCTGGTACCATGCACTATTTCCTGTCTAATCAGGCAGCAATATACACAAAAGGCTTTAGTGCATGAGGGTGCTATAACCTGCAGAACATCACCATTTGTGCATGAAGTGAAGAAAGACAACACTTGTTAATAGGACAAAGCTGGCATCAATTAAGCCACGTCCAGCACATCGACTCCACTTTCTGGAAGCAGAGTCATCCCCAAATATTGTGTTAAGAAGTACAGCCAGCCCTGCCTGCAGCAGGATGTGGCTTCCAAATATCACGCGTTGCATATAATTTATTGCGTAAATTGAAGCGGAGGGTGAAGGGTGGGAGCTATGAGGCTTCACTGGGCTGTGGCCTCAGAGAGGAAGATCAGTTTGGTTTACGTGGGGAGCATGGGGGTTATTTTGAGGAGTTGGGGGAAGGGAGTGTTGTCCATGTACATTATTTCACACATCATAAACTTCATTTCCTTGGGATTTTTTTAGCAGCCCAGAAACAGATCATTCCCATGTGACGTTTAACAGCACCAAACTGTGAACATAAGGCTTGGGGCTTTTGTTTGGATTCTTTTGTTTTCATCTTCAACTTTCATCTTCAGTGGCTGCAGGGGGTATTTACTCCTTCAATCTTGTGCAGCTGTGATAGTCACATGTAAGGGTGTGAGGATGCCTATCTTAATTTTAGACTGACTGCCTAAATTTGAATGAAAATAATTTCATTGCTTAGGCAGCTCTGACCTGGCCTGTGCGGAGACACAGAGTGCCAGCTAGGACACCCAGACATSTCACTCCTGTATCATTTATCTTCCTGGGAGCAGGTCAACAGGGATATTGCACAGGGTGTGCCATGGCCTCCCTGGAAAATGCACATTTTTTGCAGGCTCATAAACACTTCCACAACAATTGTTGTCTTGTATTTCCACCAAACTTTTGGCTCTCCACAGCTCTTGTTTAGATATATCTTCTAGAAAGGAAACACAACTTACAGCCACCTTCTTTCAAATTCACCATGAACATCCTTCACACGTTCCTGTTCTTCTAACACTAGCACTGTGTATCTAGGTGTGGATGAGCAATGGAGCTTGGTAGAAGGGGCCTCTAAAGATACAATTCTAACTGTTGGATTTCTGTGATGTCTTGAAGGGGCCAACATAGACAAAAAGTTGCTTTCGTGGCTGTAAGGAAAAGCTGGATGAATTTCTTGAGGTTCATGCAAATCGGTTTTGTACCAGCTATACAGGAATGAGGACACTCAGAGATGAGCTCCCAATAGTAAAAAAACAGTAACATTTAGATCTGCTTTGGGTCTGGATGATGTCTTGATATCCTGTGGTTTGCATCCTAGTAAATCAGACTGCCAGATTATTCTAAACATCAATATTATCTGCCTTTGTACTCTTACAACTCTGAAACTGTCAATACTATGAAGCAGCTCCTTCTTGAACAGCTCTTGCCCTGCCTTATTATGTGCAAAGTATGTTGAACATAGGACTTCTTTTGTCTAAAATGTCATGAAATGCAATAAAACTGCAAGAGACCAATTTGTAAAATAAAACTAAAATCCTGCCTGAGGACCTCCCTGGAACAAGGTGAGTTACAACACTTCAAATGCATATTAATTGGGCCATATGGTCTAGTATTTAAGCAAAGGTGTGCATTTGTTTGGCCAGAGTGTTCAGGTGATACTTAAGGTTGAAGCTCTCATGTATCTGATGAAATTTATGATCAGATGATGGAAATGTTTACCTTACAATCAACTTGAAAGACTGTCCTGCACAGAAGTGACACATAGGAGTTTGTTGTTGGGCAGCTCTGTGAAATCAGCTGCAGTGTCTGTGTGTGTTTTGTTACCCCTAAGTCCCTTGCAAAAGACTGACAGACTTCTGAGGATTTGCCCAGAAGAAAGGGTTCTTTCAGCATTCATCTTGCTTGATGCAGGCATGCAGAGGAAGGTGACTTCCAGGAGCCTGCCAGCCACAGGCTGTCGTGCTGCCTCTCTGATGGGCTCTGTGGAAGGCAAGTCATCATATTTCAGCCCCTGAACAACAACACTGATCCCCCATCTCCCTGTTTCATGGTCTGTAGGACTCTCCCACAGCGGCAGTGGGACAGTGTCGGCTGCATTTATTTGGTCTTGTGCAATGAAGATCAGACAAGACCAGTGAGAAAGACCACCTGCACCAGACCAGACAATAAATAAGCCCAAACTGAGCAGTCCATCATGGAAGCCCTTATGCTGCCTGTGAATGAAGGTAGATTGGGGAGTACCAAGGGGACGGCTGTTGCAGGCTGAACCCGTGAGCTGCACTCACTCTCCAATCATAATGCTAACCCCACAGTGAGAACATTCATGTACACTCTGTGATGAACGGGCTACCTGCTGTATTTGATGATATGGACACATGGGAGAATCAGTGGAAGCAAAACCTGTCAGGATCTTTTTCTTTCATCTCTACAAAACCAGGAATTATAACTATTTATCTTAGGTTCATTAGGTGACTCATGGTGTTATGCATTTAATATATTTCACATGGACAATGTTACATCTCTTTTCCATAAGTAATTTAAAAGAGCTGTTCATGTCATGCAAGGCACAAACAGTCTGTCTGTAAGCCAGTATCTTAGATCCTGATCAACTTTGTCACATTTTCTTGTTTTCAAATTCCTCATTTTAAAAATATGAGTCAACACAAATAGCTTTGAATCTTTSTTACCTTATTAACCAATGATGGGTGACACTACTCATAAAATATTTACATAGACAACAGTCCTGTGCTGGTGATGTATTTTCACATTACTTAGTAATTTAAAACATGTCAAACCTTTCCAAATAGTAGAAACAATCCAAACATGAAACTGATGTTGACCTTAAAAGGCTGCTACTTTTTATTTTAAGTCAAGCAACAATCATTACCACAGATTATTCACTGTGCATTCTCCATGCAACTCTTTATCAGCAATGCCCACAACTATAACTCTAAATGGTAAGAGATAAAGTAGATGGAAAGGGATGATGTTACATCAGCAGCATGACTCGTAAGGGAGTCTGTGGAAGACCATATGGAAAATATATAATTTAACATTTAATATTACTTATTAATGAGGTAAATCAATTACATATGTTATAAAGTTACTGAGTTGTGTGTTCGACTGAATCCGCATCTGATCATTCTTTGCATCGTAAGAGTGTGCATGAGTATGCAAATGCGTTTCATACATTAAATGTATGGTGATGGTGTAAAGAGCATTTAGTGTGTGCTCTTTACGGCATGGATGTACTATAACCTAGGTGACCTAGACTCATTAAAAATACTATCCTCTTTTTTTTCCCCAGGGTGATCAGTAGAAATGAATTTTGGCTCCCCATGTCACAGTACACGGCCATGGTATGAGCTGGAGCTGGTGAAAGAATAGATAAATTTAACATTCTTATTTATCATGTGGATATTTATACAATACACGGTATTTTCAGTGTGTTCAAAAAGATGGTAGTCCCCATGTTGTATAATAAATGACATGTGTCTCCTTTGGCAGGCACTTAGTCCATTCAGCCAGCTAACTAGTGACAATGCTTTACTTATGAAAAAAAGAAAGAACAATAGCAAAAATTCACAACAGTCTACTATTTCTTCCTGTTTCTCAGACCACTTTTCCAGGGTGAGCCGTGCAACTTGGAGAGCTGTTCACTAAAGGCAGTATCTTAATCACACTGTTCCGTGCAGACTGGAGCAGATCAAAGAAACAATAAAAGCTCTGTCACATACAAGACGGAAAACCTGATCACACCATGCTTCTCAGGTGACTRGCAGGTGTTGAAGATTTTTGGGGCAGCATTTGTGACTAATTTCTCTGTTTCTGTACCTCAAGTTTGTTATATATTTTAATGCTGAAAAAAAAAATTCTTTTACAGCTTTTATTTTTCACTTCTATCTCTGTATTTCACCTCTAGTGATATGGAAATTAAGTACAGTATTTTCTAGAGGACATGTAATACTCTAGAGAACGAATATCAATATCTAAAGCTGTAGGGGCTGTGAAAATTTTCACTTTGGGTTTTGCTTTTTTTTTTCCTCTCTTTTCAATATTGTACCGTTATTAGTCAGACTTCTACTGTTTTTCATCTTGACCAAACAGCCCATTGAATAATTGAAGTGTAGGAAAATATTCATATTTGCTTCAAAGATCTTAAAATGAACAGAGACATTGTTATTGGCCCTAATATGAAAAGTTACACTGTCTATCCTGTGATAAATCAAGTCCACTCACACTGAGCCTGATAGAAGGGCAGGGTGCTTGATGGCTATAGTGAGAGGCATGAAGGGGATAGTAAGGCATCTGCAGTGATTTTTTGAAAATACCATTACTTGACCRAAGGGCAGAGAGCAACACAGACCCCTCAACTGGAGGAGTGTCAGTCTCTAGGATGAGACAGGCTAATCCCTTCCTGTGATGGACTTTTAATCTTAGTATTTCTGTCAATGGTATATTTCTAGTTTTCATTTTATTTTCATGACTGTCAGAGACAGCATTTTTCACAATATTGGTAAGTGTTCTGACCTTAGGTTGGAGTTTGGAKGATGAGACTAGTAAAGTGTTTAAAGGTCTTTGTTGAATCAAGTCCTTGGAAGAGAACATATGTGGCCATTCTGATTTTTTAAAAGTTGTATGTTAAGTTATAAAATTTATGGTCTAGAAAATCTCACACTGAAATAAAAACTTCTGCAGAGACATGTATTGTAATGATGGTGTTTAGCAGGGACCGCAGTAATAGAACAGCACAATAGTTTTAGATGCAGAATAAGGTAGAAAAGTGTGTTCAGATGAACTTTTTTTAAAGGCTGGAGAACCCTTTCAAATACCTATCAGTCCAACAGTCCTATTCTTCTGAAGCAAACTCCAGTCTTTCTTTGCTTATCATTCCAAACCTATTCCATGTGGTTGCTCTTTACTTGGCTTGGATTTGCAAATATGAGGCAACTTCCAACAGAGTGCAAGGGTGACAGAGATCTGGAACAGGTTGCCCAGAAAGACTGTGGAGTCTCCTTCTCTGGAGATATTCAAAACCCACCAGGACATGATCTTGTGAAACCTGCTCTAGGTAAGCCTGCTTTAGCAGGGAGTTGAACTAGATGATCATCAAAGGTCCTTTCCAAGCCCAACCATTCTATGACTCTGTGATTCTGTGGTTCTGTGGTTCTGTGATTCTCTGAATTGATGGTACACTATTTTATTTCGACGTGGAAAATCATCACATAGGAAGAAGCCTAGTAAGTGCCCTTCACAGCAGAGTTCTCCATGTTATAAATTAAGGAGGCCAAAGGCTGCTTCTTATTGAAGGAGAGTAAGAYGTGGTGTGGTGTAACTGGGAGATTCCCATCTGTGGGGAGTCAGAGTGGCGCAAGGAGGGGAAGGTGGGACACAGGGCAAGGAGTTTGGAGCCTGCTGCAACTTCTGTTGGTCATGTGTGATAAATTACTGCAAATTATTATCCCTTGGCTTTTTCTCTTGTTACAGGTAGAAATTAAATCCTCTCAATATATACTGAGTGAAACCTGACCCAATAAAGCAGATGCCATTCTCTCCCAAAATATGTAGGGAGGAGTATCAGGAAGTTTTCATTACTGACTGAGTCGTAGATGAATGGATGCTCCCCAAGCCGGTCCCAACCTTCTCTTTCACCTGCCTGATTTCTTCAGTTGAAGTTCTGAAACCTTTCATGCAATCTCCGCAATGTTTCCCAAGTTTCCTAAAGAGGGTATGACAGAGGGATAAAACACGGGGTTAAACAACTTGGCCTCGTCCTTTCTACTACCCCTAGAAATACCTATGATAACTTTGTTAAACTTTTTGGAGCTCTGGCAGTGTACAAGGTAAGGCTCAGCCAGTCATTCTACCTTTTGTTTTCAGTTCTTGAACTGTGGTGGAGTCTCTTGGAATAGAGTGGTGGCATCAGTGGTTAAAAGCAAATCCTATGTTAAAAGAGGTAGATGAGTAAGACTGACAAGTGGCATACTAATGCCAGGATATAAGGCTGAATTACTTTYTTATCTTACTTATATATGATAATTTGATTTTTGGTTATATGTTCACATACCGTTTTAAGAGGATCCTTGCCTGATTCAGTGTACCTGATGTGCTGCACTCACATAACATACTAAACAATGTTCAGCTGCATTCTCCTTGTTCAGTGTGTGGCTGGGTGGCTGGATGCCTTATTTACTGCATTCTCTTCTGAAATTAGAATTATTAATTTCCTCACAGACTTTGCTGTGGTGCTTGTGGTGGTATTAGAGAGCTTAAAAACTAATTAGTGCTTATCTTTGTCAGATTACTGTGAAATAAACTGGGTTTATTTCCATCTAGAGATGAGGAACCAGAGTATGGACAGAATAAGCTAGAATATTGCCTGGTTTTGAGACTGATTTAAGGTATCGAAGACATTATATTTAAGTACTGTATTTATTATATGTTATACATTATAGCAAGAAGTGCAGCTACCACCTTCACAAARATTTCCTGGGAGTGGTTCCAAAATCCATTTGAAATGTACTGAAGCAAACAGTCTTGAATGCATCTTTCTTGTATTTGTACTTCGGTGCAATGTTTCTTCTGATAGAGTATTTGAGGTCCTCACAGCAGAACTAAACATGGCTGATGTTCCTACTTCCACATATAGGGACAATCTGTGTTTAGTTTTATTCATCACTTTAATGCCATGTTGCATTTGATGTCACCCAGATTTCCCACCTACAACTGCTATTTTTAAAGATTTTTGTTCTGTTTCTCCAGGATTTCCAAAATATGATCGTTCTAATCCTGAGGAAAGACCCCAAATCTACTGTTTACCTGCCAAATATTTACTTAGTGGAAAACAAGTAACAAGTGACTATCATCAATATCTGCCCCTTTTTCTGGAATCAAGTATGTTTATCTAATATGTTTTTATACAAATTATCCATATTCTTATATGCTTAAAAAGTTGGATTCCTTAGGTATAAGGTATTTGCAACCATTGTCCATAGTAAAAGGAAAGGTATTTTCTTTCCTTTGAAGTCTGAAGTAATTTTACCAAGTATTAGAGAAAGACAGTTTACACWTTTACACGTGATGGCACTGCATAAAAAGAGAGTAATCACATCTTGGCAGCCATGACCTGATGTAGGGACGTCTAGGGACAATGACCTTTGGATATAAAGGACAGAGGCTAAGGCAGGGCAAGAAATCTGTGGAGTACCACAGGAAGGGCAGCACATGGTAAATGAACCAACATGAAGTTGAGTGGTCATTTTTTTTTAACAAGTTGAYCTGGCACTGTGAATTGATATTGAATCAGTGTTTTGGACCATGTGGCAAGTATGAAGAACCCTAAAACTGGATTTTCAATTTCATGGAGATGTGGCCTGGGATTTTACCTTGTGATTATTACCACAGATGAGCTAACATGTGTCACTGGTTTAGATCTTAATAGCAACTTCACAACCTCTCTTGGGCAACTTGTGTTGGAGCTTGGTCACCCTCACAGTGAAAAAAGTGTTTTCTGATGTTCAGGGGAAACCTCCTGTGTTTCAGTGTGGGTCTTTTGCCCCTGGTCCTGTCACTAGGAACCATTGAAAAGACTTGGCTCCATCCTCTCTGTACCTTCCCTTCAGGTATTTATGTATATATTGTTAAAACCCTGTGAGCGTTCTCCAAGCTGACAATTCACAGCTCCTTCAGCCTTTCCTTCTAGGAGAGAYGATCTTAATAATTAAGAAGTTCCTGTTTTTCCAGCCTGTTGAGGTCCCTCTGGATGACAGCATGACCCTCTTATTCATCAGCCATTTCTCACAGTTTTGTGTTATCTGAAAATTTGCTAGGGGTACACTCTGCTGCATCATCCAGGTAATTAATGAAGATGTCAAATAGGATCAGAACCAATCATGGACCCTGGGGTACCCCACTAGCTACCAACCTTCAACTGGACTTCATGCCATGGATCACCACCCTCTGGGGCTGGCAGTTTAGGCAGTTTTCACCTCTCTGTCTGCTCACCTAGCCCATAATTAATCAGCTTCTGTAGGGGGATCCTATGGGAGACAGTGGCAAAAGCCTTACTGATGTCAAGGCAGAAAATAGCCACTGCTCTCCCCTGGTCTACCATGTCAGTCATCTCATCTCAGAAGGCTATCAGATTGTTTGAGTGTGACTTGCCATTCATTAATCCATGTTGACTATTCCTGATCGCCTTCTTGTCCTTAACATGCCTAGCAATGATCTCCAGGATCAGCTGCCCCRTCGTGTTCCCAGGGATTGAGGCAAGGCTGACCTGCCTGTAGTTCCCTGGCTCCTTCTTGAAGGTAAGAATAGCATTTGCTTCRCTCCAGTCTTTGGGCACCTTTCCCAGTCACTATGATCAATCAAAAATTATCAAGAGTAGATCAAAGACTATTGAGAGTTTTGAACAGGCTTTAACAGATTTTAGCCCTTAGGTAAACACAACATAATTGCCCAATTTAATCTCAGTACCCCTTTACCTATGAAGACAAAACTGGAGTTTTTTACTATTACAGTTAAAAAAAAAATAAAGCAGATTAAAAAAAAATCAGAGAATCTTAATACAACTGCAGAATTGAAGTGACTTTTGGCTTTAAGTTCTATTGATTTTGATGTATTTGTCGTGCTGTCTTGTGCAATTCTGATGACTACAGTACTGATAAGAAAAATAAAACCTGGCATTTGCTGTTTAAGCCTGAATAAATTTTGTATTTGCTTTCAAGTTTGAACAAATCTTGGTGTTTTTATTAAATTAAATTGATTGTGAAAGGAGTGTTGGAGCAGATTGTTTTCCAGGCCATGCTGATTCTCTATTTATTATCAATATTTGCTGAAAGTAATCTAATTCCTACTGAGCTGTAACCAGAAAGTTACTTCACTGTCCAGATATTGACAGCAGTTACAGAAAAAATTCTGGTTTGTTCTAGTCTCTTGAGTTTGCCATTTTATTGTAGACCTACATTTGTAATGATAAAATTATTGATCATCTTTTTTTAATATGAGTAATTGATGACACTTGAAAATTTGTTTGTTTTTGTCTAAGATTTCTTCGGGTTATCTGAACYCTATTTCCTTCATTATAAAACTGATCTATCTCATGAGATTTCTGTCATTCTTGTCATTTCTTATGACAATAAAACCAAACATTTTAAACCTTTTTCTACGTGGTTTTGAACACTGGTGTTCTGACTTCATACTGAAAACTAAAAATAAATAATCTTAGCTATTTTGTTGGAAGTCTACATGAAGATCCAGTTTAGACATGTATGATTATACCGAGGAGCTGTGRCAGTGTATATGCATTCCTTAGCAGCATCACACATGCTTAATTATTACATCCAATCTCAATCATCCTTTCCACTCTTTCTATGGCTAACTGTTATGACATCCTAAGGAAGAATTTTTGAATTTTCTTGAAACTTTGGTATAGCCACTGCTCCCTAATCTCTTTGATAGGCAAGATGGTGCCAGAAAGGGATGTGTCCTATATGGGAGAAAGGACAAAGGGTTCAAAGCATACAGTTCAGAGACAGGAGATCATTATCTTTCTCACAACAAACTACCCCATCCTTGAAAATTTATTTAATGCTTCATGCAACATGCACAATGTAGGTAAATATGTAAATTAATATGGAGAGGCTTCGAACRGACAATCAAAATAGAATTACAGAATAATTTAGTTTGGAAAAAACCTTTATGATCATCCAGTCCAACCCTTAACTCAGCACTGCCAAGGCCACCACTAAAGCATGTCCCTAAGCATCACATCTACACGTCTTTTAAACACTTTCAGGGATGGTCACTGCACCACTTCTCTGGGCAGCTTCTTCCAGCACTGAATGACCTTTTCCACAAAGAAATTTTTCCTGACATCTAACCTAAACCTCCACTGGTGCAACTTGAGACCCTGTCCTCTTGTCCTATCACTTGCTGCTTGGGAGAAGAGACCAACCCGCACTTCCCTACCACCTCCTTTCAGGTAGTTGTAGACAGTGATAAGGTCTCCCCTGAGCCTTCTTTTCTCCAGGCAAATGTGTTTTATGTTCCATTCCTAGGGATCTTCACTGATTCTCAAGTGTGAATTTGCCTTTCTGACTTCAAAATACTCTCCTCTACACCACCTAAGAGGATAAATGCAATACTGTTATTCTTCTGGGGAAAAAAAACCCCGACAAAACTGAACAAACAACAAATTCTGCTTAAAGAATTCTTTTTCTCTGGCTTACCCAGAGTATTTGGCCAATTCACAGCTATTCAGGAAGGTAGTTACACAAATTTTAGCCACTGTTATGTGGAGTCATCYCAAAAACTTCTTCCTTACAGTTACTTGAGAGCTATGTTTGAAAAGTTAGTGCCCAGTCAGCAAAGATAAACTGTGCATGTGGTTTAGTTGACTAAGCTCACAAAAGAAATAGTGAAGAGTCGTAAAAAAGCCATAAAAACCATAWGGTCATAAAAACATCAAAATTGTGACTATATTATCAGAAATGTTTCATAACTACTTAAAGAGTAGCTAGATGGTATGAACTACTAATAAATTTACTTTGCTACAAATAGATCCATAAATTTGACTGATGAACCTCAAAGGAGTGTTATGAGCTTTGTGACAGAGACTGAGAGTGAGTAGTACTTTATTTCAAAAGTACATAACTTAGTGGAATTGTACAGACTGAACAGTTTATTCAGTAGAAGTTAGAGTACCAAAATCTGGCCATTCATGAATTAGGGTCAGATCAAGCCTCCCTTTGACCTCAGTGGGATTTTTGCCATTTGCTTCAATGAAAGTAGGATCAAGCTATCAATGCTTTAAAATGGTTCAATAGGGAGTGTTATTGAAATGCAAATGTACATGTTCTCTTAATCTGAACTTCCCATCTCCCCATTCAGAGTTGTTTGTAGAGAGTTTTATTATGGGCTCTTACTCTGGGACCTGTGTTAGACAAACATTTTCATATACCCATTAGAGAAATAATCTGTAGTACAGAGGAATACAACTTCAAATTTTGTAAGTATAACTCTAAGCAAATCTAGTGAGTTTGGTTTGAAAAGCAACCAAGCCTTGCTGTGTCACCAAGACTGAGCAAAGGTGAAGTTAACTATGCTGTTGAGTAGAGTATGTTTACTTAACACTTAGTGTGAATTGACCTGGTTGGTATCATGAAAAAGAAAATCTTTCAGGTATTCAATTGCCAGGAGGCACTGCTTGCAATGGTTTCATATAACACTTAAAATCACTGGAGGWACAAAAGACTTGTGTAGTGAAAACAAAAGTTTGAGCTCATGTATTTGATATAACTTAATGCTAGCTCAGTTTCATTCTTTGTGGATCAAATGTCATCAACACAAACCAATAAAGGCTCCATTTTATTAAAATCAAACCATGCCTGTCTTCCTCCTGCCTRCCACAAACCTCCTTCCTATTGCAAATGCCTGGCTTTCTCTTCCTCCTCACCAGCAACAGTAATTACTAACACCAAACCAGTTTCACTGGGGAGTAGACATAACCTGTTCAGCTTGCTTGAGATCTTGAAAAGCAGTCTAGGGCTTTCAGCTGCAGCCAGCAGGCCAGCCTGCGTACTTCTTCTAGGCCCAGTCAAGAGTGGACACACTTACACACAGCTGGTTGCTTGCCCAGCCAGGAAATACACACCTTCTGGCTGGTGGCTTTGAGGCAAAGTGTTGCCTCTCAGCATCTAAGGGGGACAGATGTCAGCATAAYTCTCATTGGGAAAAGACCAAAGGAGTTATTTTGTGAGAGATGTGTTGTACAGACTCACCTCAGGTATTTCCCAGTGCTCTTTGAATACAGCGAAGATGAAAGAAAACAAAACGACACCTCCCCCCCCGCCCCGCCCAGGAAAACCAACAACTCCCCCTGCCCCGCACCCCCAAGAAAACACCTACCAAAAAATTTTAAAATCCAATTGCAACCACTTCATAGTGTAATGATGGAAGAAAAGAGCTAAATAGATTAGTCAAACTCTAATTTTTTTCCTACTAGGTATCAATTCAATGTCATCATTGGGACATAAGAGGGGCACTGCTGTTCAAATTAGAGTCTGTTAATATTACATATGGCAATTGTTACAAATTTAACCTTTGTTCTGGGTATGTAGTAAGCTAATTTAAAAGACAGCTTGTTCATTGTTATTAAAGCACTAATAATAATATCTCTTATTTCCCTATCAGTAGTATTCTAATTGCCAAAGACAGATGGCAGGTCACAGTGCCACTTACACATTTTTCAGGGACCAGAGGTTGCATCCTTACTGTAATATAAAAGACACAAGCTTGATTACGCTCCCATAACTACCCATATTGTTCARGTTTTAACCTACTTTCCGGCATGGGTTTGGCCTTGCTCCTCAGATGTGTCCTAGGCACAACTTGGGAAGAAGTATGGCCAATCACCGGCTATTGATTGCTGAATGGCTGAGGCTACCATGGGCAAGGTTGGTAGGAAAGCAGAAGAAACCAAGCAGAAAGTATGAAAATTGTAAGTTCAGATGTATTCTTGAGAACTGAGAATGATCCCTAAATAACTTCATTTACTTGACTAGATTTAGAGCATAAATTCCCACCGTCATTAGACTTGTAATTYGCATTAGAACAGGGTCTTTCAATACCAATAATTCTCTGTAAAGAAGAAGCAGATACAAAGGTCAGAAGAGCTTTCACAGGGTTATTTAAACAAACATATTCATGCTACTTAYACCCTCTTTCTGTACTTTTGGCCACAAGGCATTTTGTGCAGGTGAAGAGGACTGTAAGTTCATGAAATTTATTTTATTACTCTGGAGKATGCAGAAGATCCTGAATGGCCCTGGGCCACAGTGAGGTTTAGGAGACATGACATTTCATGCTCTTCAATTCAGTACACATTATCAAACTGGAAGAATTGTTGGGGGACCTTTGAGTGTACTGAGCACTTTCCCAGGTGACCCATGTATACATGTACATTTGCACCTATGACTATAGACCAATGTCTTTCACCATTTCTTTTAGATGCTAGTTGAAGTAATTTTCCTAGTAGCACAACTCTTCCTAAGATCCAGATGAGTCCATGGGCCTGAGAGGAGTGCTGCTTCCACCCTTATTAAAACACTGCTTGCAAGCACTGCAAGACCTTTTGCTTGTCTTGGAAAACTCCCCATTGAGTAACTTTGCTGAGCAGGATTAGTTCTGCTTAGTTTATGAGATCCAGCATGATCACAGCTGTGATGATGTTACACCTAGCCAAGAGAACAAAGCAACCACGTCTTGCATGTATGCCTATTTGGAAGA
>RAHM01000315.1:439151-655656 GCA_003713295.1 Parotia lawesii
AGAAAAAAAGAAAAAAAAGAAAAAAAATTGAAAAAGTGGACTTAATGAGCAGGGGTTTTTTTCAGGGTTTTCCTCCCTCTTTATCATTAACTGCACTTTGTTCACCATTTTGAGGGGATTTATTTTTAAGTTTGGTTGAAACTCTTTTGTACAGAAGTCTGTGTTATATGAATTCCAGGTTTTGTTAGCAATGGATTAAGTTGTGGGAGACTCTGACCTTGTGATACTACCATGTTTCYGCTAAACAAAGTCCAGTATGCCAAACAAAGATGTAGCAAGTAGTTACGAAATGGCACGGCTATTACACATGCTTTTGATTCTCATTGTCTGGTGTTTATTTTGGGATAATTCTGTTTTGAGAGTGGAAAAACCAGACTGTAAATAAAAGGGAGGCCTATGACAAATGCGTTATGCTACACCCTTCTCAAAAGGCTAATGGAGGGCTCTTCAGTGAATGCCTAAGAAATAGGAAAATTATTTTCAATAGTGAAAGAAAAAGGTAAGAGTGTTCTGGGACACCATGACAAGTCAGAAAAATAGTTATTCACCCACTTGTGCAATGCCTGAGTAATTTACTGTTGCAGCTCACAGTCTGTGTTGTTTCCCTCCTAYGTAAGGTTTCTAGGTCACCACCTCTGGGGTTGTTCTAAACCACGCAGCTCCACTCCCAGCACACTGCCCTCCTGCTGGACAGCGGGAGAATCTCTATTGCAACTTCCAGGAGATGTTGAGTTAGCCGGTACTGCATTTCCACTCCTGACTTCTCTCCTATATTACCCCGCAAATGAAATCAGATGATAGGAAAGGAAAGAAGAGGGAATGGAATGGGTCAGACTGAAGGTCAAATGAATCCAAAGACCTAAAAGAGTGCAATAACAACAATCCAAAATCATAGTCCAAGACATACTAATACCATTTTAAGATGAAACTTTTGTTAGTGATGTGGATTTAGCCCTTAGTCCCAGAAAACATAATCTAAGTTATCTAGTTGTAGTTTTATGGCTCTATAAATCTTTAAGGACAAATTCTGTCCTTCTGCACATGCAGGACTCCATTTATTCCATGGGGAGTTACACTTGTATATCAGAGGGTAAAATCTGGTTATGTTTTCTAGATAGCAATAGGAAAAAGAGGAGGTCTTTCACTTTTAAAAACATTTACTGTATCCTAGCAATGTGCAGTGATGCTATGCAAGCCTGACAACGGACAAATGGTATTGAGAGATATTAAACCTTACAGAAGACAATGTGATAATCTTTGGGATTCTGTAGGTAGGACAAGTTCCAAACACTGATTCTAGGCACAAAGCAACTAAGGTAATATAGAAGGAAGTATCTTAAACCCTTGTGTTGAGGTTGATGCAAACCTCAAGAAAATCTGACTGTCCAGAAATATAAACAGGCAGGGGAATTAGGAGAAGCAAACATTTTGTTCTCAAGGTTTTGTAACTCAAAAAAATTATATCTACTTTTTTTTTTTTTTTTTTTTAATCATGTGTAGGCTGCATTTACAAGATTTTAGCTTGAGATTGTTGCTTTACAGCTTGGAGCTTAAGTGATTTTAAAGTTCTTAAAAGGAACAACTGAACTCTCTCTGTAAGCAATTAAAGTGTGAATCAGCTGTTTAATTCTCCAGGATAAAAAATTAAGGCAACAGGAAGAAATGTACTAAATGAACAGCTTTATGATCTTGTTGGCTACAAAGTATAGCTAATTAGAGAAAACATTCTGAATTTAAACTTTGCTGGAATGAGAAATTGTTATTCACAAAGGCACAGTATGGCTGTGCATGCAGCCTGCCACTATTTATGATGCCAAGTGACTCTTGAATAGGTTGTGCAATTACCAGAGGAGATGAGAGAGATGGGAGTCTGAAGATGACAAACACTGCTGGCTTCCATAATCTCAACTTCTTTCAGCCATATTTACCGATTTACAGAAACATGAACTGCAAACAGAGTAAAAGGAAAATGGCACTGCTGAAAGCTTTTCTRTGGAAACCTTGAAACCATTTCATTTCCATCTTCTACAATTTTATAGGATGTGTTCTTAGTCTTCGTGACAAGGTTCTGCCTCTTCAGCAACTTACCTTCTTCCAGTAATGAGAATTACCATTTGATCAGTATTTATTGCTGTTCGTCAGATGCTCTACCAAAATCTTTCAAATGAAGTGTCTCCCAAAGGAATGTACTAAGAGGTATGAATGAAAATTTGAGAAATATCAGACAGGGAAAGACTTATTTATACTCTTGTAAATGCAGCATCTTGGTACATTTTCATGTTTTGTTGCCTTGCATACTTCTGACTTGACAGCATCATGCTCTGGAGCTTGGCTGTAGAGATGAAGAGAAGGAACAGAATTTCCAGAGAGAATTGCAGGACATCCAGCTGTGGTGGCAGGACACTCTGCTTGACCCTTTGAGCAGAGTTGATGCAACTTTTGAAACAATTTCATCACCTGTCCCTGTTGAAGAGTCCAGCAATCATAAATGAAGACTGAGAGAAAGGAACCTGAACCAGTTTTTTTCCATAGCTCAGCAATGGATTTAGCACAACTTTTTGACAAGGATTAGATGCTAGTCTTTTRAAGGGCATTTACAAAATATTTGTCAAAAAATAGTTCTCATGTCCAACTGTCTTAATATAATGACCAAATAATTAAAATGTACACTTAAAAAAATAAAAAAAGAGTTGCAGTTTTCAAGACTTCTTTATTATAAAATCACTTAGGAAAGATAAGAAAAAGTTCTTTTGTGGAAACCTCAAAGATATTGTTCCTCTAGCTGCTGTACATTTGGGTTCTTGAAGAGGAGATAAAGGCATGGCTCTTCATTTACATATATTTTTACAACTACTAAATGACTGGTTTGAAGCCATTATGGTTGAGGCCGTATCTCATGACAAGTCCTTACTGCTGCAAATGAGAGCAATATCTGWGACCTTTTTCTACTTAGGTTTCTTTCCTTCTCACGAGTTTACTAGTGAATTGGGTCATTCTCTGTGCCCAGTGATTTTGTGGTAACTTGTTGGTTTAGAGTCCTCCACAATGATATCTTTAATATACTTATGAAACTTCTTCACCAGTAAAATATGTGGGCTAAGCCCAAAACCAACACTAGCACATCTGGGGTGTCTATACTTTCTGGCATCACTTCCCAGTACAGCCACACAATAATTAAATATCTAGCTGATATCATAGCCAGTCTGGATAGCTGTTTTATCAGATGTTAAATAGCAGGAAAACATACAAAAATAGCAATGGCAAGCTCTGCTTTATATGATAACCTCAGAATGCATCATACAAAATAAGACTTTATTAGCTCTTACTGCTGGTGGAAACAACATTCCCATTTATGGGTAGTGAAGTGACTTAACTGATAGCAGTGGAGTCCTAATAATTGGTTTCTGTGAATTCCCTGAGATGCTCTGAATATAGCTAYTGAATATAGCTATATTCAGGTGTTGAATATGGCTGTTCCTAAAGGAAGCCATGATGGAGGCAGATGGTAGGTCAGCAGGGTGACATTTTCTTCATCCAGTGACCAAGGGAATGAGCTACATCTAACAATGCCAAGTCAGGGACTGTGGTTTCTTTTGCCCTCATATTTCTCACTTAAATCTGTGTCTCGTGGTCCATTTTTAAGTTGCTACTCATCATAGCCAGTCTRATTGTTATCCTCCTTATCAGTGACACTGGTACGGATGAACAAGATTAATCACAGGTCATTTAATCAAGCCAGACCCTCTAACTTCTGTTTGCATTTTGGGTTTTTTGATAAGAATTATCTGCATTACTTCACTACTCCACCACTGTGTCCTGTCCATTTGCAGATGTAGTGCCCCACAGTGCCCAATGTCTCTGGACAGCAAATTCTTCAGCTTTATCATGGTTCTGCCACTTCCTTTTCATGTAAATCTGCTATACCTCTGTCTGCCACCTGTGGAACAGGGTTAATTAAATCTGCCTCGTACTGGGGCTGCTGGGTAGGGCTTAATTCCCTGGGTGTGTCTCTAGTGCTGCTTTATTTTGGATGAAACTCTTGAAGTGGCCTTCTTCATCTGCTCTGATTACCTCACTTTGGTTCATCTTGGAGCATGTCTCACCGTATGCTTCTTSGGTCCTTCCTTGTGTTCAGCTAGAGGACACACTCCAGCTCCATGTCTGATGCTGTTCAATCAATAGGAATGGAATAAAGCAAGTCCAAACTGAAACCTTCAAAATATTTAGCATAGGGGATATTGAGTCTCTGGTACTAACTGTTTTGCTCTGCAGGTCCACTCCTATTGTGCCATAGTATATAATGAAAGCATAGACATTATTATAACTGATGGTTGCCTTTGTGATCCTTGGATGAAGAGAACAGCAAAAGTATGAGGTTTTGTGTGCATTTCAGAGAATAAATGCAGCCTTTGTGTTTTAATCCCAAATTTTGGCTTTATTTCACTGTACTATTTTAGTGGGACMTTCCATAGTTTATATAAGAAAGTTTACCTTAGAAGATCTAATAGCAAATGGAACCTGCTTCTGCACTTATGTAAATAAAATCTATTCATGCTGAGCTCATTCTGGTCCATGGACATTAACCAGCAATGTTTATTTTTTTACACCTGGCAAATTTCCCTGAAATTTTCATTTTGAATAGATGCAGAAGGTTAACACCAGTAGTTTATTTTGATACACACTATATACACATACTCATATACTAAGCTACACTTTGGGGTTACAGTAAACTTAGTTTTTAAGTCCTCCACAGCAATATTCTCCTTACTCCACCATATGCTTGAAATGAAAATATAAATGCCAGCAAAAGAACTCTCCTACACGTCATTCCCTTGCAGCACTTCTGTGTTTTAGAGCACACCGTTTTTATTGATGCTATCTTGTGGTTGATTCTTATTCCACTCTTGTATCTTTCACTCTGATAAAATTCTGATTGTCTCTGCAGTATTACTTTCAATATAAAGAAGCATATGAATAATGAGGCCTAAAGAAATATTGTTTGTTACTCGCTCAAGTCCTTGGTTTTTCTTTTGTCCTGTACAAACCTATTTTTTTCTGTTTACCGTCACTATTGACAACACTACAGAAACCCCTGGCTTTTTGAGTGGTGGAAAAGTATCACTTAGTTTTGTGCACATTATCTTATAGGCCAGCTATGCTCAGTTAGCCCTCGTACCGATAAAAGTCTCTCCATGTCTCATAGCCAGCAGGAGGTGCTGAGGAATGATGCAACAAATATCTTTTCACTGAGATAGYCGGGTTCCCTCTGTGCTCAACACAAAGATTTTCACTGAATTGTGAGCTGGATCTAAGCACTGTCACATCAAAGTGAGGATTTTARTTCTATTTTTAGGATGGCATTTGGCTGGAGCAGGGACATTCTTCTTTCGCTCTTGTTTTAATTAAATAACCTTTAAGACAAGTGAGCAGGAACATTCAACCCAAAGTAATGCTTTTTGTTACTCCAAGAGAGAGCAGTGTCAATGCATGGCATTTATTAAAGACTTGGGTCTTTTTGATCTACTTGGAATAAATGACAATATATTACAATGGTAGAGGTGGGATAACGAATAAAGAGAGGAAATATTGCTAATCCTTAAACTAACTAGCAAGATAAACTGCAATCACAACTTTAGATGATATATTATGTTAAACAGTGATCAAAGAGATTCCAAAGAAGGTAAGCAAATATAGAAAGATTTTCTTGTTGTCAAATTAGTGACTACTGGTTTTTATTCACCCCTAAAAAATTGCCTCTGTATTTGTTAAGATTAGTCCTAACATAACTAAAATGGCTACTGAACCCTTGAAACAGGAATCCTCCTCTCACTCCACTTGCAACTTGCCTGTAGTGACTGAGTAAGTATCTTCAGTACTCTTCTAGGGAACAATTAGCAAGGGCTGGAAAATACATGTTATTTCTCATGTCACTGTATTCCTTCAATTTCTTGGAGGTTTCAGTTCTCAGTGTGCGATGCGGACACCTTTCTTCCAGTAAGGTCTATGAAACCAGATAATCACTGAACACAAACACTTTATTAACAAGAACAGGCAGGCATATGCACCTTGGAATACTTAATCAGCTAGCCAAAATCACTGAACCAGCAATGAGTAGTTTAAACAAGGTATGGAATACAATGGAAGACACCAGGGTGGGAGAATATATACTGTAATTCCCATCCATAAATATGGGAGCCTAACAAATTATAAATGCCTAGAAAGAGAACCCTGTTCCCGAATAAATCCGACAATATTACAGCATATAATCACTTTGTGAACACTTTGAACACTTTTACAGTGATAAAAAAATGTTGCATTGGTTTATCAGAAACAAGTCCATCTCATTTATCTTTGACAGATTAATTGGCCGGGGGGATAAGGATGAAGAATAGACTTGCTAGATCTTGATTTTAAGAAAGCTTTCCACAGAGTCTTCCCCATTTTTCTCAAAAGAAAACTGGAAAAATGCAGTGTAGATGAGTTCACCATATCATACACATGGACAGATGTCACTTGTTGGCCTAGTTCTAATCATTTTTTTCATGAATGACTTGATATATGAAGCAATGGATCTTCAAGTTACACCAGCAGATAGGAAGTGCCAGCAAGTGCCAGCACTTCAGAGAACTATGTTAGAGCCTGGAGAGAAAATCTGATACAAGTGGTACAAATTTTAAAAAAAAATAAGTGTAGTTTGCCACAGATATCAGCTGCATGAATACAAAATGGGAAATATTTATGTGGGATGCAGGACAATAAATAAACCTGAAAACTATACAACTCCTAAGCTAAGTAAGAGTAAGCTGCACTATATGGCTGAGGAAAGATGAATCTCACTGCAGAGCATACTAGTAAGAGTACCTTGTGTTCTGTTTTACTCAGCTGGCACTCGGTTTGAGTGCTTTGTCCTGTTTTGGGCACAAAATTATAGATAGATGTATAGAAACAAACTGGAGAGAGTTCAGAGGAGAAGAAGAATGATAAGTAGTATGGAAAACATACTGTATGAGGAACGGTCAAGAGAACTGGCACTGTTTATTCTAGAAAGAGAAGATGAGAACAATGTGACAGCAGCTTTCCTGTATACAGAGCTAAATGTTCACCATGTCCATGACAGGCAGACAAGGAGGTGATAATTTAATTTGCAGCAAAAAGTTTTGCTGCCCTATTGGGAAAAAGCTGTAAGTTGGAAGGCAGTAATATGGTAGAGTAAGTAGGTCTCCAACAGAGCTTTTGGAATCCACTGCACAGGACAGATTTGTGCAAGGGTGAGGTATCTCTCCAGCATGGTCCAAGGGACTGAGGATGCCTGAAAGCAGAGAGAATATTTGTCTGACAGTGTATTCATGTTTTCTGTCATTCAGCTTTCTAACAAGAAAAGAAATTCCCATTGGATTTCAACTTGTGACAAGGAGTTTTAGTATTTCTCTGATCTTTAAGGGATATTTATTTATCCAGTTTCCATTATTTCAGTGTCTTCTCTTATTGCTCAGGCTGGTCCCCAAAACTCATAGCAACATGTGTGTTAGTATCACTATTTCACTTGGAGCTTATTGCTCACACTCCCATTTCGTGTAATGTGAAAAAACATTCTCACATTTAGGAGTATGCAATATACTGATAACAGTTTAAAAGGAAAATATTGACATTCGTCTGGCTGTGATAATGTGAGTAAATATTTAGCTGACTATTTAGTAGCTGGGTAGTCAAGAAATGTCATACAACCCCAAACCAGATGAATAACAAGAAGATTCAGTTCCCTTCACTCCTTTCCTGGCTCCAGAAATAGGTACTAGCACAGAAGCAGAGACTTAGCTACTCTCCACATGTCTGGGCATGCAGTGTCTCAGCTCATCTTACTTCAAATGCCACTTTAAAATACATCTGCGCTGTAATGCATAAAATGAACCTGCTGTGCAATAACATCTTATGTAAATTGTGACTTGTGTTTGTTGCTACAGCTCCACTAAGCATTACAAGCACATTTCACCYCTACACTTTAACTGGCCACTGCTTGTCTTAAACACCTGCCTTATGTTTGAGGTTGCAAACTTTTCAGGTCAGAGTTTACCTGATGTCTGTACAGTGYCTCCCACATTTCCCTCCTGCCTGTCATTTCCATTAGTACTCTAAGCACTATCCACGCTATCTACTTTAGCTCTACAAATCCAAGCTATGTCTAAACTCTTCTTTGTAACATCTTTAAGTTGGCAATTTTTAGTTATCCTCTGCGATCTTTATTAATCCACCATGAACCTTTGTACTACAATATTAACTTCCTGTCCTTTGGCTAAAGCAATGCTGCCCTACTCCTATCATTCCAAGAGGCTTCTGCAGTGCTTACTTTCCTGTTCCTATGGCCCTGTCTGCTCTTCCACTGKCTCCTCCTTCCCCACCACATCAAATAAACTACCCTCTGCTCTTCTCAGGCTGTCTAATGGCTTGCTGCCATATTCCAAGAAGCCAGTTCTGTTCTCTCTCTTGGCCAGTTTTCATCACCCACATCCTAGATTTTCAGACATGTACTTGCACATTCCCAGCTCAAGTTTTCTCAGCAGAGTAGGCAAAATCAAATTTTGCTACCCGAGCAGGTTGACTGCTGGTGTGCTGACCAATGCTTTTTAATAGTTTCTTCTACTCTCTTTTGTATGGTCTGTTCATATCAATCTCCTCTTTCCCCCACTCTCCCTTTTCCACTCCCAACCCCCTTTTAGGTTAGAAATTTATCAGGGAAGGCACCAGTCATTTGTTTCCCCATCCAGCACAATGGGGTCTGGGCCAATGACTGGAACTCACAGATAAGTCAGTCAGTCTTCATTAGCATCTCAAGTTTTCTGCTTTCCATTGCAACATACATGGTTTTTAACAAGATCAACAAAGTTACTCCCAAACTTCTGATCATTAGGCATTTCTTCATTTTCTTTTAGCACTGACAGATCCACCTCTCATTTCCTTATCAATTCAGTCTCTACAAATCTGTGCCTTTTAGGAACTGCATAAGACTTTCTATTTTTTCCTTTTCTTTGTTGATTAATTTGTCTTCTTCAACAGATGATCCTTGAATCATAGTTTATCCTGCTTGGTCATTTTACCATTCCAAATTATATTACCAACATTTTTCAGCCCTGTAAATMATGTAATCAGTCACTACTCTTAAATCTGAAGAGCACTATATGCTCAGAGGAATTCTCCACTTCTTTCATAGAGAAGCTCTGAGGTCTGAAGTCTGTGGTGACCTCTAATGGTTGTAAAAACCCTATACCTGGAGCAAGAACACAGGGATTTCTGGATTTCCCATCTTTCTATATCTACAGAGAGCGCATTTACTCAAACTGATTATTCTGTCACTAGGATGAATCCAATATACCTTTTGCTGTTGCTGATCTTGTTCACCTACTATTTGAATACCCTGGAGAAAAAACTATGAAACCTCTAGAAGGTCAGCAGCATGCAGGTACCCTCAGCCATGCATCTTTTTCACTCYCAGTGCTGATAATACAGAGGCCTGAACACCTGGCTGAAATTAGCACATTTATAAAGGTCAACTGGCTGAAACTCGGAGAAAAACAGAAGCAGTAGTCGTAGCAAATGGAAAATATTTGGCAGAACTAGCCACAGCAGCTCTCACCATGGGGAGCTCTGCTCTGTCAAGTAGCCAGCTGTAGTTATCATCTTTATGGATTTCCAGAAGCCTGTTGTTTTTTTTAGTGAGTGGCAGAAGTGCTAGAGCTACATATCTGGCAACTTGGTCACAGTGATTTCCCTGTTGGATGGGACTCCTGGCAACTTTCAGCATATTTACTGCAGCATACTGGGCTTGGGAAGAAGTTGCATCCGCCCCGGAAAGAGTCGCACAACAGCATTTGTGCCTGCAGCAAGACTGGAGATCTCATTGCTCTGCTTGTTTTGCCGGATGGCTGCTGTTTGACAACACGCTTTGAAGTCCCAGGTCTCCATCTGGAATGAAGCATCTTCAGCCAAGGTGTACCTGCTATGTGCATCACAGCATGTAAGCTGTTAATAAGGGTTCTTAGTAAGAACTCTTTTCATTTATTAAAATACAACTACATGTACAGGCAGTGGCAAATGAAAAGGAGGGCAAGGCAGAAAGTGCAGCTGGCATTTTACCACTGTGGCACACAGATGAATAAAACCCAACCTAACCAGAAGTCAGAAAAGATCATACTTGGTGAGTCACACTCATAGCTTGTGGCTAGGACAGAAAATGAGAATTATTGTTACCGTATACAAGGTTGGACATCGTGGGAAATCATAAGGATTGCTTTGGAATTATGAAACTGTGGAACTCGTTGGTGTTTGGCCAAGTCCCAAAACCCCTAGTTCAAGTTTCACTGTCCAAAGGCCAGTTTGATTAAGGAAGGAGACTAAACTCAAATGACTTGGATTAGGATTTGGACTCTTCTGTGTTCTTGATCATCTTACCATCCTGTAGAAAAAATTTGAAGCATATGAACCATTTCTTGAGAAAAATAAAGCAAAACAAACCAATTTTTTTTTCTACTGCCTTTGCTTTTTGCTCAAATATAGGGAAAATTGTTAAACTTGGTAAAATTCATTATTCATTGTTGGATAAGCACTACAAAATATATCTGCAATGTTTTCCTCAATTATAAAGATTAGTCAGGCACTTACCTTTTGGTTGCTACTTGTATTCAGTTTTCAGATCTCAAAAACCCCAGGTCCAACCTCTTGGTTTGCAAGAAGACTGCTTTAAGAAAATAAGATTAGTAATCCACTATGACTTTTTGGAGAGAGACACTATGTGCCCATTAAATGAGGGCACTCATCTTCTGTCCTTTTCAAGACCACTTTTAATAAGTATTCTAATGATCCAGTTTTACTGGGAAAAAAAAAATACTGGAAAACAAATGCACTGGTGGTAGTTTCAATATATATTTGCAGTTCCGGAAAAAGTTTCAAACAGCAATTTAAACTGTACAGGAAATCCACAGATGTGAGTGTGAGCTAAAAATGGCACTGCTTGGGATAGTGGTTTGGTGCAGAAGCACTGGGCAGATAAAAGATTTCATTCTCAGGATAACAAAAAAAAAGGGAAAAAAGCTTTGAAGAAGCAACAAAAGAGTCAGATATGAAACAGGGCATGAAAGTTTTATATTTTACTTAAGGCAGAAAAAACCCAAAAATGTAAAGGACTTGAAGATAATGAGGTTTCTTTTTTAATGACAGAAACCAATTAAAAAGCCATCTTTAGACCATTTTTTTAAAGAAGGTGACTCATTAAAAGGAACTATAAATAAGATTTGAGCTGTAAAATATTGTTGGGAAAAGACTCATTACCGCCTGACTGGACACTTTTCATTTATGGCATGTCAGGAAAAATTTTCAGAAAATTAAAAGACTAAACGTAAAAAAATACGACAAACAAGAAGCAATTTATGTGATGTGGCTGCCTACATGAAAATTGTTCATCATTTGATCCATGTGTGGAAACTCCTAATAAGCCCAATTTTGTGAAGATGTGCATTTCTCAAAGACATAAGCAGAACTGAAGAGTTCAAGGACTGCAATGTGTGTGTAAGCTGGAATTTCTTTACATCAGGTGGAACAGGAACTGTGTCAAGTCACTAGTCCACTGGAAAAGGCTTATAGAGAAATGTTCCTAACTTAATTCAAATGCAGATTTAGAGATAAGAAYGAAAAAAGGTTTTACCAGCAAAAAATCTGATGCTTTAAAGGCTGAAAAATGTCAAGCATTGGATTAGTGGAAAAGTGGATGTTGCTAGATGCTAAGAGAAGTACAACTTTGCGAAGAAAACTGGAGCAATAGCAAAAATATTTTTTTTCAGGTATATAAAGAACAAGGAAAGAAGAGACTTCTCATTAAACATGGGACAGTTATTAGTAAGCCAGGGGCAGAGAACATAGRTTCAGCCCTTAAAGTAACTGAATAATTTACCTCTGAGTTTGGTGGGAAGGATAATTTTGGGCATGAAGTCTGGGGTGGAGGACTTAATGAAAGCAGACTACAGAGGTGGGGAGGAAAAGGTGTGGAGGACTTGGTTTGTTCAGAGCCTCCACAAAGGTCAAACAAATGTTAGAGAGCAAATAGCACTCTAACTGGGACTGTCAGTATTTTAAGAACACCTTCCTACCACTGAGTTCAGCCATGTCAGGCACTGCTGAAGTCACAACTGGGCCATTGGGCAGTTGGGCCTAATGGAAGGTGTTGGGTGCTCCTTATCCCAATTCTCTCCTACACAAAAGCGTATAGTTTTCAAAAACAGTTTTTTGACTGGCATCCTCCCTGGTGGGGCCAGTGTCTTGGGTGAGCCTGGAAGTTGGAGTCACTTTTAACCAGCTGGTGAAATACTAAAAGAAAACATCTGCTCGCTGCTTGCTATTCTTATTTCTTTAAATGATCAGAATAGCAGAAAACTGTGGACTGTRAAGGTACAAGTTTATTAGAATTGCACATTTTAGGAGTTTCCTTTAAGAAGAGTCATTCAAAAGCTCTTTTAGAAGGAAGAACCTGCATTTTAAATGCCTTAAAGCAACCATGCAAAAAATACTGAAGAAATATTAAAAAGAACAACAAGTACAGTGCAGTAATTTTAACAAATAATAGAAACAATTAAGATGAAATAAATATAAGCAAAGCTAAAAAGAATTATGGCGTAAAACACCCACATGAATACTATGATTAATGTAAAGGGAGATTGCATATTCTGTTATAAATGTTTAGTGCCTTTATTTTTAACATTGTGGTTTACATTAAGGATATAATAGCCTTTCAGAAATGGCAGATAAATGACAATTTCAAGCTAAGAATTTTTCAACTACTTAAGGAAAGTTTGAATGCCAAGTTTTCTTATGATTTTATTGCAGTATAATTACATTAAAAGCTAGAGATATATAAACTAGAGCAAAGAACCCTTTACTCAGAAATATAATTTGTTTGGAATTCCTATGGCTCTGCTCTCTTGCAGCAATATGCATATATTTAGATGACAACAATAAATCTTAAGAATAAAATCTCAATGCTTACAGATTAAGATACACTATATTTTAACACAGTATTTTATTTTGAAAGTTAATTTTATAATTCAACGGATACAAAAAACTCATGCAAACATTTCTAAGAGCCTAGCTATTAAAAAGAAAACTTTCTTATTATATTGTTTATGGTTACAAAGTAATAGTTGGTTTTGTATGTTTTTGCAAACATATATATCCTCTATTGATTATTTTTTTTTTGTATTTTTGCATTACTATGGGTTTTATTTCCTCTCCATTCAAGACTGGAGCAAACAAATGAATTGTTGATCTGATAAGAGAGAAWGCACATTGATGTGTCGTAGAAGATGGGCATGAATTTTTTCAGATTGCTGGAAAATATTTGCTAGAAAAGGAAATAGGCATTTTTGGGGAGCATGTTATTACTATGAAATTCGAAGACCAGTTTAGGAGACCTTTTTCATAAAAATACCAACTCTTTCTTAGGACCAAGGAAATGTAAAATGGGCACCATTGTGATTACAGATATTGTGAAAGACCCAGGTTAAACTTAATGGCCCCACTGGAGTAATTCAATTTCACAGAGATCTTCAGCTGGAGTGAATTAATGTGATCACTGAACTGAATTTTTCTGTGGAATGAATTTTTCATGGACCAGCTGAGCTACTCTGTTATGATGGTGCTGCAGAGTGATGACATGAATTCAGAGCAAAGTATTGTATTGAACGACCAAATGCAAATAATAACAAACTGTTTTACGTATGTGCAAGTGTTTGTGTGCTGCCTGGAGTTTAACACACCTTCTCAAATTTTATGTTTCCTCATAGTACTTGATCTGGAGTTAGGAGAGATGCTATCATGTGCTGGAACTCTCTTGGTGTGCTATGAATGACATAATTCACCCCCGATATGTAAGTTCATGGTGAGGAATAGAAGGCTACTCTGCTTTTGATCAGTTTGTTATGCTCTTGTCTCAGGCATTACAAAGCCTCTTGGGCAGAGCAATTAAACTAGTCAAAGCACTCAAACATGACTGGTTTGCTGGAAGCACTSTGAGGTGGCCACATGGGGCCACACACTAGATTTATGATGATCTAATTCAAACTTGTACAGCTGTAGGACGTTTTATAACTTTACTTGCTTTATGCTGCGTTATGTGTGGCGCCACTTCTCTTGAACTGGAAGATTAGCTTGGAGGAGGATCTGCTATTGTCTTTCCAATGTTTTAAATACTTTTTTTATGTTTGGAAATTGCCTAGCTTACATTAGGATAAGAATCTACCAGAGTGAAAAAGTAATGAAAATGACAAACAAAGTCGATAAATTTACCTACTCCATCAGTGATTTGGTTTCCAAGTGTTTATAAGCCTCTGGCCAGAGTGGTTATCCTTAACTGAGGTTGATGTTCCCTAATTAACTGTTTCTATAGTGATGTCCTTCAGCCCTCCTTTAATGAGCATCTGTTTTGCAAGTACTGGCAGTGGCAAGATAGCTGCTATGACATCACGCTTGCAGCAAGAGGGATTGTGCAAAGGGCAGGAGGATGATACTGCAAATTTTCACCTAGAGTATACTGGGATTTATGTCTAATGATGTTGTGTGTTACTTCATCACTGACACCAGTCTTGATGAGGGAAAAATAACTAAGGACTCTCACATTTACACAGTTAATGTTGTGTTCTATATTCAGAGAGGGCTGTTAAAAAATTAAATTCAAAATAAGGCAAAATTATTCAAAAGCACAAAACTCACTGTTTTTCAGTAAGTTGTCAGTCTGGACTTYTTGCTGGAGTGAAGGAGTCTGTGGAGCTGCCGAGGCAATCTGACATATGCAGTGAGGAGCTAAGAGCAACACAAGCAGCCATCCGTTCCTCCTCCCACCCCGGGTGGGCATGGAAAGGACTGAGAAATGTAGGCTCCTTGTTGCCAAAGAAAACTGATTGMAGTCTGTAGACAAGGCTCCATTTTCAATCACTATACAAAGCTGTCATTGTCACTCTTTGTTTAATGTGTTTTAAGCAGTAGATAAACTGGTTAACTGCTTTCCAAATGAGTTATGTTTGCAGAGGGTTTAGTGCTCTTAAGGAAGCAGTCTGMAAAAATGTAATGGGATCTGTGTAAAGAAGAGGCTGGTATCAGTTTCACTGTTCACTGATCTATGTATTTTTTGTGGGATTAATTTGAAGTGCTTTACATGTTTGTATTTTATTTCTTGAACTGTTTCTTCACGACGTGCTTTATGAAGTTTTCATCTGGAGTGATTAATTAGGCTACAGRTAAAGTATGGTGCGCTGATTCGTTAATGAGACGTCCTTTTCCAAAACCCTCCTTCCTGCTGTCACAGGATAGAGGATGTGCTGGTAGGTTGTATAACCCAGCTGTCATGATTATTAAGGTGGCATCAGAGCTGTTGACCAGAGATCAGCCAAACCTGCCACCTCAGGGAAGGCTTGGTAGCGCTAAGATGACCTGGATTTGGCCAGAAACTCAGTAATGCTCGGACAATATGACCTGCTACAGGCAGGAACTTGCTCTCAGCACTCAGTGCACTAAGAAAATTAGAATTCCTTGTTAATATAGTCTGTTTTCTTATTCTGTGCAATATGAGGATGACTGAGTCTCTTAGGTGAATGGAGCTAGTCATACAYACAAAATTTTAATTGTTAAGTCTTTCTGAGAAATTGCTATGGCATAAAAATGTCCATTTCTGAGTTCAACTCAGCTCAGAAATACTCATGCATGGCTGCTAACTTCAGTGGAAATTTCTGTGGCATGGATGTTTTTTCCAGCCTGCTTGCTTAAGAGGATGATAAGAAAAGGTAAACACAAGTGTTTTGCTGAATAAGAGTAGTACTTAAATGATTGTGTTGAGTGAGTACCTCCAAAATAAGACTCATGTTTCCCATGACCTTGGCCATATTATTGAATTTTCACTTTCCTAGCAAGATAATGCTTTGAAGACTGGAGTAAACAAATCAAAGACCTTGAATACAGATTTGTAGGATGGCTTTGTTTTTTCTTTTCTCTTTCATGGGATTTGCAATTTTCTCCGCAGCATCATGTAATGGAAAATGTTAGCAGAGCTGCCCTCAGATGGTAATCTGTATTCTCCACAAAGTCAAGCAGTTTGAGTGAARGCTGGAGAATGGCAGTAGAAGCATCTTGAAATGAGTACTGAGTAACTTCAATCTATTTTGTCCCCCACTAATGGATTACCTGGTGCAGAGTGAGCTTGAGTCAGTTCTCTGAAACAATTGTAAAATTGKCAGACGTATTGAGAGAAGAAAGCCTAAGAGCTATATACCATCAGCTCAGGAATAGCTTGGGGTAGCAGGCTATCCTGATACCCAAAAATGTGGGATCCAGGGCTTTATTGGCACCGTTACCCTCAGACTGGACACCCTTCACTTTCACATGCATACATACCTACATAAAAATACACTATACTTGTAAACAATACTATAAGGGAAATGTGATGGAACTGGACTTTTTTGCACTTCAAAGAAGATTAAGATGAAATATAATAATAGCACAAATTCATCTTCTTTAAATGAAGCTCTGATGAAAACAGATGTGTTGAAAAACCTGAGCTGCTGCTCATGATGGTGATCCACAGCCAGGCAGGCCTAAGCCAGCATGGACAGAGAAAGATGAGTTGAGCTGCCTGTAGGTCCCCAAAATTGTTCATTACTTGTGAACATATATAAATCCTTCTTTTTTTAAGGCTAGAGGAACAATGCCTCCCTAGCGCCCTTCTAGCTTTAGTGGAGAAGGAACCCAGACACAGGACAAATGCATTTTTGTAATGAATCATAAGTATGGACCTCTAATAACACAGAACAATTAAATGTCTGGTGCCAGGTGGGTCTTTTGGACTGCTGGTTATAATTTAATGGTGGTTAATAAAAATGTTAGCTGTTCCAGCAGCACCTGAGAATGCTCAGACATTTGAGTAAATGTTATCTTAATAAACACAGTTGTGAGAGTCACTGATTTATCTGTTGTTCCCAAACAGAGAGCATGCCTGGCTTAAACAGATACAACTCTCCTTGAAGTTAGTGCGAGCTGCTGTGATAGCCAGAGCCGAATGTGGCCTGATGTGACAAATCTCTGAGAACTGAACAGAAAACCCTTATTAACAGTCTCATTCTTTAACCACAAGAACACCCACTTTACCAGGAAAATGCATGCCCTTTCGTATAATCTGACAAATGTGTCTTATTCCAAAGAGAATTTTTTTTAGGGAGAGAAAAAAAAGTGTGGAGAAATCCAATCAGTATTACTTAACCTTCCTCCCTTCATGTGGATGTTCTCAACTCATTGATATTGCACAGGTTGCGACAGAACAAACAAATCAATCACACCATGGCGCTGTTACTGGCTCAGCCTCTCTCCAGCCAGTGATAAGTTGCTCTTTTTTCCCTCCTTTTTAACAAATGCATTTCTTCCTAGTAGGAGAAGCACCATCAGTCTTACTAATGTCAGTGTAGGTGGAGACACTCCACAGTGCTACCCTTCCCTCTCCAAATACCCACATACACCTACAGAGAAACTAAATACTGAGAAGTGTTTTTCTCTCTGTGCTGGGATCCTTCTTACAGGGCAATCAATCAATAAATAATAGTAGTGAAGTTGCAAGATATAATGAAGCAGGAGAAAGGAAGAAAAGAGGGCAAACTGAGGCTTTATTTTCAAGCCAGGAAAACAAAGTCTCTGCCAAGCCATGTTCTGCAGCAGGACCCTAGCTTTTGTCTACAATGCTAAGTGGCCGCTGCATAATTGGTGCTAACCCAGTGAAAAATGATTTTGTTTTTTTCTTTTTTTCATTTTTGAGAGTTTTCCCCTATCGTTCTGGTGAGCTCTGCCTGTATAAGTACTGTGCACTTCTTTCTTCATCTTCTTAAGAGCTACATTATAAAAAGTTGGAATAATAAACTGGTTCAGCTAATTGAGATCAATCTATCTTCTTCTTCTTCTTCTTCTTCTTGTACTTCTTGTACTTCTTGTACTTCTTCTTCTTCTTCTTCTTCTTCTTCTTCTTCTTCTTTTCTTCTTTCTTCTTCTTCTTTCTTCTTCTTCTTCTCAACTTTTTAACAAATCAAAATGTATTTTAGAGCTAGAAAAGTCTGAATATTAGACTTACATTCTACTTTCTTGTATAAAAATATGTGAAGAGAGACTAATTCATTGGAAAAATAGTGTAATCTGAAGGATTCGGTGTGTATATTATGTAGGTGCATATGTAAAAAATTGCTTTTTTTTTTTTTTACTTTTCTTTAACATGTATACCCTGCTCTGCAAACTTACAAACTGCTCTAATAAAATAGAAAATGTGCAGAGCCCTAACACTTCCCCTCTGCTGCCCAACTAGAGATGAGTCTCTCCTGTGTGGTCTGAAACACAAGGCATRTGTTCGGGGACCTCTGCTTCTGTGGATCCAAACAAAATGTTCCTACACTCCCTTGTTCCATATCTCCACAGTTGCATGTGCTCCCACAGGGCCACTGGCTGTTGGAGGTAGGCTTTGTCTTGTGGCACTGCAGGAAGAAGTTAGAAAATACGAAGTGGGAGTTAAGCTGTCTGAGGCAACACTCAGCTGTTACGTGCAGTGAATGTGGTCACAGAGTGCTTCAGATAATGTCTCCTCCAGCTTACCCTGTTCCAGTCTGGCCTGGTTGTTCCTTAGAGCTTTCCACTGTACTTTGCTATGATGGGAGAAAATCACTGCATGTTCCAAATTTTTGCCATGTGGTTTTGGTTCTGTTCTGCAGAATGTGTCCAGCCTAGAGATGTTTTTCTTTCTCAAGCAATGTTACCAGTCACATTTGGTTTCTAAACTTACATGTGTTTCAGCAATCCTGCTCTATATCTGGGTCCTGCAGACCCCAAATTGATGTGGCTGGTTCTCAGATTTTCTTGTCTTGGACTGTTTTTCAATCAGTACTTCATGTAACAGCCTTCACTTGTTGATTGTTTTCTGAGTGCCTTGGGAGTCACAGAAACTAAGGATCAGCATCCATCAGCTTTAATTGATGCATAATGCTCCCCTAGATACCTTTGAAAGACAAAGAATAGAAGTGAACAAATTTGAAGTGTAGTTTTTCAGTATTGGCCAACTAGCATATCGCAAAACAATGGAAAGATCTTGGACACAAACGATGTATTCTGCTTGAGATTCTGTTCTCACACATTTCTTGCTACATCTTATCACTGCCCACAGAAAATGCATTCTTCATAACAAGCAAAAAGAGGGTTATAATCTGTGGTTGACCTTTGATGAAGATAATGATACATTTTCTTTCAAAATCTGCTTGAGGCAGAGTTATTCTTAACTTCATGAAAATGCCCTGTTTAAAAACAGTGCATTGTTTTAAGTTTAAAAAAAAAATCACATTTGATTATAGTTTACAAATGTCACAATCCTACCCTGCACACGATAGGGGAGCTATGTTGATGTGGAAATTTGACAAGAGCCCTTATAGAATAAGAAGTTGAAGAGGCTGTGGTCAGTTTTAAATGTAAAATAAATATGTAAAAATAAAACCGAGAGAAAGTTCATGTTTTTAAGTTTAGAACTGGACCCATCAGATAAACATAGGAATGGAGAAAATGCATCATAAGACTTTGTATGCTCTGTAGTATTTCGACCGAAAAACTCTCCCTGGATCATCTGACACAAGTTTGGTGGATTCAAAATTCCAGTCAAGTTTCATATAATTTATTTTTATTGAGGTTTTTTCCTCATCATACAAGGCCCATTGTCTACCTTTCCTCTCTGAACAATATTTTACATGACACCCCTGATCTGTTCAATGATTCTGAAGGGCACAGCTGTGGTCAAAGTCTCCCTGTAGAACCAGTCAATGTTAAAATCAAGGTAGAGTTTACTTGAAGATCTCAACATCAATATCATCTTTATTAATTACTCCTGTCCAACTCAGAAACTTTTTATTGCATCCAAATATTCCTGTTAGCAGTTAAAATATAAGTAAATCTGCTGGGATACTGATTTTATGGGCAAAACTAGTTGTAATATTTCTTTTCTTCAGTTGTTCAGACTTGTTAATTTTCCTGATGTTCTGCAATGCCTCCTTCAGTTAATGGCCTTTTTTTTTAGATGGCATGACTGGCAGAAAAAGTGCAAAAGGGCAAAAGGGCAGTTTGTGTTTGCAGCGTTGTAGAGTTATATGCCTCTGGCAGTCAACAGCAGGTTTCAATGCTTAAACATATTTGTCAAATACTGTGTTAGCTTAAATATTGAAAGGGATGCTTGGAGGAATGCAGGTTACCCATATGTAYGTTTTCATCACACTGATTAAAATGAATTACACAGGGAAAGGTCTATTAATGAAAGAGTTTAGGAGCTTCCACACTATTAATGCTTCTTGTTAAGCTTTTAGTAGGCTCCAAACATTTCGTTCTTGTGAACACATTAAGTATTCAGGGAATGAAGGAAAGGGGATCAAAGAAAGAGGGGTAGAGAACTGAAATTTTGTGTGCCTAGACTGTTTAGGAGGTGGATTTCAAATCCTAGGATAAATAGTAGCCAAAAATGACTGCAAAAATAATGAGCATTAGGATATCTGCTAAGACAAATTTAAGGAGTAATTAAAATGTCAGCATTATCACCCAGTCTATGTAAATAGGGCAGGCTGTTCAGACCTCTGGGTTGCTGGATCTGATATATTACTGTGACATGATTTACAGCTGTTCTAAAGAAGTATAAACTAGGTATGAGATCTTACCACATCATTTTCTGGGAAATATGGCCTCTTGCTTGAAAACTAAGGCAGAATTTATTTAGGTTTGCAGAAGCACACCCTTAAGTACTTTATGAGCAGGGATAGATTTCTGAATCATTGTGCTGGGCAGAGACAAATTAAGCTTCTAATATACTATGTGCATTAGAAGTAATACAGCCTTTCAGATACACAAACCAAAGCTAGAAACTAATTTATCTCAACACATGCACCTCTGTTTCTAAGGGGTACAGACATCCAAAAAAGTTCATCATCTTGGATTTGTTGTAGTTTCATTTAGATATCAGGTTAAAAATAAAAAGCTATCAAACCCTGATGAAATGTCCTGTATAAGTTTGCACAGACACACCACTTTGATAGTCCTGGAATCCATTTCCTGTTCCTTTCCAAGACATACCTGAGAAATTTTTTGTAAAATAAAAAGTTGTGGTTCTTTCCCTTCTTTTTGTCAGGATGCAGTTCACAGACAAATATAACATTTTAAAAAGATTTTGTCCAGACTTCAGTATAAACTCAGAAAAAAAAGGACAACCCAGAGTGGATGGGAAATGATCCATCAAAATAATCATTATGTGGTGCCTTTTCATGCAACAGAAAATGAAGGGTTCAGTTTTCTCAAGCAAAGAAGGAAAACAAATACATTTGTGCAGTTTCTCAGCTGCTGCAAATAGATTCAGCTTCACTGACCTCAGCAGAAAAAGCAGAGCCTGCATTTCACTTTATTATTCACATTATAGTGTCACCATGAAGATATAATATAGTCCAAAGGTAGAAGAGAAATAGTATGGGGGGAACGCTTTCTCAAAGACAGGATGTAAGAGATCACAAAGGCAAAGCCTGGGCAGAGGGGCAAAGAGTAGAGTTAGCAGATGCTTTCTGCTGACACTGTACCACAGTGAAAGGTTGTGCATCTCAGAGCTCAAGTGTCAGTGCTGCGGGTGAGAAGTGTGGAAGCACCATCCAGAACAAGCATGAAAACACGGAGTTGTGATCCTTCCAGCAGCAAAATCCTGGGTGAACTTTCCCCCTTTAAACACCACTTTTAATTTTACCCTCTCTTGGGCCCCCAGGGCTGTACTTCAACAAAGCAGAGTGCAGACTTTTGCCATACATGCCCAGAGCTGTCCCAGTCTTGACAGGAACAAGCAGCTCCAAGTTAGTGCCTCCTGATTTTTTTGCCGTGCTGCAGTTCATTTTCAGTGAGGCAGGTGGGTGGAAAGTTTTATTCCTATCTCATAGGCTGATATGCAGACTGCTCTTCTGAGGGTCATGGATTTGAACCCCTCAGGCCAAGAAGGAAAATTAATTCCGTTCTTTTACCTTTGGGATTGTATGTTTGGACAAAAAGACCCAAAACATTCCTCCCACACACAAAAAAAGTCAACCCAGATTAAAAAAAAAAACAAAACCAAGTAAAAGATCAGTGTGAGGAGCATTTTTTTCTTAAAGATAGTTGCAGGGCAAACTGTTCAGATTTTTGAAGGCGTTTCACCTCCTGGCTTTCTCCAGGCTGGGAGAGCAGCAGTGACAGAGATGACCACCTGCAGCTCTCTTCCCCTGCCCTTAGTGCTCCCTAAAAAGTAGGTTTCAGCATCTGCCTCCTGAGTGTACTGATTTCAGGCAGGTCCAAGCTTAGCATGTCGATAGTTTTGGATTTCRTTAGGAAGTGCCTGACTCTCCTCTGAAGAGATACGGTGGTAAAGATTTCACTCCAGGACCAAAGCTGGCAGATTGTGCTCTCCTGGAGCTAACATTTAGGTGCGCACTGGAAGAGAAGCAGGGATTAAAGCTGACACTTAAATAGACTTTCTTTTTAAAATACGTGTGAATTCATGCAGGGTAGAACAGGGGCAGCCCACAAATTCCATCTTCTGCTGAAAATACATCTTTTGTGATTGTAGACACAAAATGCTTCATCTGTGTTCTTATGTGTGCAGCATGCATACAAAGTCTGTGTCTGCTGTACTGGAAAAAATCAAGAATCAATCATATCAGGATAAGTTGTTGTGTAAAACTTCCATCATACTCTAAAGCTGCTGCATATTTTTACCTGTGTCTGAAGAAACTTCTACCTCCATTAATAGTTATCACAGATTAATTCATTTGTAAAAGAAGGCCACATATTTGCCACTTTATCTCTTACCAAAAGCGCTTTTATACAACTGGTAGTCTGTATTTTAAACTGACTTAAGCCGTCTCACCTTAACAGGTTTGTTGGTGTTTGCTTGCTTAATTTCCTGCCCCAAAGTATCTGCTGCCATTTCAGGTAACACATGTTCTAAAGTGTGCTGAAGGGAAAACAGCTCTGTTGGAAGGACCAAATATAATAATTTCTGGTGGAAGCTTCATGAAAATTGAATTATTTTGAAAACCAAAATGATCATTCCTTAGCTGAAGTTTTGTTTTTTTTTTCAGATGTCATTGCTAGTGTATTCTTTCTCATGCAAATATAGCGTTTCCTAAAATTAAAGGCACAAGATATCTCATTACTGTATGATCTAACATTCATGCAGCCCTACTAGTTAGCTCTACACAAAGCTTCCAGCTGTTGGACTTGATGATCTGAGAGGTCTTTTCCAAATTTACTGATCAAATTTCACTTCCCAAGGTGTGGTGTTATGAAGGATGTTATAAAAATAATTTGATCTGTAATCTTATATGAAGAAAGAAGGCAGTGGTTTTAATCTGTCACTACCAAAGCTATATTGTGAGTCAGTTTTATAAGAGCTACTAAATGTCAAACAAATAGAATAACAACAAACTTAGCTTTAAGCCTTATGAAGTACCACTTTCCCATCAGTGCAACTAGCTCATTTTCTTCATAGAATAAGATAAACATGGAAACACATAATGATTTGGATCAGAAGGAACTTTTAAAGATCATCTAGTTCCAACCAGCCATGGGAAGGGACGTCTTTCACCAGACCAGGTTGCTCAAAATCCTGTCCAACCTGATCTTGAACACTTTCAGGGATGGGGCATTCATAGCTTCTCTGGACTGCCTGTTTCAGTGTCTCACCACCCTCACAGTAAAGAATTTCTTCTTATGTTCAATGTAAACCTCCCTCTTCCTGCTTAAAAGTGTTACCCCTTGTCCTGTAAGTACAGCCTTGGTAAAAAGTTTCTCTCCAGGTTTCTTATAAGTCCTCCTTAAGTATTGAAAGGCTGCAGTAAAACTTCCTCAGAGCCTTCTCTTCTCCAGGCTGAACACCCCCAACACTCTCAACCTGTCTCCATAGGAGAGGTGTTCCAGCCCTCTGATTATCTTCGTGTCCCGCCTCTGGACTTGCTCCAGTAGGTCCACATCCTTTTAATGTTTGAAGTCCCAGAACTGGATGGAGTACTCCAGGTGGGGTCACACAAGAGCAGAGTAGAGGGGGAGAATTACCTCCCTCGACCTGCTGGCCATGCTGCTTTCTAAGCAGTCCAGAATACAATGCCAAAAAATATTTTCCAGGCTCTAAAAACTCATGAAAACAATTGGTTCTTCTGCTCTTTCTTTGTGGGGAGATTTCTCTTTCAACTGAAAAAGTTATTTACTGCTTTTATTATTATCTCTAGTTATCAGCAAGGGCCTCTAACTTGAGGTGTGCAGGTGTTCAGAACATAGAAATAGCAAAAGCACGGTTGAGTAGTGTATAAAAGAGCACAGCTGCGAAAGCTTCATGCTCCATGCCAGCCACAGGCCTGGGCTTTTCCAGGCCATCCTATCCCCTTTATTGGGGCCTGCAAGGACAGTGCTCTGCAGGGCTGGACATCCAGAAATGGGCTGGTCCTCATCTCTGAGGGGTTACTCAACTATGCAGGGCACTAGGAGTAAAGCAAGAGGAGCCACAGACTGCTGGAGCTGATAGAAGCCCTGCCTGAGCTGAAATGCTCTAGAAACGCAAAGGATCAGGGGAGGAGGAGTAAACAGTAATTCACTGTACATGCCAGCATCACCTGCCAGCTCAGGAGAAAATATACAGAAGATAGTCTTATTTCAACAATGGTTGATTCAACAGCATTAGGCATTTAGAAAAAGTTTCAGTTCAGTCACATAGAGAAGGCTAGCATAAAACTTTGGTAATGAAAAGTGAAACATCTGTATCTGCAGAGCAGCACTAAGATCCCTCAGCTGCTTTTAAACAGGCTTTGATATTGGCAGCAACCTGGCCATAGCAGCCCCGAGCTCAGCACAGGCTGATTTATCCTTGTCAGGGGGAGTATTTGGAAGTGGTTATAGTGTAGTCAGCTTCTATAACAGAAAAAAAGAAAAATAATGAATTCTTCAAACATCAGGAAACACAAAACATCTATTGTACTCAGAAAATACTGAAGTTGGAGAGACAGTGTTGAAGCTTCTTCATAGAGAAAAGGGTTAAAATTAGATGGTCATATCCCTTATAAAAGACCAAATCAAAATGAATTCCACAAACTGTGTTGCAGTTTTTTCTGGGGTGGATATGGATCCCTAGCATTAGTAATATAACCTGAACAGCTCCTGAGGTAGCTGTGAATGATTGCCTCCAGCCAGGTCCTCACCTGGTAAACTGCACAGGACGCACTCATAAACCTGTTCATGCAGTGCCTGTCCTCTCAAGCACCAACCCCAGCTCTGTCACTAGCCCTGCAATTCTCTGATTGGAGACAGTATGAAGACTTCTTTCCTACCTGTTTCTGTCTGTCAGTCAACTTGTTTTAATGAAATTTTCTGTTACTTTGGCACATCCCTAATGTGCTTCTGAAGAGAATGTTGGCAATGATATATATGTATTATATGTCACATGTTTTACTACAGAAATCAACTGGCGAACAACTTGTGAGTGCTCAGGCCCCATCTCTCTTGTCAAGCCTGTATCCCCCTGTTGGGTTTGTTTGACAGTAGAAAAAAGAGGCAAAATGCACTGTGGATTGCATGGATATGTAGACAGATTGATGTAGCAAGTTTTACTTTCACTGGAAATATTCCTAAGGAAGTCAAAGAAGCACATTGAAGATCAAGAATTAATCTTTGAACAATGAGCTTGGGCAGCCAAAGGACTCACTCAAGCTTATGAAGTAAGGTGGTGGTTTGTTTTTGTGGGCGAAGGAATACAAGCTATCCTATGAAAGCGGACACAAACTGAAGGACACTTGAGTGTCGCATATGACTTCACTGCAAGAAACTGGAGAGTCACTGGAGACTTCCATCAGTCAAGGCCAAACAAAAAGTTCATTGTGAGCTGAGGTCCCAGAGGCTGCTACTACTTCATGAAAATTTTCCTGGGAAACAATGGTTGCTAGCAGAACTGGGCTGGAAGTGTTGTCACAGAGATAGATGTGTATTACAGAGAAATATGCAACTTGTTCTCCAAAACCCTTGAAAGAAGAAATCCCATTCATGACTTTCCTCAAGCAATTTGTCAGACAATAGCTTCAGCAAGCTGCAAGGGGCAGAGATCCTGGGCTGTGGGAAATGAGGTGGACATGGAGTGCCCAGTGGTCTCCAGGGGCGTGGCTGCAGCTATGGCAATGTGTGGGACTGCAGGGCAATTGGGACATGGAGCATGATGGATGTCGTATGTACTAGAAATGCTGCACTGGAATGCTGGTCATTGTTTGGTGGTGGTGTTCTTATGCTTCTCTTGGGAGAGGAGTTGTTGAGGAAACTCAGCCTTCGTAAGGCCTTTGGGAGAGCCAGCCAGGAGGAGTGGCAGTGGCACTCAGAACCTCCAGTGGCAGTGTCCACCAGGGAGAGGTGACACAGGCACTGGGTTAAACTCGCTGCTGCCACACTCTTCATTCCACGGAGAAGCGCTGGAGAAGCCGCTCCCCGTATGTGCTCCAAAAAGACCAGTTATACATTTGACTGGGGACACAATACCCAGAAACTCCTTAGGGGAAGGAAAGGGCATCGAAACCTCCTTTGCCTCCTCCCGCGAGGGCCATAACCCCTCTAAGGTTCGTGCTCRCTCATGTTCTCCACAGCCGTTGTGAAGCTGTGGTTTGCTCCGGTAGGATGGAAGAGCTTCAAAGGGCAGGGTGGAGAGCACTTTCACCCAGAACAGCCCCAGCCTTGTGGCAAGGGCGTGGGTTTTGATTTCCTCGGGCACAGGAGGGTGTAAACCCCAGCTTTCCCACATCTAGGGTAAAAGCCCTGACCACAGAGCTCTTGAATGTGGCAGAGGAGAGCAGCAACTGCTGCCGCTGCGCTTCGCAGAGCAGCAGCTCTCTGTGTTTTGGGAATGTTCATTGGCTCTACCCCTTGGGCAAGATGGGTGCAGGTGCAGAAAAGCTGAGTTCATTGGATCTGATGGTGCCAGAGTGTGAGTTAACTGGGTGCCATGACATGAGAGGCGTTTCTGGACATGCCCATAGCAGAATTTCAGGAGTCTGGAGAATTTTAATGTGAAAAGCTGGCGCCTCCGGAGTTTAGGTGCTTCCAGGGTGTGGCAAAAAATGAGCAGGAATTTAGAAGTCTGCAGTTTTGGATGTAGGTGCTTCATCCTGGTAGAAATAAATATCTTCTTTCCTTCTGTCATGCTGGATACAGTTCCCTGAATTTACAGTGTAAGTCCTTGCTGAGTAGGAACAGTTTTTCTCCAATTCCAGGAGCATTATGCCTGGCAAAAAAAATAAAAACTGTCAGCAGAGATGATGCCACGATGTTCTGACTCTATAAGATTTATGGGGCTGTGGGAAGCTAGTTTGGATGAATCATGAATAATTGCATGTAGCGTACTAATGGAGTTGCAGACTGGGAGTGAGTTTAGTTTTATCCATTAATTCAAAAGACTCTCCTTGTGAGCATTTGGGAAAAGTAATTTAGCAAATTCAAGCATGAGTCAAGATAACTTAAATTAGAAAAAGATCTTTCTAAATGGCTAAAAATGAAGTGAAAAAAGAGGAGGAATTAAAACTAGGTGTCACAATCTAACAGCCCTTTTTTACACAAAGGGTTCCATAAAACATATGCATAGCTCTTAATATATTACTGCAGAACAATTATTACTAGAACAATTCTTTCTAGTTTTATAAAGATACCATGTGTCATTTTAACACTGATAAAAAATTATGCATTTAGCAATATGTGCAACACGTTCATTGATAAATGCTTTGGGCACAGTGCTAGAGTCAGCTGTCTTTGATACTAACATCAGATATCCCAGACTCAGTGTTTTGAGAGGCAAATTTGACCTAATGCCCAAAGTCCATACAGCCAAGTGGCAGAAAAATTACCACCAACAAACGACTTGTCGACTACTAGTGTTTCATAGGTTTGATGTTTTGCACTGGAGGCTGATTTTATCTCATTGACCTTAGCTTATGCTGGTATTCCTCTGTGACATCAAAGAATTTCTTTTGGTTGTAAATAGTAACAGTATCAGTCCCTAACTGGAAAAATTCCTGAGGATGAGAAAAGCCCCATCCTTTTTGTGTCAAAGTATTGCAAGGAGACAGAGAACTCCCTGAACAATGGAGATGAATAGGAGGGTTGCACTTAAAACGAGAGGCTGAGAGTTGTGCTGAAAGAAGCTCAGCCTGGTTTCCTAGAATTGGCTGTTCAAAACTTGTCCTAAGAAGCTCATATTCCCACTGCTACAGCAGATCTTCCTACTTTTGCCTACTCAGGTCTAGGCTGAGAGGTCCCCTGAGCCTGATGTTGCTAATATGTCAGTATTGCCACTATGGGGTGTCCTGGGTTCGACAGAACAGCAGCAGACTTTAAGGCAATGTTGTCATGCCAAAGTTTTTAAAAGTTAAATGGGCAAGACACATAAGGAATTCAAAAAGGCAAAGAACTGTAAAGTAAAATCTGAATCAGTCATTGACAGAGCCAGGACTATAATATAAATATCCTGCTGCCTACTCAAAGACTGATTTTTCAGATATCTCTGCCTGTCATTCCACATCTGTTTTTTCCAACAGAAGGATGTATATAGCATGTGATTTGCTCAATAAATATGGTTATATTTCCTCCCTTTCATTTTTCCCTGTCCAGAAACAAACTTACAATTAGAACTGGCTGGGAACTTTTAACAATGTCTTTTTCCACCAAAAAAAAAAAAAAAAGAAAAGAAAAAAAAAAGAAAAATGTTTACCAGTGGGAGTTTAGCTGGTGTGGGATTTATCGTAAAAATGAAAATGAATCCACACTATAATATACATTATTTACCTAGAAAATAAGACACCTGGCATCAAGCCTGTAGCCTTTATGAGGAAGAACAAGGATTTGAATCAATCTTCTTGAATGCTCAATGAAAGCATATTCTATTGAGCGTTTCTATTTGCCTTTCTTAAAAAGAGAATATAATCTAATGTATAAACATAAGAGATTTTTTTGTCCAGCACTATGTCTTTTTTAGCACCTGTACTTTTCCAGTTTAAAATCTACAAGTGAATACTTTCTCAGGCACAAAATTTTAGAAATTCTACCTTATAATTGCCCTGGATAATTCTTGGCCTGCAGATTACTTGCAATTAGTGTGTTGTGACTATGTATTCAAAAAATAAGTTTGAGTTGTTTTGATTATGTAAGGTGGGAGAAATAGGTCATACAGAGCACTTCCATTCTGGCTGGCTGGGGTCTACACTTAGATCCATGTTTCTGTTTTGGAACTCATATTCTACACACTGTTAATGACTACTAGTCTGTACTCTAACTTTTCTGTTTGAAAATGTCTGACAGTGAAATAATTTGCTTGAACAGGGGAGGGTATAAGCAGAGGCATATTTTCTAAACATTTGCCTGATTACTTTTGCAAATTGTTTTWGCAATGATTTCCCAGACTGTTTAATATCCAGATCAAGCACCTTGAACCTTAGAATGGGAACTCAGTGTGAGAAGATGTTAATGAAGTAAATGCAGATGAAGAAATAGATTTGAAGCAATTAGGTGGAAGCCAGTTTATCCCGATCGTCTATCTGCCTAGTGGATACCACACAGAATTTGGTATTCTGGTTTTACACCCCTCACCCCCAACTGCGTGTCATGCTGTGTAGACTTTAGGTATGCTGCATGGCTGAGACAATGTAAAGAAAACCTAAAGCTACTCTAGTGTCTCTTTGGGACCAGACAGTGGCTCTTTGGGACTTTGCCTCTGGAGGTGTTTGTGCCACTACAAAAGGGCAGACATGATCAGACTCCACTCACATTTGTGCCATTCCCAGAGTGGGGAACCTGCTTCAAAAAGCACCACAGTACTTGAGCAGGAGCCACCTGGCACCCTGAATGAGGAGAGCTGGCTTGCAGTACTCAGGTGCTAAGTGACTTAGTTGAGCAGACTGACTGCTAGAGTGTTATTTATACCACATTCCCCTTTGGATGGTGCAGTCCTCCATTCTCTCTAGTTTGCCTTTCCTCAGAAAGCCTTGGGAAAGTGATAGTCCCAGCAGGCTGAAGATAGCTATACATGATAAATCTGTACAGAAGCTATGTAAACATATGTAGTGCAGCCTTAGCTCTCAGGCAACATATTTTCTGCTCAGTGAGGCTTGTCCACTCAGGTTCAGCCTTGCTTTTACTTGTGTTCACACAATTGCTTACCAGCCTATAATGGAGCAAGTTCTTGTATACTTGCAGTAGAAGCAGATGAAACTCATTTCTGCCTGTAGATTTTTSATGTTAAAATACTCTCAGTGCATAATTAGGTTATTTTGTCCCTTTTTTTTTTTTTTTTAGGAGCCAGATTTGAAAGAACTTGAAACGCACATCTGAATCTTCATCTATCAGAAGCTGGAGAAGACTTTACCCAATGAAGTAGTCCCACTAGTGCTGCTGGTGAGATGTCTTCTATGGAGAAAGACTATAGCAAGGAATTGCAAATTTAGAATCATATAATTGTTTATGTTGRAAAAGACCTCTGAGATCCCTGAGTACACCCATTAACCTAACACTGACAAGTCCATCACTAAACTGTCCCCATTAGTCTGTAAGAGTGGCATTCTACAGCTGAATTCTTTTCCTTCACTTTCTAATGCAAGAAGCAAAAGTCCTAAGAGAGCACAACTATAACTTCTCCCAGAAGTTGTGTCTGTATTTTTCTGAGGTTAATCTCTTTGCTGTAACAAGGTTGACTGTGCATTGAAAAGCAAATGCAAAATCCTTGTCTGCTCCAACACACTGGAAAATACGGTTGCTAATCATCCTGAAACAAGCTTAGACTGTCTGAGATACACAAATAAAACATAATTTTAAAAGCAAATATTTCTTGAATTTACCAGTTCCCTTAATTTCTACTTTACATTGAAGGTGCCAGGGGCTCTTTCCTGGACTGATCTTCCTCCTGATTGAGGAAACAATAGACATTCAAGTAAGCCTAGTCACAGACGCTTTTTGTTAGGACTAGTTCTTGCTTATAAAGAGAATTTTGCAGAGTTTACATAAATTCTAATTTATTAAGAGATCAGATTTTACATTAAGGACATTTCTGCTGGCTAACAGTTAAATTTTAGGTTTAGGATTTCAGGAGTACTTTTTTCATGACATGCCTGCTGGTGAGCAGAAGTATTTCTCTGGAATTTTGTGCCAGCAGCAAAACTGTATTTATTTTTTTTTTCAAGTTCAGGGTCACCAAATGTATGTCATTCTGGTTAGCCATATTCAGCAAATGTTGATTTAGATGATTTAGCAAAATATTGAAAGGAAATAAATATTATTTTTACTTCTGTCATGAAATAATAAGTTATATTATTGTGACCAAAAACTTAGTCTATATAAAATATATAGATAAGCAGATTAATTTCTAGTTTTGCCTACTGCATTCCCTAATAACACCTATAAAACACAGGTTATTAAACACCAAACATACTATTTTCCAAAGACCTCTATGAAGTAGCCATGTGCAATGACAGTACACTCAGAGCTGTGTATGTTTCACAAATTTAATTCATTTGCCAATTTCCTTGATTTGCTAAGCATTTACAAATGAAGAAGAAAATCTCTATTCTAAAATTATACCGTATGTTTTGCCTCACAGCAACCCAAATTTGTTGGGACATCAACTAGTCATTATATTCATATGATTGTTTTTTTGGAATGGTCTTTAAAATATACACAAAATAGCAATGTATACATGAATTAGAAGCTTTGGCCCTTCATATTATTTTTTAATAACACATCAGTGCTGTAAAAGTAAGTGTGAAACACTTCACACTGATTCCAATTATCATAATGCATTAGTGCTCAGAGAGGGTCATGGTCTCTTCTAAACCTCTAAAAACAAAGAATTATTTGCCTGGGGAGTAGATTGCTACAATGTTGGACATCCTAACAACTGGATTCTCCAGGAGCACGAAAAATCCATGAGCTAACTCAAATGGTGAAGGAACTCTGTAGATGGTCACAGATTCTTTGGGTTATCCTTGGGCTGTAGCACTACTAGGAATCCTACTAATAAGCTTCGTCCTATCTCCTTGTGGCTGGTCTGCACCTCCCATTGCTGCCTTTCCCCAGTCATAAGAGGAGTGAGAAGGCAGAAGTACCAGTAAGACAAGTATGGTAAAGAGAAAGGTTTCTTTTGCAGGAGCTATCATTTGTGGAAGGCAATATGTTCCAGCTTCTAAGCAGAGAAGTAAATACACACAAGGTGAATGGTCTCTGTCTCACTAGCCCTTGGTGCTGATCAGAAGGTTGTTAAATTTACAGGAAAAAGGGAAAAGAACATGAGACATGCTTTTAGTGAAATGTTAGTCTTCAGAGCAGTCTTAATCAAGGCACTGAGGAGCACAAAGAAAAGAAATGTCTTAGATTGTCTGCGTATGCTAGAATCTAATATAATAAACAAGAGAACTGAGAACTGCTCATTTTATGGGCTTAATTTGACTTAGATGGTATTAATACATTTGGAAAGATGTTCATGACTTAAAGTTATAGAACTTAATACAGAAAGGGACCATCTGAGTAAATTAAGAGACTGGTACTTCATCAGAATGAAGCTATTTGTTTCTGGATCAGCAACAATTTGGAAATAAATTATATTGATGATATTAATCYTTATCGATTAAGGTTCTAGCAAAGAATACCCAAAGTCTGCTGCTGAAAACCACACCAAACTAGTAAGCAGGACGATCATATCCCTAAATGTGTGTCCATACTATGCAAGGGGAATTGTCAGCACTGAAGCATCTTTGAAATTCCATGAGGTTTTAGAAGCAAATTTTCCATCCTAAAAATTACCAAATCCAATCAYGAAGATTCTCTTTTAGGCCTTCACTAAGCAGGTGCAGTGTACTGGTAGCATGATTAGTAATCATGTTCTCGTATATATTATTTTAGGCATTATATTAAGCAAGTCTTCCTTTCCCATTGTGATTCAATGCTAACAAATACAATAGAAAAATCTAATTTAATTCAGTGAGCTTTATTGGTACTTTATGTATTTATACTCTCCATTTCTGGCTAATATGTTATTATTCATCATATATAGGCCGCTCTGGCAGTTTGCTTTACTTACATGAGTAGTTCCATATGGGTCCTTTATTCCAAGGAATTTTGGGAGTCACTAATAGCTGGACAAGGGACACTGATTACTGAATTCCTGGCTCTGTTTTCAGCGTGGGACTGACTAGTATGTTTATATGATGCAAAAGTCAACCACAGGATGCCTAATTCATACTTACAGCACTGCATGTTCCTATTATTTTGTGTAATAATATATCATTTACTTTATAAAGACTTTTCTCGTTCTATTTTATCAGTGGTTCACAGACGAATTTAGAAACAAGTTGAACATCAGGACTTGTAATTTTTCTAAGCCTCTGCATAGAATAGTTTTCCTGTCCATGTTGATTATAAATTGCATTCATCACACTGAAGACAGTTTATTTGCTTCTTCTGTTTATCTACTTTGCCTATCTGTAATACCACAGTGGGAATGGCATGTACAATGGCAAGAAAATGACCTGTGTCAAACAAATAGATGGTTTGCACACAGATAAAAAAAGCAAACCAGAATATTTGCAACATAAATCAGATTTCTTTCTTTCCATCTTTTGATTTCCATAGTTCAATATGAATTAAAGATCTAAACTGCTACCAGAAATCATTCTGCATCTATTCCTCCATCAAAAGGAAATGTGATGTTTAATAACTTTTCTTGCTGTTTTTTGTCCAAGATCTGAACTGAATTTTTGTTTCCTCATAAGAAGGGAAACTGTATTTTAGTGTCCTAAAACCTTAACTCAGCTTAGTCTGATTGGATTTTTTTTATATGTAAATTTCTCATTATTCCTGTTGTACTACATGATATTTCTGTTCATGAAAAAAAAAAAAGAAAACAGTGCAAGTGGCAGCAGAGGGAAATGCACTAAATATGAAGGAACAAATAAAACAGTCTGCGAAAGGCAGGGGTGAACAGGCCTAATATGCGGCCCCGTTTTAACACTTCAGTCCTAGCACAGCACTGCATTGTCACCCTGGGAAAAACACCTTAAATGTAATGATGGCAAATTTTTCAGTGGTACTGGCAGGTATTTACTTTCAGGTTTTGTTCAACCGAGTCACCAGCTTAAGGGACCGAGAGGGAACTGTAAATAGCACTTGAGTTCCCAGAGGGTAATTCAGTTCCAGGAGAGAGGTTCAAACAAGATGTCCCTAATACTTCTGTGTCAATATGTAGCTAAGATCTGGAATTACTTATCACAGCTTGCTTCAGATGCTGAAAGTTTACGTGATTTCAAAAGGCAACTAGAAAAATTCATGTAAGAAAAATCCATTGAGAGTTGTGTGTAAGACAACCTATGCAAAAAGTCAGTGAGGCACAAGTGATTGAATGATGGATGAATATTCCTCAGTGGCATCACTTATAAGCTTCCTTAGGCATCCCCTTCTTGACTTTTTTGGTAATAGGASTCTGAGCTGAGGTGTGACCCAGTCAAACCAGCCTCATGTTCTTATGCATCAAAATATCTGAGATGTCACATGCAGGTTACTTTCTGATGAAAGATCCCCAACACAAGTAGCTCACTGAAAGTGCATATGTTCCATAGATAGGCTGCCCACCTGAGAGGGTTAAATGACTATTTGCCACTTAGCTCCATCTGAGAATTATTAACAATGCATTCTTAATTTTCATATAGCTCTTCTGGATGGATTTGAGTTCACTCCCTGTAGGCACCTTCCCTGAAGAAACTGGTTGATAGCTACCACTTCAACACTGGCCTACTAATTCGAGTACATCCAGGGACTGTGACACCTGAATTTTGGTCAAGCGCYGCAAGGCTGGACAACACAGTTACCACCCCCACAAAGAGCACACTAGTCTAGAGTAGGACGTTCCCATTGTGTAGCGTATTCAGCAGACGCATTTTTTTGCCTGAGTTGAAATCTGAGATCCCAGGAGTACAGATTCAGGCAGGGAGGGAGACCTGGCAGGAGTGAGGCTCTCTTGAGAGGCAGGGAGAGTACCCCAGCAAAATTCAGGGGTGTGATTTGCCCCCAGCCCATTGCTGGCATGCGCTTCATTGACAAGCAAGACAGTAAAAGCAATGAGGAGTCTAGACAGCAAACTCTTGCAACTCTGTGGCCTTGGGGATATATGGAAATTCTCTTAATGTCTTCTGTATACATATCCACATTTAAGTCAAGGAAAAGCACAAATGGAAATCAAATCCTTCTTTGCTGAATAAGTTTTACAYTAAGATAAAAATTTCCTTTTAGAGCACGTTTTGAAAGGCTTCTCACATTGCTGCTTCAAGGAAGTTAAGGATGGCCCGTTTCCCCGAGGTTGGTACCACTGAAGTGGAAGCAACCGGAGGGAAGGGGAGAAGAGGCAGCAGGAGGGCAGGGAATAATGACAGAGCAATCTGCATTTCCCTGGGGAAGACAAGAGACCACAGCAAGTGGAGGATTAAACTGTGAACAGTGTTTGCTTAAACCTAGAGTAATTTCTAGCTACAATTGCTTGACTTCCAAGCAAACAGCTTGTTGCCAAATTAGAAAAGTTTGTATCAAATGGCCTGAACATGATTACTGTTAGAGGTATATTAGGATATTCATGTCTGTAATAATTACTAAGCTTGTTTTTTATGGCTGCTTTGAAATGTAAGTAATAACTTTTGTGTATTTTATTTCTGCTATGTATGTCTATTTCAACCACAACTTTCACAAGGCTTTGCTTCACTCATTAGCTCTGGAGGTGCTCGGGCAAAATGCTGCAAACCCAGACAGGTCTAAGCTTTCTCTTGCCTGAATTTCAAACAGCTAAAAGAACCTTTTAAACAAAATGCCTGTCTCAACATCATTCCATTCCTGTAACTTTGCACTAAGAAGAGGTTCAATTTTGTTTCAAATATACATTAGTTTAAACTGTTTTGTTCCTCTCTTTAAGTCCTGACAGTCAGTACAATCATTCATAAGCGTATGGGGTTGAGGACGAATACAGGCATGTGGAATCCTATATAAGTTGTACATATTTTTTCATATACACCAAAAAGTATTTCTTTATCCACTTTCTTTTTTTCTAATCTATTCATGCATCTGTCTTTCGTGTTTCTTTCATAACTATTTATGCACATATACAGATGAAATCCTAGTTACCATCCTATTCATTTGCCTGTTTATTGTCAACACTTATTCAGAGAAGATAGAAATTAATGTTGTCATGCTGTGATGTGATTTCAAATTCATACCAGAATTAGTTGAACGTGGCTGTGCTACTTTTAAGTGTGTGACTGGCCGTGAATGATGACTTGCAAGTAGAGAATGTATATAATCCCAGAGCAACTCCAAGAAACTAAACAATTCCTATCTGAGGCACAGTTGAGAGAGTTAAGAGAGTTTTCAGACAGTTAAATGGGTAATTTTGTATCCTTCCTGTGAACAAGCCAGAAGTAATTTTCACAATTACTTGTGCACCTCAGGATTCAGATAACCTCCTGGTTCCTCTTAATTGGCCTGTGATGGATGAGAGAAAAATCCTGCAGGGACAGTTTTATCTAGTACAGAACTGAGGCCTGATGTGAAACTCATTCAAGTCAAGGAGGGTCTTCCAAAAAACCACCAGATCAAAACAGGTCTTTTGTGGAACTATAAGGACCCAGTGTTTCAAATAGTAAATAAAAAAAATATTTTCCCACAAAATTATCTTACTGCTTTAACGTGGGATGATACTAAAAGCACATCATCCAAAAAGAACAGACTTTATGTCAGGGATTTCTGTCACCAGGTGACACCAGCAAGTAGATTTTTTTCATTTAGCTTTCTCAAGTGTTTTCTGATGTTTTAATACATATTTCATGTCTTTTTGTTTTGTTTTATTTTGTTTTTTGTTTTTTGGATTTTTTTCTTCAGGGTAGTTTTTTGTTATGTCTATTCTATGTAGCAGATGAATACATAAAATAATAAAATCATGCTATTTTCATTTTCATAAGTATAGCAATGATAAAGATGGAAGAGATCAATTAATCTTGCAAGCAGACTTTGGAGTTACAATTGTAAATGTTGAAAACCCTCAAAAATCATTTTTTTGGCATATAGAGAAAAAAATTAATCAATTACCAAATATTTTTCATTTTATGCAGTTTTCCATCACGCTGTAACCATACAGGCAGCTAACCTGACATTTGGCCTTCACGGACGAGTTTATAATCCAGAAACTCTTGTGAACTGCCAGCTAGAAACAGCAATGTTTCCACTTAAGGATGTTTGGTGGAATAAATTTCTTGATATGATTATAAAATGGGACACATGAAAACCAGGTCTGCAGATAGATAGCCTGCAATTCTCAGGAAGAGAATAGGAAGCAGAGATCAGAGTCCCTTACAACTAGACCTTCCAGACATCGCAATGTTATTTTGAAAGTGAAATAGGGTGAGTGTTGGTGGAGATTATTTAGATTGAAAACCAGTGGATTTTTGTCATATTTTTAACAGTATATTGATTTTAATTTATGCTGTCACATAATTTAGATTATCTCAAGAGTGAAGATTAAATTTCAGGAATTTTTCTTTTTCATAAAATGCTTCTCTTAACTGCAGGTCTGCACTTGGACCCCATTTAATATTTTATTTTGTTTAATATTACTTTAGAGCATACAGACTAGCCAAAACACAGCCTCACTTAACATCTGGCAAATAACTGAGCCAAATAATGAACCTGAAGCACTCCTTGTTGGAGTTTCTCTTTCAAGTATGTGAAAGGTGATGGACTTGCTTCATGAAAAAAATGCCAGCACATATTTGCGAACAGAGAAATTACAAGACAAATGGATATTAATGAAGAAATTTCCTTTAGGTGATGGATGACTAGTCTTCATAATTATTTGCAGGATGAAAAATGTCTTTCTTAGAAAGCATTCAAAGAGGGACAACATTCAGGATTGCCCCTGAGGTGTCTTAGCACTGATCTTTTCTGTTCTGTTTTCCATTTCTGGTCTTCTGTTCGTCAGTGCTTTCTTGATACTTTTGCTTGGTGGAAGGGAAGAAATAAATGAGTTGAAAATCATCCAATGCAGACTTATAGAAGAGGTTAGCAAAGTGAAGCTTATAAAGTCTTTGTAAACAGGCTGCATGCCTTTAAGTCGTATTCATTTTTTTAAATGTAATGAGGACTTTTGCTGAAAATAACTTTGTTCTTGTTTTCCCTTTGCCCCCCAGAAACAACCTTTTTGGAAGTCCTTTTCTCTGTAGTTTTAAGATATTATTTATTTTTTCCACTTCTCCCATGCTTTTCAGATAGCTGTCACTTCTCTGTCATTGCTCCCATCCACGTCCGTATCTCTTTGAACTCACTAGTACTTCCTTAATCTAACCAATGCAAACTCAGTTTATCTTCTTTAAGGTACGACTTTTTTACTTCTGTGGCACTACTAGGTGTCTTATTGACACATAAAACTCAGGACCAGGATCTGCAAACATATTGGACTTTCTTAAAAATTTATTTTCCCTTCATAAAATAGATTCTACAGTAAAGTTTGGGATAGTTTGGGATAGGGAGATAGGAGAAAAGATGGAATGGGGAAAAAGAGGGTTTGGTGTCAGGAGGACATCTCACACATAATGCAGTGGCTGTGTCAGGACTAGCTTTACACATTGTTCCTTCTAGTCAACATTTCAAGAACACTAAATTACTTTCAGAAAATATTCTGTACTTTGGAGGATAATTCTGCCTGCAGGTGTAATATTTATTCTTTTATATATTTCGCATACCTCCCTCATTCCTTTCTGACAGCATGGTTTCAAGTTTCTCAAACTTCCACAGATTCTTTCTGACTTACGTTTTTTGATCCTACATCCTTATTTCTGTATTTTTTGGATTGAAAATTATATAATTCATGGTAAAACCGAGAAGTTGGAAGCAGCACAAAAATCTCAAAAAATGGATCAGTATCTTCACCACGCTGGTATTAGTTCTGACCATGTTCTGTTCATAACTCATTAGGGAACCTCATCTTTTACTTAATAGTATTCTATGAAAACTTAATTCAGTAAATTGCTTCAGTCCTTAGATTTTGGGCCAATAGGAGCAACAAATCACAGACTGTGAATGTTCAAATCTCCTTCAATCCTCATTATGGAAAGTTTTGCCAACTACTGAAAAACTGTTACCTACACCTAAAGACATGATCTTCAGGGCCAGTACAGGACATTTTGCCACTCAGTGAGAACACAAAAGTGGATTTTTTCCTGGATGTCATTGGAGTAAATCTTTACACACAGGCCTGCCTCTGGACATACGCTGGGAGTGGCAGAGCTTACAGAACCAGTTTAGATTTGTGGTGGGGGATATCTTCTSCCTCAAACCCTGCCAAGAGATGTAAGTGCAGATAACAGAGGCAAGGAGGAGAGCTCTAAGCAGATGTAGAGATAAAAAAGTAGCAAAATGCCTTTATGGGAATGGCCTTTGCCTTCAGCAGGTCTTGGAAGACCTGATGGTGCTCRGGGTGGAATCCTTCAGATCTTCTCACAGGGGAACTGAAACCTACTCAAGTCTATTCTGAAAGGAAGTTTGCCCTGCCCTGATCACAAGAATGACCCGTGAAACAGTCTGTGCAGTCTGGGAAAGCTGCATTTCCCTACTGTAGATCTCATAAGCCCTATACAAGCTGACATGTGGATTTAGGAGCCCTAAATATTTGCATAAATGTCTTTGAATGATWAAATAATTGCTCCCTGAAGCACCCCAAAAGAAGCCAAAGGAAAGAGGAATCACAATCTACAAAAGATTAAAACAAAATTTCTAGTTTCTCAGCCAAGACATTTTGCACTTACTATGAGCCAAAAAAAAGCTAGGAAAATTTTCAAGAGGTGAAACCACTTCCTTTTTTGAACCCTCCTGTCTCCCAAACACCTTGTTGAATTTACCTCAAACTTTCCATTAAATTTCTACTTTGCCAGAATAACAAACTTATGAAATTTCAATGAGATTGGTTTGGTCTGGTAAAAGGCAAAGAGCTAAAAAATCTGTCCTGGAGTGAAAACCTGCTGCTAACTTTAGTATGGAGAGAATATAAAATGAGAAATCCACCAAAGTGAGCCAAGAGCATGGGTTGTGTGCACAATGCTTATTTCTGAGCAGGAGTATCTAGTGTCATTTAGACTGATGTCAGAGCATAAAACCAAAGCTTCATTTAGATCACTCTTCAGCACTTTGTACTACCAGCTGAAACAAGCATGTCAGGAAAAAATATGCCACCTTTCAGTTTCTTTAGTGCTGCGGTCAGAAGGAGTTGATGCCCCCCATRATTTGCGTAATCTCATGGAAATATGATTATTCTCAAAGTCTATTGATAGATTTTATTCCTAAAATCAAGTAGCACCCTCTACTGGGCAGTTCATATTGATCTTCTGCCACTGAAAACAAAGATGTCTTGACTTAAGTAAAATGCCTGCATAATTATCTATACTGCAGAATCAGAAAATGAGACATTAGTGTAGAAATATCAGGGTGAGTGCAAGAATATAAAAGCATAGGACCACTGTGAAAAGCTGTATACTGTATTTTGGGGTTCAACTCTATGAATTTCAATGAAGTTTGGCTATTTAACAGCAAAAYAGAGTTGGCCACAACTTTGTGGTTAGCTTCATATTTAGATTTCAACAGAAGATGAAAGCCTGAGCAGACACCCATGTGTTCCATTTGTTGGCACAGATATTTTCTCTCCAGATCAGTGAAGGTACACAGCTTTTTCAGAAATATTTGGAAAGTCAGCCCATGGTCCCTTCCAAGGCAATGCAAGAGATGCATATGTTAATTCTGCAGCACTACTGAACTGCTGTGGTTTTAGAGGCTTATGCACAGCTGATGTTCAGGACATGCACATACATCAAGCAGGCAAACTAGACAGATTGCCCTTCCTTTCACTCCACTTCAGAGCCCTTAGTGGGTTCTCTCAAGGTTGAGAAAAATTTGGCTGTTACTGTTTTAGCCTCCATAAATGCCTGATGTCATTTGCTCACAGAACCTGGCAAAAACCTCTTTCTGATCTCTCTCAGTTGCGCTCTCTCTCTCTCTCTCTCTCATTCCCTCTCTAAGGAAGCTTCATCTAAATGACTATTTTGTTCTTTGTATTCCATCTCCTTTTCTAGCCCTCCCCCAGGAGTGCTGTGACACAACTGACCAGAAGCACCACACCAGAGACTAAGAACAGTTTCTAAGAGCAGCTGTGCAAGAATGACCTGGTGATGTGGCACTTGGCTGAGAAATCAATCATCCGGAAGCCAGCTCTGAACAGCACTGAAATCAGTGAGGGTCTTCCTGTCAGTCTAGGGCAGCTTGGATCAGGCCCATGTGCACATCTGGATGCAGTTTGTTCAAAAGTGCCTGCACTCCCACCTTTTATCTGGTATCGCTTTTTACAGGGGTAAAGGAAAGCCTCAGCCTTACATCTGATGCTCCGCTCTTTCATGATTCTTTTCCAGTAATGAGATTAATATGTGACTTTCTCATCTGTTTAATTTATTGTTGCTATAGATTTCGATTTTTTTTTGTCGGCTCTCAGTATATTAACCTCAAAGAATGTGCAATGACTTGTCTCAAGTGCACCAACTGCTCTTGGTGATTTTGGTATGGGGCTTTTTGTTTTGTGTTTTGTGTGGGGTTTTTAAAGTAGGAATCTACATTTTTGCCTGGTCTAAATATACTAGGTCACAATATTGTCATTGAATCAGAACAAAGCATATCGGGGGGAAGTGAACTCCTTGGCACACCTGATACAGAGAATCTTAGTAGGAAAAAAATCTAACTTAAAATATTTCTATAAATCATAGTAAGGGTTAGTCTGTATTTGGTAAATTTTGTTGCTTTATTTCTTGCACCTATCACATGGAAAATCATGCAATTATTTTAGAAAGTTCAAATTCAAGTGTTCGATAGTTTCTGTGAGAAGATTTTATTCTCACTAGTRCACAGTTACAGATGACAGAAGGAGCAGAAGTACAATGTATTTGCTCTTCATGGCTGGAAATTCCTCAGATTTCAAAGCTGGAAACTTTTAGAAGTGGCTACTCAAATGTGTCATGGAAGAGATAATACCCTCTCTGTTTGACTTAAAAATGTGGCCCATGAGTAATGTCAAAACACTTTTATTTTACTGAAATATGACCTGATTCTGTAATTCTAGCTTTACTTAGGAAAGAATCGGTTTGTTAAAGAATTCACACAAGCCTATTTTCAGTGGTTACAGAAATGGGTGGGGAATACAACTTAAAATAAGGTACAATTTCATCCTTATATAGAAGATTTTTGTAACACCCACAGTAGAATCAAGTTATATTTTTGTATTTAAAATGCAATACTGACATGTTTTCAAGGCAGATGTTACATATAATTTTGTATTATCCTTTGATGTTAGTGCACACTGGTAAAGAATTTTCAAGAGTGCATAGACTTGGCGTACTGAGAAGAAAGATTTAGAATATGATTGCTTCAAGTTGGAAAAATTTCAAATCATGAGGTTTTTCTGTATTTGCAATTGGAAATTGGCAGGAATTCTTCACAAAACTATAGGATTGCACACTTAACCTGCTTGTACCTGTAAGAAAATCAGCTTATTCTTGTAATATGTTAGCCATCCATCCCAAAGAGTTGTGAAATATAATTGTCTCCAACATTTCTGTATAATTCTTTTCTCCTGGACTTTTGAAAACATTTTTACATGTACCATAAATTGCAAATTATTTTTTTCAAAGCTGTACAGAGGAAGGGCTTTTCCAGTTTGCATTATGATTTCAAAGTTTTTGTTCCTTGTAAACCAAAGCAGCCCTTTTCAACTTTTGTACCATTAATGAAGAGAAATTCTAAAGAAAATACACCACCTTTTGAAACATCCAATACATGCTATTTTTTTGGAAATGAGACAGTTTCAAACATTAATATTTTTACTGTAATAATGTATTTTAAAATTTCAGCATTACAAAATTAATATTAAAAGAAATTTTGAAAAGAAAATTCATATTTATCACCTCCTCAATCTTAATTTATATGATATATATTTTTCAGTTATTTTCCTAGATTTTCCTTTCAGGCAAAATTTCTGCTCTCATTTACACAATCTCTGGTTACATTTTAAATGGGAGAAATATAAATAAATTTTGGAAAAGCTGATATAAAGCTTACTGGGCAGGACATTTCTATTTAATAAAATGATAAGGAAGTTATGGGAAGGTCAGGAAACACTGAGGACAGAACCTGAAGATAAAGGCTGAAAAACCTGGAGAGGGATGAAGCTTTAAAACATGTAAGTGCTAGGCATGAAAAGGAGATGGTGATATAACTAGTAGACAGGTGAGTGAATTGAAAAATATGGCTAAAAATTTAATTTAATAAAAACCCTGTTATCAATAAAAGCCTATTTGTGTGAATTGAAAGGAGAAACTAGAGTGAGAGGAAGTTAAGATGGTGGAAAAAGTTACAGTGGGTAAACCAGTTGGTGACTGAAGTTATGCTGAGATAATATATAGCTCCACAAATAATTTCCATATGTTTTAATGTCTTTTATTTTTCTCCCAAATGCCTACCAGAACATCCTTCCTTTTTTGTTTCTCTTTCATACAACAGTTTCTTCTCTGATATTTATTGCCCTGCTTGCTAACTGTCCCTCTCTGACCAAAGTTCATGATTTTTCCTATCTGATCAGCATGGAAGAGGCACGTTCACATGAACATGGAGTCAGCTGTGTGAGCTGCCTCACCCTGAGACTCTGACGCATCCTGTGAAGAATCACATGTGTACTTTTCATGGATCTGACAAGACATACAGCAGCACAGAGCTCATCGTAGCTTGGCATGAGCAGTGGTCTCTTGTTTCAGCATCAAGCTTGTTCCCTGATTTTATCCTTCTTGCTTCCAAATATTAGATTGTCTAAGAAGATGTTCCTTACATCATGCTTATCACTTTTTCTTTAATAGGAGGAGAGATAGTCCAGGCTGAATGTGCTTGAAGAGCTATGCAGTCAAGAACATTTCACTTTCATGTGGTAGTGTATTCAGTGTCCCTTGACACTCCCCTCAAGCATCCCTCACAACTTTCAACCCACGCATCCATAAAGTAATTGCTCCAGAGACTGATAGTCCAGTGAGTGGAGACTTGGGAACTCCATCCCCGAAAATGCAGTGGGAGGTGTCCAGCAACTAATGAAAACAATGGTGGGAGGAAGACTGTTCTTAGGGACTAGTATCTGTACGGGGATAATCACGGGCTCCACACACCGCTGAAGCCAACTGCAAAGGTCTCAGTGCTTTCAGTGGGGGAGTGGATGGTGTCCTATGGGCAGGAATAGTAGGAGAATGCTTAGCACAAACCAGCCAAAACAAGTTGTCCAATGGCGTAGGTGAGCTCTTTGTATGGGCAGAGTTTTAYGGGCTGCTTGAGTCAGCTGTTTTGGACAATTACTTTTAAAGGCAGCAACAGGCACTGAGTCACATTTGTACATCTGAGTTCATTGCAGAACAAGTTGCTTTAGGCACCCTCTGTGCATTGTCAGCCTATTTTACACCCTACTCAAAGGACAGATGGATTGCTGTTTGCCAAGATTGCAGCTAATGTTCTAAATACATTAAGGAGTCATAGCTTACTAGCAAGGAAGTTTGGGATCATAAAATGTGACAGAAGAGCTGGTGTTCAGCAAGCCAGCAACTTTAGCAGCTCGATATTACTAATATGAACAGTATCAATAATAAACACATAACAGCTTTTACTTTGGATACTTTACCACTCAAGATTTTGAACTAAAATAATCCCTGATGCTTAAAAAAATCTTTATTAAAATTGCCATGCAAGTCAGRTATGGAAGAAAAGATACATAAACTGTATTTGGTTGATATGGAAGAAGTAACCAACTGGCACTCAGTGCAGCTGGATACAGTATGCAGAGGTAAGATTTGGCTAACTTAACATTCAGCCTTCAAAATTCAGAACTAATTTCCCCAAACTGCAACTTGCAGCTGCAGAACATCCTCACAGCTGCCAGAACATGCCACCGCTTTCATGTTCCCGTATTCTTTATACATATAATTTTCAAATTATGGACCTTACTAATCTCCAGATACTGCTTCAGACAAAGCAGATAGGCGCAATAAGAAATGCAACAGTGATTGCTCACATACAAAGCAAAGGGATTTTTAAAACATCTACATAGTTAGGAAACAGAGTAAGCAGAACGGCATGCTGTGGTGCATCCCCCCACCCCTGCAGAGCAAAATTTCAGCATGGGGATGGTCCATGCAGGGGGAAGAGCTGTTTGAAAAAGCCCTCTTGTCTCCGGGAAGGAAATGCTCCTTTGGGACTCTTGGCCAGGTGTAGAAGCAGGGGGAAGAAAAAACAGGGGAAGGCAGCTGCTCACCCTTCAGCAGCTGAGGTGAGAAATCTCTGACATGAGGTAAAAATGAGGGTTCTCCTGGGAGAAAAGAGTCAATTGTCCAGCCAGGACACTCTTGTATCTTTGCCAGAGTATTTATATCCATGGTGCAAAGAAGGAGATGGTGTAACATGGGAGACACAGACAGACAAATMTTAGTCAAAATAGATCACTCAGCACATTTTACAGGTGTTAATTGTGACAAAAGAGTACTTTTACTCAAGGCTGTAAGTACAGAGGATGCTCAGGGGTGCCTGTGTGTGACAGGAGCATCCCAGAAGAGAGATGTTCTCCTTTGTTGCCCAGTAAATACACACCTGTTTATACTACTTTGACATCAAAAGTCCTTGCAGGAGTACAGATGTAAGCCTGCTAAGGCCATTTTAGTGCTTTTTTTGGGATGATACTACTAATATAAAATTGGTAAAAGCCCCTTTTTTCAGAAAATACTTTCCTGTAACATAGTATCTCTTACCACACACTGCATAAGCCTGGATTGCCATGAGTCCTAATAGAAACGTCCTCAATTCCTACACGGTTTCCCGATCGGTTTTATGAATTGTTGGTGTTATTTGGGTACCTTTCAGCCTTTCAAAATATTCACAAATCAGTGGGAGGTGTGCTGGATGTGCACCTATGGAAATATACTTGTGGGAACCCAGSTGCAAAAGGAAATGGAGTTGCAGGAGGCTGCAGCTTAGTGCAGGGTAAGGACAGTGGTAAGCACRCAGTGTCCTGGGGCTGACAGAGTGGGTAACTCAAGTACGTCTGCATGTGATGCAATCACAGYTCTGCCTGCAATGTAGGCATGCCTTTGTAGTGACTGCTTCCTACTCTCAACGCTAAAAAGCCAAAGAGTGGCGTCTACAAGTCTGCCTGTGGGAAGGAGAGAGAGAGAGGGACTCATTAAGTGTTATTATCTTGTGAATAGACTTGGTCAGACAAAACAATAGGATAGCTGAAGCTTAGGGGAAAGCTCCTCTGTGACGCATTGGGGTCTGCATCATTAGCATTTCCTCAGTGACAAAGCCAAAGAAAAAAGTTCTCTTACGGCCCTTTGAAAAYAGAAAAGCCAAAGAGGTGAATGCAAGGACACACATGGGGACATAAAAGATGGACATAAGGTAGGAAGSGGAAAGGCTGCTCTTCCAGCAGTGAAATGCTTCAATCAAATTATTTGTGACTGAAGAAGCAGAGAAGGAATCGGGTATCTAGACATCTACAATAAAGAAAGAAAAGAAGCAATGTGGAAGATGAAGGATAYCCTCCAGCTTTTCAAAAACATCTAAGAAACTCAAGACAGGAAAATAGGCGTAATTTCACTTGGACCCAGGCATTTCCCATACTAATGAAAACAGAGGAATTCTTGGGACTTCCCTAAGTGTACACATCTTCAAACATTCAGTGGACTTACAGAGTGAATGTAAAATGCAGCATGACAAAAAGACTGGTGCTGTGGAATAGGATGCAGYGGAGAGTCAGAATATGGGGACTTGTGGGTGGTACTGGGTAACCTCTGATTTAATCTGCACGATGAGTAAGAGAGAGGGAAAACTGTCTGATAAAGACCTCAAAGATAACATTTGCTGCTTAGATCATGAGTGTTGAAGATCATCATACTGATTCCAGTGGAGATCTGGGATACAAAATACAATATTTAATCAGAGTACAGTCATAGGAGCTTGATGAAAGAACCATAAAATTTGAGTAATAGTACTATTCAAGCCTACTTACAAACAGTGTTCACAACAAATTTCAAAATAAAACAATAGAATTACAAAACATAAGAAACAGATACGTGCCTTACCTACTATTAGCATTCAGTCTGCATTTGTTGGTTTTGACACACTAACAATTTCTGAAGGAGGAAAAAGAAAAGACTAAAATGCACTGCCTAATTTCACAGGAGAAGGCATATTAAGAAGACAAAATCCACTGACTGTGTATTAGTTTTTCACCCTGAGGCTCTCTTTCATTTATATCACTGCCTCTGACAGCTGAGAGATGGAGGCTATCTGGAGAMAAAATCTTCACTGCTGTCATCCTCCTCCTCAGATCTTCTGCCTCTCAAGGTATCTGTCCACAAGTGCTGCTGAAGGACATTGCACCAGCATGGGCTAAAACAAAAGACTTTGTAATGGAACCACGTAAGACTGTTTGGGAAAATAAGATGTCTGCCTAGCATACCAGAGAGGAAGGAAGAAGGCAAAAAGAAAGCATGCTGACAAAASAGACAGTTGAGGGACATGGCCCTGCAAGTGGGTTTGAGGGGAAAAGTCTCATCATGCTGCCAGCCACCACGCTCTGCACAGTCTTTGAAGAACAGGACTGTGCCTTCAGTTCAACTGAACRGACGGACCCTACTCACTGCCTTGCTAGTGAGGATAATGTGTGCAAAGCACTACAGCAGAGAAAGGAGGGTAGGCACATCTCAAGTGTTTGGGCTGGTTTTCAGCATGACTGCAGTGCCCTGATTCAATAGGTGATTTTACCACATGATGAAGTGAAATAACTTTAGCTCTTCTATTCTGACAATAGAGCAAGGCCTCCTAAAATAGCAGTAGTTTCAGGCACTTAAGGCAAACATGCCATTTGTCAAAATCTTATTTGCTTCACAGAGATGATTGATGAGTGTGCTATTTTGTGCTAAATATGACAACTTTCTGGAACATTCCTTGTTGATGACCTTGAACTTTGCTCCTTGAGAGGCCAGCCGAGGCTGCAGAAGTGTAACCAGCATGTTCTTAGTGGTGGCATTGGCATCATTACTTCTGGATAACCCTCTGCTTCTAGATAAATATTTGTTTTTTAAAAATGGGGGGAAAGGCCTTGAGTGTGCCTAGAACACTTTGTCAAATCAGCTGTCTGAAAGCCARCTGTTATATCAGTTAATTTTTGTTTACATACAGGAAATATTTAGCTGTGTCTGAGCCAACTGGTTATACATTTTGAAGGATAGGAAAAGTCACTTGAATACTTGTGGCTGYATCAAAGACCCTTTACCAGTACCCTGAAATCGTCATACAATATTTGAAAGAAAAGCTTTTCYCTGGCTGCTCTATCTTGTCTGGAGGCAGCTGACATAGCAGTGTGTGTAAACTCAGAGGACCTTCTGTTAAATGTATTTGTTGAACAAAAGTGTTTTGGATGAAGAGAGAGAAGAAAAAAGTATTTCTAACCCTTTTTGGCACCTCTGGTTTTTTTCCCTGCTCTAGAATGCTCTGTAGCATGGCACATTGCAAAAGCAAAGCAGCAACAAAGCAACACCAGTTTTTGGTTACTCCCAGAAGAAGCAGCAGGAGAAAGTCCCTGAGACAGAATGGATGCAGTCATTCAATGCATRTTGCTGGCTCTGGTTCTTGCTTGTTTAATATATCTTCATGTAACTAATTTATTATCTGTCATTTCCTCACAAGCCTTCAAAGACTTAAGACCTTTGAGTGGGCTGAAATATTACATGCCTTGCTGGTACCTAGATCACAAAGCTTCCTGCATCTATTTTACAACATAACTGTGAGGATCCAAGCTCTTAGGTCTTTAACATAGGCTGCAATATAATTAGTGATGCAGTGAGTTCAGTGTCAATGGAAAATTAATTAGACGGGTTTTGTTTGTTTAAGATTACCCTACTGGTAATCTTAATTTTCTTGATATGAAGATCATTAAAATTAAAAAAAAAATAAAAATTTTCAGAACCGGTGGAGAGTTCACACATCTCACAAGGTCAGCTTCTCTAGTTGACAACAATGGCATATACTATAGTAATTTACATTATTGTGCTATTCCAAATGGATTAAATTATCAGTTTCTGTTATACCAAGATTGTTACATCTGGTTTACCTAATAATATCTGTTCATAGCACTGAAAAATGACCCGCATGATTTTGAATCCTTGATTAAGTAGAATTCTCCTTGCTTTTAATGGACAAGTGAAACCAAAATAGAATCACAGAAAGAAATACTCCAGTAAATCCAGTTTTCATTCAGGCCTGAAAAATCTCTTCAAACATTGAATGGATGTAATTGCTTTTTATCTGCTATCTTGAAATGTATACCGTTTTCTCATTCTTTCTAATGGAGCATATGGTTAAATCTGGCKCTTGAGTACTTTAAAGAAGTCGATTTTCTGGGAGAATATTTCAAAAGAAGTCAGTTTTCTGGGAAGATACTTCGTATAACCAAGGAATTAGGAAAAAAAMCCCAACTCCTCTCAGAGCTTCACTTCTAAATCCAAATGGATCACAGAGAGAAAATCTGCTTTCACCACAAGTAGAAAAAATATTCAATGCTAAATTTTCAGCCTGAAAAAAGTAACATTCCAAACATGGAACTGGAAAGAAATGTGAGAGAAACAGAACCATTCCAAMAACTGAGTGATTGGCCAGGTACCACCTGCATGGTCTATATCCCTCCAACCTTATGTTACACCTGGGCGCTTAAAAACTGACCATGCCAACAGGAGAGGTTCAGCAGCAACTGCTCTGGCTGTGCTCCCACAGTTCTTTATAGCCTCTCTGGATTGTATTTTTTCTTCCTAGAATGGAAATGATGGAGTAGCATGTGTTGCAGTAATTTGGTTTGCGTGAAGCCTGGGCTAACTCCCATGAGCCACAGCTAAAGAGATCAGAGAACCTTTCTGCCCACTGTTGGCCTACAGAAGTTGTTAGTGATTTGCTCAAAGTAAGCTTTGTTCTCTTATTTGGCTGTGTCTAGACAGATGAATACTTTGCTGCTATCCAAGGAATGTGTTGCTAATGTCAGTGATGTATTCACAGGAAAGCATTGGTTCTGGAGCATAGGCTCAACACAATCAGTGCAAAGTGTAGAAGCCAAGAGGCAGGGTATTCTTCCTTGAGCAGGCTATTTATTATGGGGCTTACTTCCTCCAAGAGCAAAAAAACAAAAATTGCAAAAAGTTATTTAAAATTTCACCAATTAAAAATACAGCTAATATTCAGTTTGATAGTCATACAAGAGATTTAGTTAAGAGGCATTTTAGACATATAAACAGACATAAAACTCTTGTATGGTCCAAGAATTACAAGCAGAAGAAGCAGAACTACCTCGTGTTCGTCACTAGCAAGTGGAACTGTCTTTGGATAAAGATTTATGATCTGTCATGAATAACTGTATTAATAGTTGACAGGTGTTTAGAAAAAGCAAAATGACAATCCAAGAGGTCAATATGAAAAAAAACYTGGACCAAACAACACTAGCATATTTTGGAAAGGAGAATAATGCCCTGGCAAAAGTTTAGTTTCTGTTAGCTCCCAGTGGAGACATGCCTGCTTACAGAAATGGCCCATCATACAGTGATGGGTTATTCTTTGATTGCTTCTGAGGGAGAAAAGTTGGCTACTATCATTGTAAAATACAACCAATCCTATGAAAGACCAGGCAACTTTCTCACAAAGAATTGAACAGATGCAATCTTTTTTGCCAGATGATGAACATTGCCTCAATTTATCAGCTGTGCAAGCAAAAGCACAGAAGAGACAACTATATTGTCCACAGCCATGCAAGGAGGGTTAAACATGGCAAACTTTCTAGGTGAAGGGTGGAGGCAGCAGACCAGAACATGAGGTACTTGATGTTAGATATAATCCTAACATTGCAGTAGCTTTGTTTTTAACTCAGCAATGTATCTGGCACCTTGTCTCTCCTATACATCAAGTGCAGGAAGACAATATGAACAGTTTCTAAATCTACCTCATAAACTTCCCTGAACAGGCACTGGAGTTACAATAACATCTTTGTTGGCAAACATTTTCAGGCACTGTAAATCTGTCTGACTCTACAGGAGAGATGGCTGATGTGCAGATCTCTAAGTCACTGTTGTTAAAAAACAGAGCCCCTGTTCATCCATCTTGGGCCTTATTTTATAGCACTCCATATAAATGAGAACTTAAAATAGTTCTTTATCCTTCCAAAGTGCACAGTCACTGGAAAGGATAACACAACAAGTTTAGCCTTGGGAACCTGAATCAGCTGAGAAAAGAGCAACTGAAGGACAAATCTGTGTTTGCCTTTCCCTGTCCAGAGGCAGACTCTTCAGTCCATACCTATGCCAGTGTGCTTTTACTCACTTAAGAAACTGAATCTCTTCACAGAAATGTTCAGCAGACCAAGGCAAGGATTTGCAATCTTTATCGCTTAGCACCAGGGAAGCGGTGCAGTATTGTACAAGAATGTTCCCAAGGAATGTAATAACATGAGCTGGAATGATCTGGCTTCTTACCACATGAGGCTGTGGAGAGAAAAATAGCTATTCTTCCCTGCCCATAAGCACACAGGAGGGCACGCATCTATCCTTTGTTATCCGTGCTGTAATGTGCATTTATTAGTCATAGCACGAAGATTTTTCCCTCATGGTTTTGACAGCATCTTTGACATGGGCTAGATGGAGAGGATTTCCACTTTTCGAAGAGGTTTAAGGTTTTGAAAGACTTTAAGGAATACAAGCAAACACAGCTTGTTTTAACAAGTGATCTCACAATCAAGGAAAATAAAAATATCGGAGAGTTAGGGCTGTCTTTTACTATAAAATCTTTCAGTTCCCCACTCTGCAGTACTATTCTGAACCTCACAAGATTTCCAGGTGAGACATGCACGGGAAAAAAGTTTCACCTTTTTTTTCCTTTCCCCCAGCAGCTCCACTGCAGAGCCATATTTAGAAATGTTTGATCGTAAGGTGTTTGGATTTGGCAGGGAACGGCTATGATGCACTTTCCCCAGGGCCTGGGAAAGAGAAGCAGGCTGCAAAGACAGCTTTCACAAGTTGCTTTGAAAGGCAGTGTGTAATTATAGAGGCTGACAATGAAAGACAGAGCAGCCTCCAGGGATACCCTTTTCCCATTCTGCCACTTACAGGGATTCTTGCCTTTGCAGTCAAGTTCTGTCGTGTCCTGAGTAAGAAGCTCGGTCAGCAGTGAATGAGACAGCTTGCATCATCTTTCTCCGTCAGCTAAACTATTAAAAGGAGGCAGCTCTAAGGCTTTTTCTTTTCTTGACAGACCTGTGACTCATGAACGCCACAGAAAGGAGAAACCAATAAAAATCTATTACTACACTTTAGCTTTTGAGCTCCCCTTTTAGGGATCACGAAATGTAGAGTGTTCACAGCTTTTGTTAATAGTGCTATTATAATTTATTATTATAATTATTATTATTACTAATACTACTACTACGATCTTGTATTTAGGCACCTTACATCCACTCTAAGAATAGTTTTAAATATACAGCAGATCTGTGTAATGATGCCTGAAAGCTTTGTACTTTTGAAAGCTCAGCACTAGGGCCACCTGCAGAGCTTTCTGAGAAATGTACACCACCTCCAAAGATTGTTTTCAAAACCAATATTGGCTTCCCACAGCCAGGGCCTGTTCTGCTGAATGCCAGAAACTCCTTGTACCAGCCTCTTGTCTCCCTTTGTGCTGTGCAGTATTCCTGCTGTAGTTTTGGTGGCAGAGCTGGGAGGGAAGTGCTATGGCGCTTTCACAAACTGCATTTTTGTCTGTCAGCAGCACCTCCTCCCTCAAGTTTACATCAAAACCAGTGACAAGTCTGTGGCTTAAGCCCATCTCTGCACTGGACTTCCAAAGAAACTAAAAAAGAAAAAAATGGATGGCCCCCACTTCTCTCTGCCTTACGCTAACTATATTGGAGACAGATATTATGTGCTACATTCTCTTTAAAGCAATTTTTTTTWAAAAAGCATAGTATGGGATGGAACAAACATGAGGAATGAAGAAAAAAATGGACCAGGAAATAGCAAAGAAAAAGAGAACACACTGCAGTTTTAAAAGGCTTTCTCATTCATTATTTTTATTGCCTTTTTCAAATTAAACCTGAAACAGTTCAGCTGAAATGTATGTCAATATATATGGCTGTGAATATGTTATTAGTTCTGATCTCTGTAAAGGCCATTTCCATTAGTGATATAATAGACAGGACTCTCTGGAAATACAGAATGCTCCCAAATTCACTTCTCTTGCTTCTTTTTTCTGGAGTGCAGGATGCTGCAAAAGGCCCTCCAAAATTTAACAGTACTGCTCATGCAAATAAATGAAGCTGAGTAGAAGTGGAGTTTCTGTCACATTTATTCATTCAGCACCTGTTTACTTTCCAAATTGGAACAAAAGGTCAAAGATCACTGTGTTTGACAGAAATTATAAAACATTTTGATTCAGAAATACTAAACTAATTCTTTTTGCCATTTTAACCAAGAAGCAGCATTTTGATGTTCTATTAACTAGCTGAAATCATCTAAGTCAAATTATTTTTGTTTCAGTTTTCCAAAACTTTTTTTTTTCCTTGACAATTAAACCATTTCCATGAAAATCCAGACATCTGGAAACTTATTTTCCTATTCTGAAAAGAATTTCTGAGCAGCTCAACAAAAACCTCGTAGCATAGTATAGCACTCTGTCAAACGCTTCTTACGTTGCGCTGTGCCATGTATGTCCTTCATGCATCTGTGAGGAATTCTTTCTGAGATTTCTCCTTTTAGAGAAATTATCTCCATTGCCAATATTAGAAGTTAATTCTTACTCTCAGTGAATGTGTTAGGATTCTGCACAGCACAACATCCTGCAGTCATGGACAGTCATGAGCAATTGGGACAGGACTTTCTGATGTCACTATTGCTTTCTATTGCAGAAGGAATGGGAGAAATGGAAGTTGCTCAGCAGGTTCTCCTTCTGGTAAGGAAAGTGGAACAGACATTGCAATGCACCAGATTTTCCTGCAGCTAGTAGGTATAAAGGTACAGTTTTCCCTTCAAATAATATCAAATCACACAATTTAATTAGAATTACTGAAATACTGAGAAAGGAGACTTGATTGCTAAAAATTTTAAGAACAAATTTGAATGTGATTTAGTTTCTCTGCTCATTGACTGTTGTATCAGCTTTCTTTAGACCAGTGCCAAATGAGTGAAAAAAAGCGGTTTTCCATATAAGATTCCTGAGATCAGACGTAGATACTTTACATCACCTTTATCTCTTCTGCAACACTCCAGGAAATTCTTTAAATAAGTGTGTGGGATTTTAGATACTTTTGGAAACCTAGKCTTTACTTTACCAGAACACATAGCTGCAATCAGAAAGATAAGCTACACAGTCTTGGGTTACATGTTATACTATAGTATAATAGTAAGTTTTAGCTTAAAGGTCTTCCTCTGGCAGCACAACTAATAGCAGAGTATTTGTACATTCTCAGAGCAGAGCTGGAGATGCTGCAAAGAAAGCTCACACCACGCACATGAGAAAATCCCTCATGATTTTCTTTTTCTTCACCTCCCCCCGCACCAAATCCAGCGAATGACTTGGATGAATAGTTTAATAACCAACTATAATCATACTAATTCTATGACAATCATTGCACAGGCGTATTAGGTGTTTTTAATTCTCTAAGTATTCTAGCACTTGTAGACAATGCATAAAAGGAGGGCAAAACAATGCTGTGTCATTTTAAGACACATCCCAGTTTTTGCACCTGCAGTTTGTCACGTCTAGGAGGTATAAACTTGTATATTAGTCAACACGTCTACTGCAAATTATCCCACTACTGTGATGTTGAAATAAGTAGCTCAGCATAAAGCAAAGAAGTCCTGATGTTTGCCTTTTATCATCATAAGAGACGTGTCTCTAAACATGCAGTGAAAAAACAACACTTATGTTAAAATAACCATTCAGAATCAAAGGTAGGTAAAAAAGACAAGATTTTTTCCTTCGCTTTGGTTCTGCACCTTTTAATGAACCCATGAACCTTAAATAGTGGAATAAATATATTCCATCACATGAGTGAGAGCTAATAACACATMATTCTCAACTAGTTTATTTGACTGGAATCTGGGATACCTGAAATGTTTGCAAATGTTTCACAATTGCTTAACGTGTAAACCTGGGTAGCACTTTTTAACACGTGAAATGATGCAAATACCCAAGTCATTCRGATGTAATTTAAACACTTGCAAGCTCTAATGCTATATCAGTATTCAACAGCCTGTCTTAGTAGAGAAACAGCAATTTTATTGGGAAGAATGGTAGAGTTATAAGAATAGCTATGTGGTTAGCCTAGATGAAAATAGAACTGATATGGGTGGAGGGTTAAAATAAGGGTAGGATAACTTGCACAGACATAAAATACCAGACATCTAAATTTAGGAGCGTTTGAAAACTCCAAACTTCGTTTTCAYTGACTTTTTTGTGGTGTTTCATACAGTTATTTGGATGGTGCTGAGAGCCTATAGCAAGCACAGTCTTTGCACAAAACTGTTCTATAGACCATCTTAATTTTCTTTCCCTAAAAGTTGTTAACAGAATAAGAATAAAGATTTTTATAACTTCCATTTYCCTTGGGCATGGCTGTCACAACAGTCTAGACTGCAAAAGTGGCATGTGAGTTTGCAAGTAGCTATTTCATTCAAAAGGAAAATTCACCTCATACAATTTTACCCTCTTGTGTTTAATGCCAAGCTGGTCTGTCCTGCAGAACTGTCTGATGATCATTTCTTTTTCTGCAGCTTGTTCCTTAAAACCTAACTGTGGAAAGTTAGTGCTGGAACTTTATGGCACTTTGATTGAACAAAGGAGGGAGAACGCTTCTGTCCTCCTCAGTGAAATATGCCTTGATTCATAAAACATGAAGGAGGGACCTGTCTCTCAAAAGGAGTACAATGAGAGCAGGTTACTGTGGGAAGAATGGTTTAAGCTGTTTTTTGCCCTGTCATTTCTTGTCTGAGATACCACCTTGCAAGCAGAGGCTGGCCTGATGTCAGCCACGTGGAGGTTGTTCATCTGGTCTTAACAAATCACATAAGCTCCCTCTGGAGACAATGGAGGAAGATGAGCATGTCTGGAGAACTGCTCCAGGCATTATAGTACCTGACTTACTAATTAGAAGGACCTCTTTCTTGCAGTCCATAATACAACCCTCAAGGATTCTCTCAGACTAGAGACCTGTGTTTCAGATGGCTAGAACTAGGTGAGAGGATTCTTACTTTCCATGAAGAAGTATCTTATGAGTACACCAAAAGATTGTTTAGATTCACACTAGGAAAAAAATCAGAGAAAGTCAAAACTGTGCACCAAGTGGAGCTCACAGCTGGGAGTTTCCCCTACTATTCTTTCTGGAAACTTTTTTACTCCCCCCACTTCAGCCACTTGCTGAAGTATTTTTGCAAAGCTTATTCAGGAAGAGATGGAAGCCATATACACAAATCTATGTGACAAGCAGCTTTAGAGAGAATACTATTCACATTTATTTCTCAGCATTGTGTTATGCATCCCTCCTTAAAAAAATCTCAGTCCATCTCTAGCTTTTTATAATTAATAAAAATAATTAATAACTAATAGAGTTATTCTTTTCTAAAGAGTAGAGGCAGGTGTGAGTTACCTGACATAATCTTCATTCTCAGTGATCAATTTCTTCAAGATCCTAGAACCTGATACGTGYTCACCAAAGAGAGAACTGAAGGCTGGAGATGGAGATCAGTCAACTGCAATGGAAGTTTCTTGTTCAAAGGACCTGAAYAAACTTACGTCTCTGTATTTTCATATTATGAAAGAGAACATACTTATTTGCCTTTATGGTGACAGCCCAAGAGATGGCAAATTGCTTCCTAAAGTGAAACCGGAAGGGAGGACTTTGCCTTGGAAGGATATTGAGGCAACTCTTTCCTGGGAAGATGTACAGAAATGTGCACAGAAAGATCTCAAACAGGTAAATGAAATGTGGRAAAAAAAAGGAAAAGAAGATATGAAAGGATTCAGGTGAACTCAGTGTGTTTACAGACAAAATGAGTCACCACTTTTAAGTTTGTTTGTAATCAGGGCACCTGAGCTGTTGTAGCAAAGACATGGAATTGTGTGCAATTTAAAAACTATTTGCACAATTGCTTGATTGCTATAAAGGAAGCCAGATTTGATCCTTCTTTGCTTTTTACAAATCTTTTAATTGACTTATTGTTCATTTTGTAGAAGTAACACAAATATTTCTCCAGACAGTTTTGGTTTATACTCTGTATCTTCATATATACGTGTGTACATGCATAGCTGTATATTTACTGATGCTGGTGGGTGGTCTGAGAATTTATGAAAAAAATTGCCATTATCTATCTGGTCAAAGAAATGCTAACAAAATGAGACATTTTTGGATTATGAAAGATTTACATTTTCCTGCTCCACCAATTTGAAAATCTCTTTGTTTTGACCCTTTGACAAAGACAGCAGGGTGTGTGGTTTAAAGAGGCAGATAAAGCCCTGAAGACTCAAAAGAAAACATTTTTTTTACATTTCGTGATCACTAAATAAATGAACTTTCCTGCTCAGGAGGGAACGATAACTTGGCAGGGAGGTAGAGATTAAGAATGCTTCATTTTCTGTTTTCTAATATTTTTTTAAATGAAACTTTCTTTTCTTTTCAAAGCATGAGTCTCTGTGAAATTAAAGGCTTGCAGTTGTTTAAAAAAATATTTTATCTGCAAAATATGAAACCACGAAAGGGAATGTTTATATAGAACAACTCTATCTGTGAAAAGGACTTGCTCCTGCACATATGCTAGACAAAGAAGGGCAATAAGTCATAGAGAACAGCTTATCATCAGTAATTTTATTTTGTTGTTGATTTAACTGATTTAACTCCCTACTAGTTTTCTTCATTGTGACATTTAAAATTTTTATTTTGGAGACTGTATGAGTTGGTTGACCAGTTAATAGATATTTGTTTCCAAATTCTTGAAACTGAGGTTTGGAAATGGTAGCACTTTTGTAAGTATTCGATGTGATCCCAGTTAAGGATGTTTTTGATCCATGAAGGCAATTAGATAGAATGGGTTTAGTAACTCTGTAGGTCCTGGTAGCACCCCTTTTTATTTGCTTTATTAAATAAAATTTAACAATTGTTTTCTGTTCAAGTTCTCTCCTTCGAGAGTGCACTTGCTGATTCCTCAGCCTCTCTTTTTTTCTCAGCTGAGCCAAGGAGCCATAGCATTAGCAAAGTGCCTGGCTGTTTCCCTGTGCTTCGCAGACTTCCAGAGTGTCTCTGCAGCCAGTGGAGCCCCAGAAGTGCCCTCTTGCCCTTCTGGAGTGGTAAGATTATACAGAGCTGCATAGTGCAGAGGGAGCCATATAGCTCCCAATCAACATTAATCTCCAGAAAAGCAGTGGTATCAATTTTCTTAAGTTTACTGAAATCAGGTTTGAGATTACTTTATCTACAATGTTTTAAAGATGTTTCATAATAATAGCACTTCAGATCTCAATTTCCTTTTTAAGCTAAAAGTTCTCTGAAATATCATATACCCTTTCCTAAAATATTTCATTTTCATCACAAGGAAAATTGCATTTACATTGCCTACCTTACAAATAACAAAAGGCAAAACTTCTGGCCTTGAGTGACTCAGTGAATAAATTGCAGCACTACTCCTCAGAGCACAGCTTGGTTGCACCAACCCATAGGGAAACAAAAGAATTCATACTAATTCCTCCCTACAACTCCTTGCTTGGTGGCCCTTGTTCACCTCCCCCTGATTTGTGTGGGGTGGAAGAGTTTATGATACGCCTGCTGGGAACTGACTCACATCAAAAATAAGTAGAACCTTCGTGAGTCTGAGCGAAATCCTGGCCCCATTTCATCAGTGCCTATGGTGTGTGAGCATATTGCAGAAGCAAAGTGGGGAGTACTGTAACATTTGAAAGTACCTAGACAAATTTGATAGAATCCTATTATTTTGTCTGGATTTTTTCCTTCTGGTCTCACTTTCAAGCTTATAAAAAAAATTGAATTATTAGGGCAGTGTCTCACCTGCCTGGACTAGATTATCTGCTTGCAGTAGAAGAATAAAGACAAAATGTTCAAAATTAAGATAATGTGGACAGAGGAGAGAACAGAGCTTTTGGAGACATTACTGCTCTGCAGCTATCAGACTTAATTTTCTGTGTTACAATCCACTGCACAGTGAGCCAAATCTCTCTTCAACGATTTCTCCATTGTCTTTTTTCCTATTTTGATATTTCTATTCTCATTTTCCTGTTTGAATATTGCTTTTCAAATTCAGGGCAGTAAAACAATGATTGCCCTCCCCACCCCCCCATGGTTACTTCATCAATACTACAGCTGTAGTGACAGGAAAGATTTGTAAGAACAAAGCCTTTGTACTGACACGAAATTATTTACACATTTTATTGCCAAATGGAAAACACAATAATTATGTCAAGGTTTGCCCTTTGCCCAACAAGGCTTGAGGTAAGTGGACAAGCTAAGCAACTCAACCAGTTTCAAAGCTGACAGTAGCTTTTCCAGTTTTTTAGGATCCTACAGCTGATCCTATGACTGAATACAAAGCACAAGGCTTACCTGTGCAGTTCCCATTAATTTAATTGCAATTTTGTAGCTWAATACCCTAGATAGCACTAAGTAGCTCAGCCTCCATTACCAAAAGTCACAGATTAAAATCATTGCCCCTTGACTTCAGAGGACTGATATTTTCTTTTTCATAAAATAAATGAAATGCACACTTAAGACCGTAATAAGTAGGCAACTCCTTCTTGAATTTGAAATACACTTTTATTCTATTACAAGAGGCAAACTCATCTGTTTCTGAGTGCAGGTCTGCTATATCACTTTCTTATGGTGCAGTTAATTATATTTAAAATTCTATGTTAAAACAAAAGACAATAACGTACAGTAAAAATGAATAAAAGAAGAATTATACCTTTAAAGGAGACATAAAAAGAATGCTTAGCTGTTACCCTAAAGGTGATAATTGTACTGAAAAGAAAAACACTGCATATTTTCAGCTGATGTAGCATTTTGAGCAGGTGAACATACCTTCATGCTTTAGAATTTCAGTAATTTACTGTAGAGTGCTATGGAACAAAATAATTGGACAGAGAAATTGGTGTCAAACTTCTGAAAGCCTAAATAGTTGAGCCAGAAAAAGGGCTATAATTTTAAGGAGAAAGACAGTAGCAATTGCAGACTGCATGTTTAAGAATTGACTAAAAATCAATTAACATAAGTAGCTAAAATGTGTTTTTATAGTATTAAGTCTCTCGAGACATTGTCACATGCAGGATTCATTTATTTATATAATTTAATTCTCAGAAGTGTGCATCAGAGTGGAAAATATAGTGTCAGAGATCTGTAATGGAAGTACTTCAAAATCTTATGTGTTTGAAACCTAGCTGCAGAGTGAAAACTTTAAAAAAGCATTAAGCATTAAAAAAGCTTAAGGTCTTTGGCAGAAGGCTGTGAAGTCATCTGGGTATAATCAGCCACATAAACTGCACGTGACCGTGTGATCCTGTGACCTGAACACTCAGCAAGAACTATTTCTGCTTCTGAAAGGATTCAGATGAGTTGTAGTGCTCTTCCATTTTTTAAATGTAAGTTATTATACTGTGAATGTGTGTGTGGAAGTAGGGCAGGAATATCACCTTGTCTAATACTACTGACAACYTAGTCTGAGCTTTGTGTTGAGAGCATAAAAATAGTCGTCTTCCTTTAAATGGTTAAATATAAATGACAAAAAAAGTAATAAAGTAAAAAGAAAAAGGCACTGACTAACTCTAAACAGCTAAACATTTTGGTGCATGTCGTCAAACAGATGCATATGTAACATGAAGTTTATACATTTGCACAAAAACCTAGATGTACACAAATTTATTTATATATGAACTGGATTCTCAGCTAAGTGAAACAGTGAATTACAGATATTTTTTATTATTTTTTTTTTAGTAAGTGTTTGGGCATCATCTTTGCTTTCTAAGCAAGAGAGCTTCTTGCCCTTACCCACTTAYACCTCAGCAATTGAAATGTCAGCAAATGCCTTTGGGAAGAAGGAGGACTTTGATCGCTAGATCCATCCAGGATGGAGTGAGTTTCTGTCTTCTCACAATGTGAAAACAGCATTCCTTGCAGCATCACCTCCAAAGAAGTTCAACAGGGAAAGAAGTGACTGAGCAACTCTCCCAGACATAGATGTAAGGTCCTTACTCAGCAAACTCTAGTCCATAACTCTCCGATTCAATGTCAGTACAAATACATTAATTCTATTAGTAGTCTACTCTGGGAATGCTTAGATGCTTTTCTGACTTCTGTTTTTCCTCTTTTCATCTTTTTTATTCTTTCTTTTRTCATTTATCTTTAATCCTGTTTACTAGATTGTAAGAAAAAACAAACAAACAAAAAAACCGACATAGTAAGGATGTAAGTGTGTGGTACCAAGGCAGCTGACTTTCTATCAAGAACACGGGAGCTTTGATCATCCCTTCTCAGGGTGCCAGCATGACTCTTGTTAGTGTTGTCCTTTGGGTTCGCTCAGGCTGTGCAGTTTATTTGGTTTCTAGGAGGTTCAGTACCTTGAACTTATTTTAACTTGGCAGGCTGTGAATCAAGGTAGCCATCAGTCTTCCCCCACAATGAGTGATGTTTAAATAGTTCATTCGTACWTATAACCCAGACAGCTTTTAGTTATAGTCATTAGGCAGCTCTGCCTCCAAATATCATAAAATATAAGGAATGACTCCTCCAAAGAACAATATCTTTTAAAGTGAATGGCACATTAAACTGCATTAAACTACTTCCAATCCCAGGCACTTGATTTCTATTCATTTGAACCATGGACTTAAGCAGTTTTAAGCTTGCTTTGGACGGAGGAACCTGTCAGGAATATAATCACATCAGTTATGCTTTCCTTACAGTTTCTGAAGGTGCTTTCCTGAGCCTACTTAATTAGTTACTGTAGCCCTAGCATGGAGAGGATAATTACTATCATGAGTCACGCATTAAGTGGGATCTGGAAATATCCCAGAAAGCATCAAGTTTTCTCAGATTTTCAATATTTGATGTTTCATGACTTTTGTGGAGTTTTTGAGGATTTGTAATTTCCTCTAGGAGTGAAATGAGGCAGAATATATCACAGCTACTCACAACAAGCTAAGGGCCTCAGAGGCCCAGCACTATCTCCACAGAGATGCATCTTAGTTTTCCTCTCTCTTCCCTGCAGAATTTTTTGAATTATGTTAATTTCTTTCTACGTCCTCTGCTCTGGAGCACATTTTTATGCTATGGTACATGAGAAGTTCTTCCCCGTTTCATATGTACCCAAGAAGATTTAGTTCCTTTCCTTTGAATGAATGGTTGAATCAATGGATATTGGGAATTGACAGAAAGCATGTCCTTCTGCTTGTCACTTCATAGCTCACTCATCCCTGGAGCACCATCCATCCTCTCAATGGAAAGAAGTCCTATTAAACAAGAGTGTTATTTGATCATGCATGTAAAACTTTTTTTATGTAGAACATATGCAACAAGGGTGAATTTATAATAAATACCATGATTAGCTTTTAACTTTTCAGGGCTTGACTTTGTTTCAGTAAATTTAAATAAATAAATAAAATCTATGCATTGACTAAGTTACCTCAGTGTCTACAAAATACTATAATTTTTTTTTCCCCTTTCCTTATTTTTCCCACTATGCAGATACTCCAGACCCCTGCCCTGAAAGACAAAGTGTCCTTGAAATACAAAAATGCTGGACACTGCAAGTTGATGTTGCAACAAGGGCGTCACATAGTTTGTACATTTAACAAAATTTAAATGTGCAGATGACTAATATTAGCAGATATTAAGACTTATGAACTACCATCAAGACAAATTCTTCTGATGTTTGCTTGGGTTTGAATATACGCATATGTGCTGGCATGTAATTTCCTATGAGAATGTAATACAMATTGTGAGTACCTAAATATTTTTTAAAAGCCAGGTAACTATTTTTTTTAAGTACCAAGGAAATTTATTTTTTTATAACTTCCCTGAATTTACATAAACATAGGAATTGTGCCACATTTTGGCATGTGCTATTTGGATACACCTAAAAAAAAATCAGTAGAAGAAAAAATCATTTATCTTTTCCAGGCCAAGATATCTTTTGTTATTATAYGGGGAGAGGCAGTGATTAAACAGCCTGAAACACCAATTGTGATGAGAAAACACATGCATTCAATGTACTGTCCTGCTCTTTGTATGTGCTGTATTGTCCTACTGCTTCGTTCCTTCATTTTGGCTCAATCCAAAAGCTATTGAATTCAGTGGAAAACCACCCACTGACTTCACTGGGGAGTAGATCAATCTCAAAAAGCATTTAACAGTACAGGGTAAAAACTGATTTCATGCTATGTGTTATAAATCTCTCTTCCACAGCAGAACTTGTAGCTCTGTCTCAATAGCASTAAACCAGAGTAAGAAAGGAAGAAGCAAATTAGCTTTAATCTGGGGAGATCTTGGGCTCTCAAATCTCACAACAAAAGTCTTTTTTTTTTTTTTTGCCTTGGATCCAGTATCCACACCATGGAGTTATGGGCAGAGGGGCTGACTTGGAGGCATAGACCAGTCACATTACAGTAGCTGTATAAAAACAAGCAGGCTAAAAGGTAGAGATTCGAAAAACAGATAAAATTGCTCGTCATAATTTTGGAGGGAAAAARTCACTGCTGGGTAGGTTTATGCTACCTTTGCAGTGTTGAGTCATAAAAGTTTGTGGTATTGTTCTGAAATCAACGTAGCTTGATTTACCAACTTCTCATCTGTCCTTCCCTTTATTGACATCTTCCACTGGGGCTTAAATTGTTAAAGAAACTGGGTCAGATTTCAAATGTCTTTCTGTATGATAGATTTGATAACTAATTGGAGGAAAAAAAGATTAATGTAAATGTAGGCTGGAAATGTTKCCTCAGCAGCCTGGGCGTGTCATGCAAAAAAAGTAGCTGTCATAGGTTATGAGGTTAGACATTACTAGAATCAGATAATAACGAAAAATTGAAAATTTGTAATTTTAATATTGTCAGTAACATGAGGGATTAGCAGGGCTTTCTCCTTAGTGTTATTAGGTGAATAAAACTCCACTCATTTTCATGAGATCTCCATTCACACATTTGGGGGAAAATGGAGAACAACAAAACCTCAATGCAGTCTTTGCACTTCTAGGACCATTTAATTTCCAGAATTTCAGCAGAGATTTAGAAAGTAACATAATCAGCTCTAAATTCTGAATTTACTTACCTTATTTTTTTTAGCATTTTCTGGTTACTCAGAAAGAGCAGTCAACAGGCAAGGAAAGTTTGAAAGTTATATCACTCTTTAAGCGAGGTTAAGCTTCTGTTCATGTTGCTCTAATCAAGAAAGAAACCAGATTCTCCAAGGCAAACTGTGTTGTACTGGGGTCTGAAGCTCTGATGGATGCTGTTCTTCATGGGTTGAGCCCTTCATGGATGGTTATACTTTGCATGAGTGAACTCACAGTACAGATAACACAGATAAATTGTGTGCACTCATTAATAATGTCCATACCTGGACATTATTAATCCTTGATTTTCWCTTCCATTCTCTATTCTTAAATATACTAAATCAAAATCTCTTTGTGATAGCTATAGAGTGCTTCTCATTACAATGGGAATTAAAATGAATTACAAAGGATATTATTGAGGAAACTAATCTGGATGAATTCCTCCCCTCTGCTAGGCTGTTGGAAAGCACCAGCAAAGCTGCAGCTTGCTCCTCCTGCAGCTCACACTGCTCTCACCTGACTGGTCTGGCTGATGTTTGCTGGTACGGCAGGAAAAGTTCAGGACAAGATTTTTGATTCATCTGCTTTCACACTGGGGGCATTTTTTGTCTCCCTAGTCACAGTCTCAGGTAGTCTRTATGACAAGTGCCTCATGGAGACTCCTTCACCTTGGGAGCTGCTGTAATGGAATTTTTATGAGCCATCTAGCTAAWCTTGCCTCAGGTACAGAAAGAGAGAGAAAGAATAAATTACCAGGGTCCTCTGACAAGTAGCAGCGGCAATAGGCTGTCAGTATKGTGTAACTTACCCCAGTAAAATACAAGACTTATAAATACTGCATGTGTCTTCAGAGAAACTGAGGAACAGCTGGAAATCACAAAAAAAACCCCAATTCAGATACTGTCCTGCCTAGTGAGTCTGCACTAAAGCAGTCTTAAATGAAGAGCAAAAAAATACTTAAAAAATWTGTTTATGGTATTTATGTTTTAAGTATAGGTCTCACCATTATCTATGGAGAGGAGAATTGAATAAAAATTAATGTAGGTTGTAGTAGTGTTTCTACTGTCAGGAAAGCAAGAAAAGTTTCTGGAAATGAATTGCCRTGATCTATATTGTGGTGTGAGAGAAAGGACTGCACTAGAGTCATAGAATCATGTACATTGGAAAAGACCTCTAAGATCATTGAATCCAACCATTAATCCAGCATTGTTAAAKCCACCACTAACTTCATAAGAAACAAGTAAATTCATAAGAAACATTGAGGTTGCCTACATTCTAGAGATTGTTGCCTATTTAATCACTTAGTTCTAAAGTRTCATGAATGTTGTGTATTGCATGTCCAGAAATTTCAACAAAACATGGTGTTTAATAATGTAGATTAGCATTCAAGTGTGGTAAATGTAGCAGTCAGAAAGTTCACAAATAGAATCTTGAACAGAATAAACTGCTTAGCAGAGGTAGAGGAAATGCAAATCTGGATGTTGGCATTCATTTCCATATTCTTTAAATAAAAGTGACACATAGGCAAATAGCAGAGATGTGTAGACATGACCTTAGTCTGACAGCCATTCCCCAAAGACAGCACCTCTTCCAAGGGCAGTGCTTACATAGTGTTGAAGAGCACAGTTAGCCCTGGGCACATGCCTGCTTCCTGGTATGGAGCTTGAACTCTCAGCTGAAAGGGAAAAGGGTGGGTAGGGCCATCTGTAGCTTCATTTCTACACCCTTTTTTTTGTTTGTTAAAAGGGCCTCTTGAACRTAATTTTTGTTACTGAAAACTTCAYAACTCRTTGTTCTATTTCAGGRTATTTCGTTTTTTTTACGTAGTGAATACAGTGAACAGTCTGTGGTATGTGCTAATGAAGTCCTTGGATCATTCAAACCCAAATAGTTTTATAGCTGATGTTGAATTTACCTTTTGAAGTGTTTGTAACATCAGTGAAGGAGTCAGGCAATTAGTACTGATGTGATTTAGGAAGGCCAGCAGCCAGTTGTGTTGCTGTGCAGTCATACCAAAACATGACTAAATACAGCTAAGTTTACTTAGAGCCCTAACTTCAGGTCGAGGTGCTAAAATTGCCATGGTTCTTATGAACTGTTAGTTTGGGCTTGCAAATATTCCCTTTTGTCTTCATTGAAAATACAGCAGTGGCTGAAGCCTGGAAATAATTGCTGTCTATGGCAATGTTTAAGGCTAGGAAGCAGCCTGAGGGCTCACGACAACAAGAGAGGGTCACAGCAATGGGTAGAGAGCCTGTTAGAGCAGCTAAGTTGTCTTTTTTTACTTCAGAGGACAGTACCTGAGATCTGGAGTGACAAATGTGAAGTATACTGCCCTAACCTAGAGCCTGACCCATGGCACTAAGAGTGCGACTGTAGGTCTCTATCAAGCTTTTGTTTCTGAGAGGTGACAAGCCTTACAAGGTGCCATTCTGCAACATCTTGTAGTCCTGAAGGTATCTGTACCATCCTTTATAAAGCCAAAATGCAGTCAGGCCTCTCTGACTGCAAGTCAGAGCAAGTTTCACAGAGCCCATAATTTTTTGGATGGAGGAAGGAATATACTAATGAGATTTAGAAAGGGAAAGGAAGGTCACAGTGGCTCCCAAGGCATCTGTGCTACCACAGAGTAAAGCTAGCATGAGTTGAAACAGAAGGAAGGAAGAAAAAAAGTGTGAAGGTTATTGAGACTGATAAGTTTATCTTGGCCTCATGTAATTTCCACTCAGGGTCAACGCTTTTGTTGACTCAATGACAATCACACAATAGCTGTGGGATACAGTTGGGCTGGACTTTTCCTGAATTATCTAGGGTACTCTGTCACAGAAAAATTCACAGGGAACTTGAGTCACCTTTGCTGTTACTGTGATCTAGCAACAAGATAATTCCACTCAATCAAAGGAAAACACATAGCAGTCTCACAGACATAAATATATATATACCTCAGCCACACAGTTTGTCAAATATGCCGTTGTAAAGCAGAATACTCACCTGGTATCTAAAGTTCACTCCAAGCAAAAAGAAACATTCCCATCCAAAATTATTCTTGGAAAATAAAACCTGCCTCGCCAGTGGTAACATCAAAGATCCAACATCAACCAAGCAATGAGACGCTAAATCTATTCCTTGATAGTAGCTTGATAGCTATGGATGTCACATATCTGGATTTCTGGTTCCCCACAACATCCCGCTCTCTAAATTAGAGAGATGTATATTTGATGGATGGACTGCTTGGTGGATGAAAAATTGGTGGATAAGGAGTTGGTTGGACAATTTGGACAGTTTCATCCAGAGTGTAGTGGTCAATGGTTCAATGTCCTGATGTACATCGGTGACAAGTGGTTTCCCTCAGGGGTCCGTGTAGGGATCACTACTGTTCAATATTTTCATCAATGATGTAGATGAAAGGTGAGTGCACCCTCAGCAAGTTTTCAAATGAACCAAGCTGAGTGGTGCAGCTGATATGCCTAAGGGGTAGCATGCCATCCAGGAGGACCTGAGACAGCTTGAGCAGTGAATCCATGGGAACCTCATGAATTTCAGCAAGGCCAAGTACAGGGTCCTGCAACTGGGTCAGGGCAACCCCTTATATCAGTGCAGACTTGGGGGTGAAGGGATGGAGAGCAAACCTGCCGAGAAGGACTTGGTACTACTGGTGGATTAAGAGCTGGTCATGAGGCAGCAATGAGCTCTTGCAGCCCAGAAGGACAACCTTATCCTGGACTGTGTCAAAAGAAGAGTGACCAAAAAGGCTGAGGAAGATGATTCTCCTTCTCTACTCTTCTCTGGTGAGACTCCATCTGGAGTACTCAGTCTGACTCAGGTCCTGAAGGCCAAAGGGGGATTGTCAGAGGGCTAGAATAGCTCTGCTATGAAAATAGGCTGAAAGAGTTGGAATTGTTCAGCCTGGTGRAGACTCTTGGGACAACTTATTGTGGCCTTTCAGTACTTAAAAGGGACTTATGAGAAAGATGGAGAAAACAATTTGTAGCAGGGCTTGTTGTGATAGGATGGGGGGTAATGGTTTTAAACTAAGAGAAGGTGGATTCAGACTACATATAAGCAAGAAGTTTTTTACAGTGAGGATGGTAAAACACTGGAAGAGGTTGCCCTGGGTCACTATCCCTGGAAACACTGAAGGTCAGGTTAGATGGGGCCCTGAGCAACCTGGTCTAGTTGAAGATGCTCCTGCCTATGCCAGGGGTATTGGATTAGATGACCTTTAAAGGTCCCTTCCAACTCCAGCTATTCTATGTTTCTATGATAGTGTGCCAGCACTCCAACAATCAACTAAGTGAGGGTTTAAAGAGCAAAGTTTCTATTTCTGTTCCTACAAAGTTACTACATACATACACTAAATCAAGAAAGATGCATTAAAATTCTGAGGCGTGTACCAGGTTATTGCATTGTTCCTTTGGGTTTCTCTTTGTTTGACATTATGTGTGTGTGTAAATAATTCTTCAGTGAGAATGTCATATGTGTATTCCAGCTGGATAGGGAAAAAATTAAGAAGTGTGTAGAGTTAACGAGTTTTGGCAACAGCTTTTCCCAAAGCCCTATTTCACACAAATTCTGTGTTCATTGCCTGTTTTTGAGAGTGCATGTAGGAAGGAAGATCTGTTTACCATTTGATTTCATTACTGACTTTACTTGAGGAATAAGAAAAGTAGGTTTTCAGCTAACTTGCAGTTCCTTTAAACTCTAGGTTGAAGAATTTGCTTTCAGCTGTAGTTTTAGGGGTTATTCAATCTTTTTTCTCAAGCATTTAACTATTTTTATATATATGAGAACACTTTTTTCTCCAGTAAAGATAGTTTTCATGGCTTATAGCAACTTTTTTTGGTGTAGAGTTCTACCCTCTATTGTGTCATTTCATATGTTGGAAAGAATTTTTAAAGTATACATTTTACTTAGTGGCATACAATTATAGAACTTAGTTTAAACTAGTCCTTTTCTTTTAATAATGTGTTGTGCATGGTTGTGGCTGCTGCTGTTTTGACTTCAAGAACAATGGAAAGGTTGTGAGTGATCTATAATCCCAAATATGCTTGGAAAGGCTTAATTAGAGGTAATCTTTAAACAGAAGCAATGTGTATTCCAAACTTCATGCAGTCTTAATACTAAATGGCAAATCTAGATTTGCACACTCAGGCAAAATTCTGACCTTTATTTGTGAGATTTTTGTGACACACACACACAGAGGCGCTGACACCCCAGCATTCTTCCATAGGCACGACCCAGGGATGGGACCAGACCGGTTCCCTGACCATCGCCAGAAATGGAACGCTACAGGAGRTGGCACAGGCCACTTCTCATGGAACCAGATTTCGTACTAAAAGTGAATGCAAGGCTGAGGTTAGGTTTGGGCTCCACAGTCTGAAGATAACTTATTTCTTAAAAAAAAAAGAGCATGCTTAGTTTTAACGATCTTTTYTTCAGTGACCCAAAGAATGCCTGTGTAGGCAGCCCTCAGCAAACAAAGGTATCCGTCAACTCATTTTTCCCCACTAGGGAGGATTTCACTCTTTATGTTCCAATTTATCATTCCTGGTCATTCTCTCGAGTGCTGTTAAGTAACCACTGAGGACAACAGGAGTGCATTGTAGGGCAGAGGAAGAAATGAGGGGAATGAAGTCTTAATCTGGGATCCTCTTTGGAGGGAGCTGGAGACTGGTCATTTTTCTCTTTGAGGAGACTACATTGCAGGTGGGAGCCAGACAATGTACATCTTGGCTGCAACCACAAGGAGACAAATGAAGGAGATAAGCTGTGCAGCTGCCAGGACCATTTGGTACTGAGCTACGTTTGTGTCCCAGTTCAGTCTGTGCACTTTAAGCCATATAACATTCAGCCTCAAACGAAAAGGCACTGGGTTTTCTCCATGTAGGAAGCATGTTATCCACTATGATACACACTGAACTCAATATACAGAGAGAACAAAGGGCAAATGTTTTGTTGATATTGTTTCCTCTTCTGCAAAGCCCAGCGGTCCAAAGTACTCAACAGTCTGACATATCCAAAAGGTGATGACCAATTGTTAACAATCCTGTGAGCAACTTCTCCCGGCAGTTCTCAGAAAGAGCAGTGCTGTGACGACGGAAAGGCACAGGATGTTACGGGATCCGTCAATGGCTTCTGGGATGTGGGAAGCAGAGAGCACTCTGTTTTTGGAGGATGCATGGCTGTAAACAGGAAGCTTTGCAGGGCACAGCTGAGTCCTTGGGCTCTGTACAGGACAGGGAGAAATCTGCTGAAACATGTAGTGATAGCCAGCATGGAGTTGTCAAAGCGTAGACAGTGTATTCGGATTTCCTGAAAGTACATCATTCAGTCTTGTCACAGATAGCCCATGAGGCCGGCTTATGCACTGTTATGTTTTCAAACCACTGAAAAAGAGCTGAGTTCTGAAATCAAGAGCATTTTGGAAGCACCCTAAAGGTAAACACATGCTCCCTTAAGACTTTTTACTTCGGAAAGCACCTAAGTTAACAATGAGTTGTTAAACCAGTATTATACAGAACTACTGCCAAAATTTCATTGAATTAATTTACTACTAGTTCAGTTGATTAGAGTCCAAATCATTTCAGCCAGCCCCCAACATAAAAGGTTTGACCAGCTGCAGGAAAACTGCACAGGGAAGGGGAAGGAATGGGGTCCCTAGAGTTCTTGAGCAGACCTCCTCTGAAACATCCAGCAGTCAAAAAATTCAAAAAAAAAATCACTTGTCAGAAGAACCTCATATTTTGGCTGTGCAGGGAAAAAGAGCCAGAGCACTTGCACAGCACAGATTTAACCTTCTAAGCCCTGCCCCTCCCTCTACCTCAAAAATCATGTTGCAAAATCCATTCCCCAAATTATTCTAGTTTTTCTGGAACTAAGATGTATGACTCTAATAGGTTGACAAAGGATCATGGGAAAATATAAGTGCTCCAGCATGTCCACTATTGTGTTTTGTGGTTTGGGCAGTCACTGTTGCCAAATGACCACTAAAGAAATTAGTGCATCTGACAACAATGTCATGCCACAGCATTAACGAGTAGAGAAAAACACATCAGTTTTGGAGTTTACGTTTTAATCATTACCCCAAAGACAATTCCCTAGGACTAAGATAGGAGAATCCAGAACGGTACTGCAAGGTTATGTCTTATAATTTAAATTGAATGCATTCACCACAATGCCTTGCATTTTTACCCTCTAAGGCAAGCAGCTAAAACTCAGGAGTCTAAAAGGACCTTCATCCTGAGCTGGCCACTTCTTACCAAATCTTCAGTAACAAAGGCTGGCTCAGGGAAGATGCTCCTGCAGGTTGGAGCTGAGTACATAGAAAAGCTCTGTCCTCTCACTTGCAGCTCTGGCATTACTGTTGCCATGGAGCCTCCAGAGGAAACCTGGCAGAAGCTGGCACCCAGAACCTTTCCCCATTACTCAGACTTCATAGGCTTTGTTGTCCTTCAGTAGGACCTTGAAGAAATAACTCAGCAGTCTTTTTTTCAGCCTGTGTTATAAATAAAAAGAATATATTACTTGGGAGTGGAAATAACAACTACATTGTAAAGTAATTTTTTGTATAGGAGGTAGTTATCCGCTTTGATTTATATACTTTTCACAATAGATTTTGAATTGGGAAATACTAGGCAGAGAGGGGAGCAGCAGACAGCCTAGGAATGGGAATAATGATTAATAATTCCCAGCTCGCTCTAACAGAAACTGAGAAACATATTGTCTTTTTCAAGCAAGAAGTGTTTTGCAAAAATAAAGTACTTCTTCATGAGCAGTTTGTTTGGCCAGATCTGTCTCTTAAAAATTGCCATACCTCTTGAAATTCAGGGKTATTCCTTAAAACTTTTTAAAAATGCAACCCTCAAAAGGCAAACAACAAATGGGGACAGGGGCATGAGATGAATCCTCGAACACCAGGAACTACATGAAGTGCATATTAACTCATGATTCTTTCTTCAGTCTTAAGCAAATATGCAGGCACCTACATGCTATTTTGGTATTTTCTGTACAGCAACTTTTAGTTGGTTTAGGCCCTACCAGTATCTCATTACTTGCAGATGGAAGAAGAAAGGAGGTTTTTGTCTACTGAAGGAGCCTATAAATCTCCTCTCTTTCCATGACTTCAAACACCTGGCTCTGCTTACTAGTCTGACAACCAGCYCAATGCTGTCTCTAGCTCATTCTCTCCTACGCTGTAAAACTTTCCTGCTTTATCTCTCACCTGTCTCTCATAACTACTCCTTAATAGGTACCAGGTTGAGGACAGTTGAGGCTGACTCTTCCTATCACAGATATTAACTTCTTCCTTGCTTGACTTGACATCAGCAGTCTGTGGATTTGGTTGTGTTGTCCTTTGATGAGGCCTAAAACAAGGCAAAGGAACCAAGAAGAGTCTTGTGACCCCACAAACAAGGTGTTACCATCCTCTTTCTTTCCACTTCAGACCAGAGTAGTGAACAGAGGAGTGGATTCAAAGGCATGAAACTTCTGTTCTCTGTTCTGCCACTGAATGGTAGGCAACACTGTCATTATGGAAATGGAAATATTCAATCAACGAGAACATTTATAAATTAAGCACTATTTTCACACAAATTAAATAAAACTCAACAAACCAATGGTATGGGAGTGATAAAATATTCTGAATATACATATGTTCATGATCCACAACAGCAACAAAAAACCGTTAACAACAGAAAACAAACACAACAAAAACCAAACCCAAAACACTAAGATGAAAAAGCATGATTTGGACTACAAAATTACAAAGGAATTATTTTCAAATAATTGTAGCAGTCGCATGCTGCATTCCTCACTCCCAGCTTCCATTTCCTTGTAAATTGAGAGACAAATTAATTTTTAGTTGTGATCTGCAGCTGACACATCCAGGACATAAGTGATTTCAGTTACACCTGTACTGACCTTTGTCGGATTCAACTGAATCCATCCATGGCATCCTTTTCTTGCTATGTTTCACCCTGTTTTGTGTTTGTGATGTTACAGTTAATTTTTGTTCTCTGAAATCAAAATGCTTCTCTCACTCTGCTATCTTTAATTGTGTTGAATGAGGATGAACTCTTGGATATAAGACATACAAGAGATCTAGGAGACAAACATTCTTATAGAATATTTAAATTGTTGCATATTTAAAAATTTCCAAAATAAATGACAAGAAAAAACACTCCTTAAGACTAAAACAAATAAACAATAACTTGATTTAAAAACTCGGYAAAGTACAAATGAGCTACAGTGAGTATTTTCTCAGTGTGGGTGAAGTACAAAAAGTAGACACTCACTTGCTGAGGGTGAACCTTTCTGCAAACCTGCAGAAGGAAGAGGTACAATGGGATTGCCACAGTCCCCAGCAGTTGCCAGCCCATCAGCTGAGCAGGCTATGACATGTTGATAATGTGGTGCTTTCCTCTCCACACCAGACTCATTTCCTCCAAATGTGAAGAGGGCTATAGAATTATAGTGTCCTTGAACCCTGAGATTAAAAGTCACTGGTCTGATGGCTTGTGGAGTTTTTTTGGCTTTGGCTTAGTGGAATAAACCACCATAAAGGTGGCTTGAATGACCACCTTTCTTTTCCAGTGTGAATCTGTGATCATGGCAATTAGATAAGGCTCACAGGCTGGAACTTGCCTAGCACAGAAAGTATCAGACTGCTGGCAAGCCACTGGCTAGGATGGACACTTGTTTGGAGTGTATTTCATCTTTCTTCTGAAGGGAACCACATACATTATCCCTCTCAAGAAAATTATGAAATTCTTAATAGTTTTCCCCTGGGTTTCGGGAGAAGAGTGTGGGAGATGTCTGGTGAGGCAAAGATGATTTTTAGCCCTTTCTATTATTATTTGTTTTTATTTTATTTTGCAACAACTTGTRGAAATTCAGTGGTTGGATATAAAAGAAAAAAATATATACGAGTTCCTCTTACATGCTGTTTGTTAGGACAGGAAACATACCCATGCTAAAAGAATTGGAGAGTTTTAAGGGAGGAGAAAAGAGAATTCTAAAATCAGAAACAGTTTAGTTCAAACATATAACCTGATACAGGTGTGTGTGTCTGTGTGTATACCTACACCGGTCTGAGTTTGTAATTTATGTCTTTCTGTGTATTTAGCCAACACCCTTAGCTAGAATTTCACTTGGTGGCCTTGATGGAGAATATTTGTGTGACTGAGTCTTTTAGGCTGCTTTTCTTTATTTTTTGCTTTGAGCTGGAGTTTTTCAGTTTCAGCTTTGTGTAGCACCATGCATACACTCTTGTTTTCTGTCTGACTGTGGTAAGAGACAGAAAGTGAAGGTTCCCCTAGCTGTATGCCAGACCTACATCTATTATTTACTGTCATGTGCTGTGCTCCAGGTATCCAGGTATCTCATGTAGCAATGAAGATGGAGAAATGGAGGAATTCATACTATCCTGGCCAGCTGGCTTGCAAAGTTGTATATTTCAAGTCACACATTACTTTAGAAATGACTGAAGAWGAAGTCTAGTGTTTTCCATTAAAGCATGAGGTTAGAACTATGGATGGTCTTTAGGGTTAATTGATTCCATAGAAAGCACAGAGCCTCCTCACAGATCAGAGACCAAATGGCATAACATGAAAAAACATTACATAATGCATCTTAAATCATAATTCATTCTGAAATGACAATTGCTATTTAACAAAGCCATTTGCTTTTGTGTGTGGTTAAAGGAAACTGGATTTATATGTTCCTGTACAATCTTTATTAATGAGTCCCAGACATTTCAACCAAAAAAACCCCCAGTTTTCCAGGGAGAGGTAAAATATAAGGAGGACTTTGTGACATTTGGTGTCACTAGTTGCAGCAGCTACCCACCTAAACTACAATATCTGTCATGCCTAGTATGTAAACATGCAAACAAGGTTAACTATGTAGWAAATTTTCTTTATACTTGGGTGCAATGCAACTACGTTGGACTCAATGATCCTTATGGGTCCCTTACAACTTGAGATATTCTATTATTTTGTATATTTTGCATTCCATTCCAAAGCTGTTCAGTGTTATATATGTTTGCTATGTCCTTAATGAAGGGGACCCAGAAGACAYAAATTTTAGAGGAGTGGGGGGACAAAAGTTAGCTTTTTCTTTTGTGTGTTTTATATTTTCACTAAAAAGCAAATCCTCTAAATGGAATTTTATGACTCATAATTTACTGCATATTTAAATGTGAACAAAAACATAGAAGCAGCTCATTTTTCAATTCATAGTTAAAAAATCAAGTGATGGGTTTTCCTAGATGCTTTTCACACAAACTGGGGAAAACCATCACACTTGAACCAGCAAGAAATGGGTGAAGAGGGCATCACTCTGCAGACAGCTTTTGTAGTAACTCATGCTCTTCTCTGCTGCTTACGGTTAAAGGACGTGAGTATGTGAGTAGTTGTGAAGTACCTGTTCCACTGTATCCTAAAATGGAACCAGCTGTAGGATTATGCTGTTATACAGACATAAAATCTCTGCTGTTTTGAGGTCTTTTTGTACATGTGCACAAAAAACTTTATCCTTGAAAGAATGCAGTTTAAAAGATACGTTTGTTTTTCTTAAAAAAAGTGCAYAAATAGCCTTACTCTTCAGAATAAGAGCTATAATGAGGAGTATTAAAACAACGGCTTATAATACCATAAATATTAGTCTGTTTTCTTTGTAAAATAAAGGAATTTGGACTTTTATCTAGTTTCAAAAGCATAAATAACATTCATGATCTAGTAGGGTAATTCGTCAGTATTGTATGACCAAGTATAATGAAAAAAGATGAAAACAAATATTTTTTTAAATGACAGCTTTATAAAGTACAGTTTGAAATCACCTAGTTTACGCACTAAAACTAAAATCAATATTTTATGGTATCTGAATCTTATATATTCTATGTTACTACTGAGAATTAAGGGAACGAGAAAAACCATCATCCAAAGTAAGGGAGCCAGGAAAGCAAAACCTGAAGCAAAACCTGCTCCTGACCACCAATGAACTGGTAACACATAATATGTGTGGTATTATGAAATACTGAACAAGTCTCAGATCCAACAAAACTCTACCTTTTCTTTTTTTGTGTGTGACTGTCTCCTGCCAACAAGGGAAAAGCTATATTAACCACTCACTCTCTTTACCTATTAGGAAAACATATGGCTCCCCATGCTTCTGTGCAATTCGTGTCCATTTATTTGAGAAGCTGCTTCTTTCCTTGATTCTCTGCCACAGCAATGGGACAAAGTGAATGATCTTGCTGCCTTTTGCTGTGGTAGAGTTGCTCCTGTTCATTTGTGCCTTTTGAGGAGTGAGCTCCAGGGTCACGGGCTGTCCTTCGGGAAGCTTTGTTCCCTGCACTCGTAATATTTACATGAAGATGACAAGTCCATCCTTCCAACAGGATGTAAGTCATGTGGGAGTCACACAGTATGAAATGCACTTGGTAATTGAAGCCAGTCCTGCTTAGGGCTTTGAAAGGAAGCACGAAGCCTTGCATTCAACTGAGTTGTCAATGGGGCACCAGTGAAGAGAAAAAAGGCAGACTCTCATGTTCTCTGTGGTCTGTGTCCCTGGGTAGATGCGTTGCTGTGATTTGAAACAGCTGTAAATGTGATCTGAATGCTGCAGAATTCTGACTGCAGTTTCAGTCTCTGTCTGGCTTTTCTCTGCAGTCTTACATCAAGGCAAGATGGTGTGAAGCAGGAAAGGAGTCCATGGACAACAATACATGCAGGAACAGGGGTCCACATCTCAGCTGACAGCTCTTAACGTATATCATGAGATATCTTGTCACCTGTTTTCAGACTTCTATGCAGGCAGTCTATAAAAATTTACACAGAGAAAATAGTTGTTCTTCTTCTAGTGAAGATTCTTTTCTGAAATAAAATGGTGCTGCTTTTAGTGCCACATGTACATATGCAGTGTATCATCCATACTATGTTTGTTGTTCCAGTTATTGCCTTGCTGAAAGCACTAACTGCTCAGAGTAATTCAGCATTAATGTAAAACTTTGTAAAACTTTGCTTCTGAGAAAACACTAAATAGACAGGAGACAGGTTATACTTTTTCTTCACTCTGACTTGTCTTAACTCCTCCACTGACATGAGCACTATGGACTTGCTCTCAGGGCTTGACGTGACAATTCATTGAAGTCGCTGTCCTCCATAAACATATCACAGTCTATGGACACTTTCAGAAAAACACACTGGTGTAAACATGTGTCCAGTGGAACTGTCATTCACAGAAGGATTTTTACAGACTTGATGAATTATAGATAGTCCTGTAGACCATTTAGTTGTTAGAGTTAAGCCTGAAATGAAGAGCTTTTCTAGATCAGGTGCTGCCTGGGTAAAGATGAGAAGTCAGCTAAACTAATGCTGGCTCTGTGACATCTCTGTTTAAAGTGTGCCATAATGCTGAGTAGTGGTTCTGCCAGCTGAGGCAGATGGATTTGAAAATGTCAGGGTTTCCAGCCTGCTTCCAGCTTCCACTCCTTGGCTCACTTTACCCTTTGTAGCCTGTGTGAAACCCTCCACATCTACACTGCAGATCCAGGAGGCCCCAGGACAGTCACCAAAAGTGACTGATCCATATTTCCCAATCCTGGGTAGTGACATGATCTAGGTCTTAATGCTTATAACAAAGGCACTCATACAAACCCATCTGAAGTGATAATAAAAATGAAAGCTACATCTGCAGAGCAAATGTGTGGAGCTTTTCAGAAAGTATATTTTGTGCTATGATGAATAAAGTCTCAGAGAAACTTACAGAAGGGCAAGAAAAAACCAAAATACTCTTTCTTTTCCTACATGAACCTTTGTTGTAATAACTAATCTTGATCAAATGTGTACCTGCCATTTTTCTCTGTTTTCTCTCGTATCTTTCATAGTGAGGAGATCAGCTGTGACTTAGGTACATCTGCAGTTATTTCTTTTCTCTCAGATGGTATTTGTTTTAGCCAAATGGAAATGCACACTCTATCTGGTTTGCTGAGGCAGCTGCTCCCTTGTGATTGATTGCATTTGACTTTCATGTTTGCATACCTGTGGCTGATGTCTCCTGTCTTGCATGACATCAAAGGGAGGCAGCATTGGATGGYATCTTAATTCATGGCTCATGTTCTCTGTGCTTGGCTGGGCCAGGAGTGCTGCACTTGCTGAGTTTTCTTCCTGTCGCCGTGTGTGTGCTGAGCGACCTTGGCCACTCGCATCMTCCCACACAGGAAAGGTTCCCTGATGTGGGGGCGTTCCTCTGCTTTCATCTTCTGATGTCCATGAGATAAGGCTGGGCACAAGAGAGTTTATTGTTTTTGCTGAGCCTTTAATTATGTGCAACACTTTTTGTGGGGGTGGGCTAGTGTAGGGGTGAACACCTCAGGTCTGTTCACAGATTCAGATYGCATGACAAGAACTGAGCTTATCCAGGCTTGTACACATCAGGCTGTGCTGYGATATAAAGTGAATTGAACATTACTTGTGCACTCAGATGCTGAGAAGACATTTCCAGGAGATGTCAGGATCATCTTTTCATTTACATTTTGGTAATGCCTCAGGCAACAGCTATGACTTAAGCTTCATCGCAGAGATGATGTAAGTATGCAGAGTGTGTACTRTGAAAAACCCTAGAGCACCACAAAAAAGGTATGAAAGAAAGAAAATCCTGCTGCTATGCTGACAAGCTATTTTAGGAACACAGGATTGGAAAGGATCAACTCAGTCACTAAGCCGAGTGCACCACAGTCATGGGCAACAAGATGTCTAGGTGTTCACGGACAGCATCTACTTCAGAGTAGAGTTCAGCACATGAATTGTGTGCCTAAATGCCCTTAGTGTGAGGCCCAAGATCCAGCAAAGAGATTTAGGATAATCTTGTCTAACACTTCAGGGAAATATATCTTCAGGCAAGAAAAATGTCTCCCTAATGCCYTGTCTACTGAATGAAGGTCCTGCAACTGCGTGAGGGCAAACCCAGATATCAAACAGGCTTGGTGGAGAATGGATTGAGATCAGCCCTGGAAAGAAAGACTAGGGAATTGCTTGATGGGAAGCTCAACCTGAGATGGCAATGTGCGCTGGCAGTCCAGAAAGCCAACAACATCCTAGGCTACATCCAAATCTGCATGGCCAGCAGGTCGCGGTGATCTTTCCCCCTACTCTGCTTTGTGAGACCCCACTTGGAGTACTGCATCCAGCTCGGAGGCCTCTAGCATAAAAAGGACATGGATCTGCTGGAGTGGGCCCAGAGAAGGGCCACAAAGATGATCAGAGGACWGGAGCACCTGTCCTATGAAGACAGGTTGAAAAAGTTGGGGTTGTTCAGCCTGGAGAAGAGAATGTTCCAGGAAGACCTTGTAGCAGCCTTCCAGTATCTAAAGGGGGCTTACAAGAGAGCKGGAGAGGGACTTTTACAAAGCCCTGTAGTGGTAGGACAAGGGGTAATGGATTTAAACTGAAAGAGGGTAGATTTAGGTTAGATATTAGAGAGAAATTCTTTCCTATAAAGGGTGGTGAGGCACTGGAACAGGTTGCCCAGAGAAGCTGTGGACACCCCATCTCAGAAGCGTTCAAGGTCAGTGTAGATGGCGTGCTGAGCAGCCTGGTCTACTCATGGCAGGGGGGTTGGAAAAAAGATGAGCTTTAAGGTCCCTTCCAACCCAAACCATTATGTGATCCAAAGATTATGAGTGGATCAGGAGCACCTCTCTCTATTCTAGGCTGACTACCTGTATGGCTACTTCCACTCAAAAGGATGGCAGGGATGGTAGGTGGTAAGTGGAAAACACCTTCAGCACCTTGCGTCTCTGGTCTCTGCCTGCTCCTCAGCTCTAGGAGGTTTGACTCCCCAGTACGAGATACCAAGAGAGTGACAATACTAAAATTCTATGAGATTTTCTGTATGAAAATGCTGTTCATATCTCCAACGCAAGTCAGAACAAATTGGAATTAGAAAGGCAGTATTTCTAGTCCCTGTGCTTGCAGATAGGGAAGAGACTTTCTGCTCTGTAGAATACATTAGATTTTTCCAGCAGTGATATGGTGCAGAATACATAAACAGGCTTGATGGAAAACTGTACCTGAGACAGATAAACTGAAGACAGATAAATTTCAGATTGTGAAGGCCAAATCCTTATAAATCGTGCTTAACTATGGCATTGAAGAATGTACTCAACTCAGTCTGGAGAGGAAATTTCAAATCTAAGCACTTCCTACTGGCCTTTTGAAGCATCCCAGTTCCTGGCCATGACTGCTGAGTATCCCAGTGCAGAAGCCTAATTCCTTCCAATGAGAGATGTTTCGTACAACTGCCTGTAGAAGTGAGGTAGGTCAGCATAATTAGTACTACTTCTGAAGCTGGGAGACCRCCTCATAGGTTCTACTATACTGTTAGAGCATCCTAATTCCCTCTGTTAAAAGTTTCCCTCTGCAATTAAATGACTAAAAAAGTTCCATTAGAAGAAACTTGAAATTTTGTGAGCAGATACCAGCCAATTGCTTTAAGCACAGTATCAGTTTTCCTTGAAAGAAATCCCAAAGTCTTGATCAAATTCAGACCCAATTCTTCATTACTTCTACAGAAGCTATTTGAGTGTAGCATTTAAAAACACAGTTTAAAAAAAGTTATGCTTCCCTACAAAAGATCTAAAATATATATGTGATATGCAATTGATAGTGCATTCACAACCAAAGGGACTTGGATGGCATCATTAGGTTCTTATAATCTTGGAGTACAAAACTAGGAAATCAGTGGTCTGTGGATAAATATATGATCTTCCTGTTTTCTCTGCTCCTAGAGTCTCAGGGTTTCAGTTGCACAACACCAGGTTTTGGCTAGGAAATCAGTGAGGTTTGCCTAGTTGTAAGTGGAAAGATTTTGGCCTAGATTTTGTGTTTTGTGTAATCTGAGTTTTTTGGTTGAAATCTTCAGGATGCAAAAACTGTGTGGGAAAGCAAGCCTCTTTACCTTTGGTAATATCTTCACATCTGGCCCAGACCACCACTGATTAAAGATCTTTTCTGTCTTCTGCTAGAGGTTGCAATTTTTGAGAGAAATACAGATAGAATCTGCTCAATTCCAGCTCTCAAAAATGCGTCTCACTGGTGATCCACCTCAAGGCTGACCACTGCAAAACTCAGAACTGTTTGCTCTGCCAAGAGTGTGGGATTCTTTAGGGTTTCTCTCAGAAAAAAGTTCATTTGTCCTCTTGGTGCCCTTTCCGGACTTCTTCTGAGACAAATATCTCTGGTTTCCAAGATTCTGTTCATAAACATAAACTTCACTTTACATTTTGTAAAAAGAGAGAAAAAAAAATACCATATTCCAAGAAACTACAAAGAGAAACCAAGAGAGCATGTTACCAGAAGAAAAAACATAGCATCTCCACATGAATATTGGTCTTGGCATTGCAATGCAGTATCACTGAACTTGTTAAAATATCTAAAATTACTGCTTCATCAGTATTATTACCTGCAGGGGAGGAGAGAAAGAGAAGAAGTTCATGGCATAGTTCAGAGACAAACTGTCAAAAAAATTGTAATGGATAAGTGTAGAATTTTTAAAACTAGGATTTTCTGATCCATTTTATCCCTTTGAAGTCAGAAGTTAAGTCCAAGCAGATCACGTCATCTACCTTAGCATACAATGATAAAAAACCCAGGCATTTGCATTTTGTGATTTATCYCATCAGTACTAAATATGATTTATTCTTGGGAAAGGCTTGTTTCTACCTCTTGAGTCTAGGTGGCTGATGCAGCCTGGATGGCCCATTTTTAATTAGATTAAGGATGAGAAGATGAATTTTACCCTGGATGATTCTGGAGAGTTCACATTTCCTCATACCAGTGGCATTTAGCACTCAAACTAACTTGATGAAGTAGGTTCAGTTGTACAATAAGCAGTTTAGCACACAGAAATGCACAGTCATTCATTTAAGCGTATACCTTATTTATAGGAAGAGGGATTATGGCCAGCAAAGCAGTGATGCTGATATGGATTTCATGTTCCTGGTAGGTAACATATTAAATGTGAATTCCCACAAGACAAAAACACTTTGGGACTAAACATCAGTTTTAAATGTATATACAAATTAATGCCTTGAAGGAGTAGCAGATGATATTATCTCTTTGTAGAATATTACTGAGACCATTACTGCTATCTCTTTCCAGCTCTGTTACCTTTCCTTCAGAAAGGGTAAACACAACTAAGAAAAGAAGCTAGCAATGCTTACATTACTGGGTAACAAATAGCATGCTGTACGACTCAGGGGTTTTACTTTGAGTTGATCCAGAATATGATTAAAAGATTGCTTCCTCACCTTCACTGAGAAACAAGGAGGAAAATTAAACAGTGGCCGAAGGTCAAAATGAAAATCCGTAACAGCAACATATTTTTGCCAGTTAATTGACCGCTGCTTCTTTTGAGCCAGTTTATTTGAGATTTGGCAGATTTCCAATGGCTRTTTTTCTTAAGAGAGGGCTGATAGTGCGACAGAGATGCTAGAAAACACAGATCATATCCCTTTACAGAAGTGTGGAGATTGTTTTCCAGTCTAGCATTGGTATGCATTCATTTCTCCAGAAAAATAAGGCTAATCTAAAAAGCTTTGGTAATTAAAGGCTTACTTCAGAACTGAACTGTATAAATTTTTCTCACTTCCCTGTACTGATCTCTCAGTGGGAATGTCCTCACTGTAGATTTTTACTATTTCTGAAACGTGCTGTGGTGCCACAGCATTGAGAAATGTTCAGCTGTGCAGAAAGCAGGTGCCAAACAGCACTGCTCCCATCCCCACTCCACCCCATCATCCAGACTTCTGTCATGAAAAGTGCACATCTGGAGGAAGCGTCCTTTCCTGAGGGAGTAGAGCATCTTGTTTTAGCATCGAAAAACAAATAATTGTGTGCATGTATTTATATATATATAGATACACACATGTATGTGTGTATGAACTTACAGGTATCGGTAGCTCCTCGCAGCAAAGACAATAACCATTACTTTCAAACTTTGCGTATTCTTCAATTAACTAAGGTAATGACACTGTGAGACAGATATATTTTCATCATTGTAATCTATCCACAATGTCTTGGAGTAAATATTTAAAAGCAGAGAAAGGGACAGGGATTACTTCCATTCTTAGGTCCCTTTCTCAGCCAACTTTTCYGAGATCCTTTTCAACAAGATACAGCTATCTTTGTTTGTAAAACTATGCCAGCATTGGCCATTTCAACTCATTTATCTACCATACAACCATATTTTGTACAGTGTTTCTTAATAAAGAAGCTATTATATAAATAATGCTAAATAAAACACAAATCAGCACATACCTTTGAACTAAGTAAAGGGCTAGTTAGGAGAAGGCACTTAAAGAGTCCTAATTCACTTTCAAGAGAAGAGGAAAAAGCATGAAGAGCAAAAGAAAAAGAGGAGATTGCTGTATTTTTTTTTTAAGGGTCTGATTTAATTCCCATGCATATCAGTCAGATTCTTTTTTATGACTTTGAGATATGGACCACAGATAAAACTTCCAGAAAGATTGTACTGTGTGTTTCTTCCTGCACGGTAACAAGTTCCTTTCCGATTTATATCCTAAATTAACCTCACCAACAAAAATAGCCCAGCATGACATCTGCAAAGGTCAGGGACAGAAATGTCCTCTATTGGGAAGGTTTGCGAGGTTGCCTGCACGTGGTGGACATCCTGAGCAGGCACAAGGGCAATGAACATGTAGCTCAGCTTCCCATGTGCTTCATCAGCTATTGTTCTAAACACAATTAGCTGATAAAATGATTTCTCCAGTAAAACAAGTAGAACATGCTGAGTGATTGGAGAGATGCAAAAGGTGAAAAGTATCTTTTCTTACTTTTTCTCCTGCTGATAATTTCAGAAGCAAGATGCTTTTTAAAATTCTTTTCTTTTATCTGACAAAAGGAAAGTGGCAGCTTTTTTTTTTCCCCTCTCCATAACAATTATTATGCTTGCTAGATGTCTGTTCCTTTATTATCAGCCAAGGACAGATAAGGCAAACGTAACATCCATGGCACTACCAGCATTTGCTGGGACTAAATGTTTATTTGAAGGACAATGCAGAGTTCCTTCTACTGGTCTGAGTATCCATGTGGAATTAAAATCCTAAGAATTTATGAATTAGGAGATTAATTTGCTCTACAATTATTTGCTGCTTCAGGACAATAGCAACAACATGATTTGTGTATTTATATGTTGGCATAACCATTAGACAATGACTTCTCAGCCAAATTCTCCAACTCTGAAGAACTAGTAGAAATTCTTTGCTGCCAAAGGTTTGTCACTGACAAAAATGTAGTCTTTGGCTTCTAAAAAGTCTTTCTGCTAAAAACCTGAGAGTGTACAGGTATTCTTGGTAAGGAAAGCACAAAATGAGGTGGGTAAAATTTATTTGAATTTGATAAGAAGCTACCAGAACCTATGCTATCAGAAACTTTTTTGCAAGGTTTTAGAAAGCTTGAGAACTTAAACACAGTTACTGTTATGATTTTTACTGCTTCCTGTTTAAGGGCAAGACAAGAAGTGGAAATTGCTCAAAAATAGCTTCTTGGAAGTTGCTTCCACACCAGACTGAGTGTGTTTTTGCAATATTTCCAGTCCCGTTTTCTGTATCAACAAATTCTCATAAGTAGTACTTGAACAGCATGTTGCTGATTAGAACCACACCAAACTTGTAAACCTTGGATCCACTCGCAAATGCAATTTTAGTGTTTGAACCTCAAAGTGTAACTGACAAGTTAAAAGCAACAGTTGAGTACAAGTCCTTGGACGTATCAGGGTGGAAGATGAAGTTTTTTCAGCACAAAGAATGGTTGCTCACTTAGCCCTAGACTGAAACCTACACAGTGATTTGTATTTTCTGAGTGCTCAACTGGTTGCTAAAAATGATTTCTCCTGAATAATAGCATTTTATTTCCAAAGAATTATGCTTTAAAATATTTTCTTTTCAATTATAAAACTGTGTAATATAGTCCTAATTAATAGATGTATAAAAGTGAGTGATGAGATTTATATAAATCACCAGCAATACCTGGCAAGATAATATAGGGGAAGATATATGCAGGGATGCAGGAAATCAGTTGTCCTTTATGGCCTTTTTATGTTCACAATTATCAGAGAGGCAGTATGGCTCATGCAATCCATCTAAATCTCACTGCACCACTGGGGATCAAACAGGACTGACTCAAAGACCTGCCTATCCCATAGTATTATTTTCTTCATAGGCGTAAAATCCACGTTGTCTATTTTTAAAGCATTTTCCTCTGTGTGTCTTTTCAGGACAGTGAGGCAAACTCAGTTCAAAGTAAATGGTAAAACAAAGAGAAGTAGAGAGAAACACAGCACCAACATGGTTCTGGTGACTGCTGTATATAATATACTGTGACAACTAATATTACCCACACACCAGCCTTGTCCTGGAGCTTGCTTCCAGTGAAGATGCACAATATTTTAGTGGACCTGACCAAGACCATTGTTATCACATTTTTCTCTGTCCTCAAACACTCTTCTTTCCTTCTCTTTGTTCTTATTCGTTTTCCTGCCTCCCCTGCCAGAGCAAGATACTTGGGGTTCGAGTTCCATGGCTGCTGCTTCATGGTATTTATGGTAAAAACCAAGTCTGGCAGATGTCTTAATATTCAGTCAGCTTGTTTTCTTTTTCTTCAGAGAGCCTGAGGTGGGAAGGGGCACAACCCCAACAAAACCTAAATGTCTGAAGTGAAATCTTTTGGCAGGCTGACTTTATTCAGCATTTGTTTGCTCAGCTCTGATGCTCAACCAGGCGTAATAATCACTAGGGTGACTTTGGAGGATTAAAGTCTTAAGGCCTAGTGGATTAGTATGTTCAAACCTACATCTTTCAGCTGTCAGATAGAAGAAGGGTTGCTTCAGGAGCAGAAATTTTTTGTAAGTGCTTGCATGCAGAGAGCCCAATTTGTCAAAGTATTGAGCAGCTCCCAAGAATTAATGAATTTATCTTCCAGGCTGCCTGGAGAAGTGGAGAAGGATTATCTCCAGTTTATAGTTGTGGAAGTAAAGCACAGACGGATTAAATTACTTGTTTCAGGTCACATACAGGGCACTCAGGCTGCAGAGGCGCTTGCTGATTTGGAGCAGCAGCAAAAGAAAGTGGTCCTATGAATTTCTTCACTAAGAAAGTGGTCCCATGAGCTTCTTCACTTCCCCACGTTTTACAAGGTGGGGAAAACACCTTCCTTGTGCCTTTGCCTCCTGAAAGTTTCAGGAAGGTTTTGGTGAACTCCAGAGCCCCTGATCTCTCCATCAAGGACTTTCAGTAATGGTGCTGATATTAGCCATTAAAAACAGCAGAGAAAGAYATTGGCTTGGTGCCCTGGATGTAAAGAAGTACATCTTGGCTGAAAGAGGTGAACTGGGCAATTCACCAGAAGGTTTTGATTACTGCCTCAGCCCACAGGTTTTCTTCAGTTAGACCTGTTAAGGGAAGGAATGCTAAGTAATCAGTATAGACCAAAGCCGCTGGGAAAATTAAATTGGAGGAGTTAATCTCAGGTATTTTGTATGTGATACATGAATCACGGCACTTGGTTTTAGTGCTGTGAGTAAGAGAGGTGTGCTGAAGTGCTGATATGTCTTTTGTTCTTCCAACTGTTCTTATTATCGTTGTCAGTCAAAATTATATCCTTCCCACTTTTAAAACGGTCAAGAAGGACTGGTGATCATTCTGAAAACTCTAGAGAGCCGACATCTTTTTCCATGCTATCATTTCCTTGCTGTTTTTGGAGGTTGTTGAGATTACTTCAAAATATTTGGAAGATTTGGAATCTTCTTCTAGAAAAGAAKCACGCGAGATGTACCAAATATACATGCTGCAGATGGTTACAAATATGTTCTTTCAAATCTAAAATCTGCAAGGATTTTCAGGGCATCCTTTAAAAAGATGTATTCAAAGTGAGATAAATGAGATACTACATATTATGAAAAGAAAATGGAAAAGAAAAAAGAAGGAAATCCTGAGTCTGGATATTTACAACCTTTTGTCACCAGAGACTCCTGTGCCGACGGACACATACAGCCCTGTTGACATTGTAAAACTTCCTCTCCTATCTTTCTGTGAGACTGCCAAAAAGGAAACAAAATCATCTGGATTATCTGGAAGCCAAGGGACTTAGCATTTCTCTCTGTATTATTGAGTTAAAGCTTGAGAACACACTGATAACACTCTGCTAATGCTACCCTTTTCCAAGGATGTCCTAGTAACATCAGCAGAAGTCACAAATATTTCATTTCAGCTCCTAAAAGTGATGCAAGCATAGATAAGAACACTCATCATCATTTGAATCTGGGAAAGGAGTCCTACATCTATCTTCCCACTTTCTTCATTTCCTTTCTTTTCTTCTAACTTCACCTAGCCTCACAAGCACAAAGTCTTGTATCTGGATGTGCAGTTTTCCTCCTAAAACAAACTCAGACCTGGTTTTTCCTGACTATCACAATAGTAGAGTGAAGCAAAAAGCCATGATCATTCCCCGTAGTGTGATGGTTGTCTAATCTTTAGGAACATCACTAGTCTGTATATGAGTTGTACAAAACAACTTGTCTCACATCAGGTAAGATACACTCAGAGAAAAGCATCATCTTAGGAAGGTAATATATTGACCCTGCCTTCTCATATGGTAATCACAGGAAAAGTGAAAACCACATGTTCTGAACCATCCACACTTGTCTGGGTCAGAAAACTTTCATGGTTGCTGAGATTGCTTTTGAGACTTCCTTTAAGAAATCAGAGATTTACTGTATGTACTGCAATGTAGCAGGGTTTAACCATTTTTTCTTCACATGTGCAGGTCAGAGGTACTTAAAAATGTGGAAGGAGGTGAGCAATGGAAAAATTTCTTGCAACTATGTGTTCTGCATGGGTTAAAGATGTTCCCAGTAATACAGCACTGGATTGTTTTTAAGGATTTGCCTTTGCTTTGGGTAACCTACCTCTCTGCCTTTTACATGAAGCTGTTTTTGGAAGGTGTTTGCAAAGTTTTATACAGGTGCTGGAAAGACAATGGAGCCATGCAGCTCTTCATTTACTCAGATTCCCTACTTTTGGCCTCACAGATGCCCTCAAAGCCAAAATTCACTGCATGCATGCAGTCAGTTGTCCTGCACGGGCAGTCTGGATCCTGCCCCTTGGAGCACATGGCACTTGTTGCATTTTAACACACCACACTGAACTGACAGTCTTTAGTCTGTCTGCAAAGAAGTCGTGCAGTAGGAGTGGAGGCAGGTAACAGAGCCCCTCTCTCCACCCTCCATCAGATTTTGCCCAGATGTAGCTACAATTTTATCCCACAAATTGCTGATGTCTTTGATCAGTGCTAGTGAACGGGGTGTATCTCAAAAACTGCTYAACAGCAAGTGCGTCAGAGTTTCATTTTTTTATCTCAATATAAATCTACAAGCATGGAAGAAAAAATAAAAAGAAAGCAAGTTTCCTCCTCCACCCTGATATTCATTCATCACAAAGATGACACCGGGAGAGTATTCTCGTATATATTATGCATTATTTTGTGGTGCAGAGATCATTTTTCAAATTGAAAAGAAGTCCACATAGTCATTTATTCACATCTGGATATAACTCTTGGGTCTGACTGAAAATCACCTAAGCTTCTTTATGCACTTAGGAATGATTCCAATCCATATGTAAAGGAATGGTGCTTCACTTTGATGTTGCTTCTTTTTCAAAAGGCTTTGCAATATCATGAATTTTTTCCCATTAAGAGTGAAATCAATTTACCTCTGAATGTGCCCCCTTGGCAACACTGTACTTTTGCCAATACTAAGATTATGTGAGCATGTCTGCAGCTTACTGGTGTGCTTTCCAGACAAACAGAAATAAGTTTGTAAGAAAGAGAAGTGGCTGAAAACAATTGATTCCTCTTTGTTGTTTCAAAGGGGCCTGTTACTCTAAATAATTACATGTATGTGTTATGCATAGAAAAGTGTCCTCCCTCTCTCCATTGGAAATCACATATRTGATGATGTGGCTTCAACCTGTTCCAATGGTATTGTAGGATCTGCAGATTAAATGCAACTGTCAAATGAATTACAAAGTGCCGAATTTTAAATGAAATATATTGCCAGGGTGATTCCACAGTGAGCTGCACCATATATCACTTAAGCATAGATTTTAATTCATGAGCTTTTATCAGACTCTGGCTATGAGGCAGTGCCATATTGACAAATCTTTCTGTCAATCCACAGAAATTGCATCAGTACACATAAATCAGATTTTTTTTACTTATATTAGGAAGCAAAAATATTTTAGTACTCACTGAAGGACTTTGGAAATATGTATTTATATTACTATATTTTGGACTATATCCTCTTGTATCCTGACAGATTAGGACTAATGTCTGTGGATCAAAAAAAAAATAAACAGGTAAATCTTTGTGCAGAGATTTCACGGACTGTAGAAGTGGAGGGCTGAGGGTCAGTTATACATGCTTGTTTTCTTCCCCTTTTGTTTTGTTTTGKTTTTTTGCTAATCTTACCTGTCCCACTGCTGTAATTCATTTTTCAGCAAAAGAGAACAGTGTGTGGCAATGTAACGATGTAGTTACAGTAAGAAGGTTGAGAACAATTCCTTTTTAAAAGCACCTAAAAGTAAATATAAACATAAACTCTAAAGACCTCAGACCCTCTAGAGCCCTTTTCAGTAGTTTAACACCCTCCTTGAGAGAAAGGTTTCAGATTGGACCTCAGACCCAAGCTTTTCAAGTTGGACAGGAGTCTGCAGATGAAGTTTCAGCTTGGGCATGTTTCTAGGATAATGAATTATCGAATTAATTTCATCGCTTCTGACTCTCCTCATTTTTCACCAACTACAGATATCCATGCATCATGACGAATCCCAGTTGGGTGTAAACAGAATTGATTAGCATAATTTGTTGTGCTATGTAATTAAACAAACACTGTAATTGTCTGGAATTAATGAAAGTAAGAGGAAATAGCAGGTAGAGGCATAGGTTTTCCCTGCTGCCAAGGTAAAGTGTTAAAGAGTGCTAAATAGCCATAAAGGAGTGAAGGAAAAATTTTGAGAGATGGATTCTGCTTCTGTCAAAATATCTGAGACTTCATGTATTGGGTAGAGATCAGGGGAAAAGAAACTCAGTAGGGTAACATTCAACTGACTACTACAGTGCAATACATGTTAACAGATCATATATATATACGTATACACATACTATACAACATTTTGTTCCAGTCTGTGTTAGATCTAACTGTGACTAAATTGTCACTAGGAACCAAAATACACAGCAAACCACAAATTAGAAAATTAGCAGATACTTACAGATTTTTTTTTACAGAGTTTACCATATGGCAAGAAAATATTCTCCTCATGTTTATAGGCTGGTGCTTGAGGCTAGAGTTGGATATAGAGTGAAGAAAGAAGGGGAGAAGAGAGGGAAGGGGAGATAGGGTTGGACAGAGAAGTAGAACATATCTGTGCCCTGTTGCTTGGAGTGCTTTCTGCATCAGGTGATGTCAATAGGGGCACATAGTCTCAGCAGTGACACATCTATGTGGTTGATGAGGAATTAAACAAATAGCCTTCTCATATTCATGTAGACTTTGGCTGCTCTGGTAATTTTATTCTGAAGCTTTCAGCACCAACCAGGCACCTGAATAGGAAAAGCAGTATTCCTTATTAATTTAATTGCTTCCTCACTTGCCTTGTAGCTTTCTCCATTTATCCCTTAATCTCTATATCTCTTCCTGGATTTCCTCATACTGCCTTTCAGTGCCTACAGCTATAACACTGAAATTCTAGAACTAAGATTTTGTGCTATGGAGCACCTGGGCTGGTTCCCTATTAAGGTTTGTAGGAAAGAGTTCTGTTTGTTATTTAGACCTGGCTTTCATGAAGTCAGTCATTCTTTAATGCATATCACATGAAAACAGAATTTATATTAAAAATTACACAAGATGAGGGCCAAAGAAAAAAAAATAGAACAATAAGAATGGGAGCAAATGTTTTATACTTTCTGTGTGGGTAAATCCAAGCTTGGTCGGCCAGGAAAAAACAACGAGAGGGAAATAAAGAGATGCAGAAGCCCAACATAAGAAAGACTACAGGATATATAAGGAGAAAAGGAAAAAAGTGATTAAACCCTTGAGAAGGAGATCTAGTATTTAAAAAGGAGATCAACACTGAGGCAGGACCAGGAAAAAAGAAAAAAGTTAATTTTATGACTGACAGGTGGAAGATAAAAAAGAGAGCTAAAAAACAACTGGAGAGATTTTATGTGTTTGTGACAAAGGCGAAAAGGAAGACAGAATTGTTCAGATATCTGACTAAATGGTTTGGAACACAAGAACAATTGAAAGTGTGAGTTGAACACAAGTTGGAAAGGAAATATCATATATGATGTCTAAAAAACACTTCAAAGAGTTTTTGCTTTTTCTCACACATATTGTCACTGACTAATTCAAGGCAGAAGTCTTGGAAATACAGTGAAAAAGAGGATTCTCACAATGTTTTCCAGGCAGCTACCAGGAAGGAATGGAAGGCCTCTGAGAAAGGTTGTATTTACAGAAATTCAGATGAAAAATGTGGGGATTTATAGAAAGCAGCTTTGAAATTCCACTTTCTGAGCCCAATTTGCCACCTTTTGCAGGGTCAAGCAACACACATGAGAATACCAATACAGAAGAAAGAGAACTCACAGAGATGAAACTGCACAGATACTGAATAGAGAATAATAGAAGGTGGAAGAGAAAAGGSTAATAAAATATAATTACTCCACTTTGATTTTTTATGCATGTCTCAACACTGTGTGTACATATTCCAACCCCTGCATTGTGATCCTTTGCTTTCACTTACTGCTGATTTTCTAAAGCAGATATAAAAGAAGAAATAACTGCATTCAACAATATAAAGGTGGCCATAAGAGAAGTTACCTGAAATCACACAGTTTGGTCACTAAGCCATCTAAAGCAACAGAAGACATGATGTGAATGTTGAACTGAACTTCTTTAGGAGGATCGCAGATGGAAAAAGAAGAATTTGGGAAACTAAAACTGGATGACCTGAGTAGTAGGGGGAAAAATGTAGGAAAATATATGATGTGTGCTTGAGAATATCCAGAATATTCTCTGTTAAACTGCTGTCAAATTTTAAATTTAGAAAGAGAAGGAATTTCCTTGGATGAATACTTAAAAATAGAGCTACATATCACAGACTTAATATCTGGCAGGCTTCTGATTAAGAGCTATGACAGTGCCTTCCTTCCAAAGATAACCTGAGCCAAAGAAATATAACTTTTTCTTTAGAAGCCAAGGAGAAAGTTAATGAGTCTTTCATAGCCTTGCAAACGTAAATCCTAAGATGCCAGGATCAAATGATATGACTCCTAATTGAGCAAATCTCCCATGTATTTGCCTTGTGATCAATCATGAACCCAACACATGAGCAATCACCACTTAATGATGCGAAATCTGTTTCTGGACAACTTTGAACTCTGTAGGGGAATGGTACGGATACATCAAAATTCCTCCCAAAAAGATGTTTTGGACAAACTCCAGCTTGGCACGTTTTACACAACACTTGCTATCTGATGAATACAATAAACAGAAAGCGACCACTCTTTACGAAACAACATTAATGGTCAATGTGAGAGGATAGCCTGGATGGATAAGGAAAAGTTCATCCACATGAATACTGTTAGTTATAAAACCACACACAATTTACATTTTTCCATGTAAATAGTCAACTAAAAAACAGGTTGCGATGACTCCTTTCTTCTGCTCCAGTTGCTTTTTGAGTGGAGCAGTCTCCCTGAAATCTTTTGCTAAAATAATTTAATCCAGTTAACTCATATTACTTATTAATATTTGTATTCTGTATAATGGCAGCAGCACTTATATGTTTTATTCAGATATATAACTTTGCRGAGTCATTGCTCTGTGATTGGCAGTAAACTATTCTGTAACAGCATATGTTGAAACATACAAATGAACATGTTGAAATGACAGAATCAAACTCTAAAAATAAGAATGACTTTTCCATTTTTAAAGTTATTTTTTATCTCTTCATGAGTGACTACACAGCTACAGGATTACTCGCAGTGTAACTGATACTCAATTGCCTGATACTCAATTGTAAGTGGTTCTGGAACCTGTTAGTCATCTGCATGATGCGTTTCCTGAAAAAGATGAGGGTGTCCTCCGGCAACGACTGCACACTGACAGAAGCGGGTGAAAGACTGAAGGGAAAAGCTGTATGCTGCTTCCAGTAACACTTGATAAAATGCTTGATAGAAGTATATGCCTGTAATGATCTCTCCCTCCCAACTCCATGTCTATCCACGATTAAACTTGTGAGAAGTTATGTCTCTGACCAACATCCTGTACTCTCAGTAGTGAGTAGTTTCCTTTTGGCTTTTTACCAAAAATAATAACCAATCTACAAACTGAATGAAAGCTATTCTAAGTCAATTGCCTCAAACTTAAAATGGTTATTAATCTCATTTCTCACACAGATTTCAGGAACTTCGCATCCCCTCTTTGAACTCTCAGAAAGGCAGAAGCATTTTCCAGTAAATATTTCCCATAATTGTTCAGAAAATGGTACATTGAAATTCCAGGCACCTTTACTTGTTGAAGTCAACCGTGTTTCATTTGTGTTGCAAGTCTCACTGGAAATTAATAAGAAAGATCCTGATCCTGGCTGCTATGCTCAGAGGTTAGCAGAATGAGATGTTATATGAGAAAAACAACATCCTCCTCCAGTGTCATCAGTCTGGTTTATAGAGGACGAGATGTGGTATCATTTTAGAAGCGGCGTCAACTTTCAAGATACAAGGGCAAAGAACAACTTTATCCCCTATGAGTCCCTTTTCCTCCTTTTGTCAAGAAAACTCATTCTGAGTTTTGCAAAAGCTGTTGAGTTGTGGTTCATTTCTTGACATCTAGAGTAAGAAAATTCACTGGTGCTGTATATAGTGAGAACACTTTAATTTGGATAATTCTAAATGTTTACTGAAGACAAAGACCCAAAGCATCCAAGCTGATGTTATATCAGTTGGCCTTTGATCACTTCCAAAGATGGTTTCAAAAGGGTGAGCATACCACCTCCAGCGAGTCATCAGAGTGCTCAATAGATGGCAGGCCATAGATACACGCCAAGAAGCACACTCCTGCTATGATTTAGAGCATGACTTTGCTGACTAGCAATTAAAAACTTTATCTTCATGGTTAGTCTGCAGCTTGGGCCAGTCTCAAAGTCCAGTTTTCACATAAGGAGAATAGTATAGGCAATCTCTATCAAGGGAGAAACACRGGCTCCACTGGAATGAAATCCAGGGTTCTTACTTGTCCTTCTTTTCCTCCCCCTTCTGTTACCAACAAGGTACATTATCAGTCTCTGTCATGATCAAGATATTTACACAGAGAAGCAATGCCTCCTGCTTTGCCCAAGCATCACCTTATGCTTGTTTGATCAGGGCAAGGCAGAGTGACGTCCATGCACTTGCCTGTTTCCATTCTGCAGTTATTTCTGTTCTGCAAATACATCTCCGTACCAATCATTGTTCTGTTTAAGCCGATAGGAAATTGTGATAGCTATTTGAAGCTGAGGGTCTGAGCTACTATCTAAGAAGACCTCCAAGAGTCTTCCAAGTTCTGGCCCCAGAGACTTTCTTTCTTACGTGCAAATGGCAGAATTTATGGCTCCAATAAGGGCTATGCAAAATCCATCCAACATCTATCCTTAAGATATCTATGTTCATCATAGTAGTCTTACCTCTAGAGATTTTACAATTTACTGAAACATAAATGTTTGAAAACCATGTTAAACAGACATACCTGGGGATTTATTTATAAGTTCTCCCTTAAACCAGCTTCCTCTCACCRTTTACCATATCTCACGCTGTTCTCCAGTGTAGTTTTTCTCACATTTAAGACAGCAAGACATGCATTTCTAGTTGATAACAGGTTTCAATCTCTTGAGATTATGTTGTCAGAAGACAACAGATGAACCATCCCATTTTCTTACTGCTCATGGACAAAGTATCATGGATACATGAAGGGACCTTTACTCTGAGATGACTAAATTAATCTCACTCATTTAGAGACTGGACCTGACTTATGAGAATATAGAATAAGTCTGAGCTAACATTTTGGGGAGGACATGGAAATGGCTTAAATATGTTTAGATAAATAGCTTCCTGCAAATAAATAGCATCAACTCTAATTTCTATATGTTTCATTGTAAATGATATAAAATATTATTCCAATAAGTCCTACAGCAGGATTTCAGCCTTATCAAAACTGAAAAATGAACAGACTTTTGACAGACATTTTTGGTAGAAAAAATGCTCTGCAAACCATGCAAACAATAGTACATGTAATCTTGTAAAGTGTTTCTTAAGCCCCAGTCCTCTCACATATCAGGCGGTATTCTTTTTATCATCATGGCAGAGCTGGTAGAGTTGCACTTCTTGCACAAAGTAAAAAGCCTTTTGAAAACTGATGAAAGTGCATGAACCCTACTTTTCTGATCTCAAGATAAAAGGCAGCCCCTCATTTCTTAGGTAGTGTTATTTCTATTGCTGGCATTCCATCAACCACAGGAATGTGTGGCACACAAAGCAAATAAGCTACGAGCATATCTAAACACCACCTTCTGCCTCCCCTCATTGTTATGAGAATGGATTGTATTATACTCTGCTGCCCTTTGATGAGACAGATTTTACTCTTCATGCCAAAAAGCTTGTTTTGAACAGAAAAATAGAAATAAAAGCACTTTTTTAATAAAAGCAAGATTCTGCATGTTGGTGTTGGAAGTTACAGCAAAACAGAAAGTTCTTGTATAACAAGTTAGCACTAGACCCATAGAGGTGGAGAAGAGAGGATGAACTGCAGGGAGTTGGGGCTTGACCCATCCTGTGAAGCTGTACCAAGAACACCAGGATGAACCTCTGCTAGGACAACCCAGGCCTGATACTTCATCTTTTGTCGAACTCTCTGGCACTCCTAAAAAAGCTGTTATTTYGGGACACTTTGCCTGAAGACATAACTTGCATTCTGGTCTCCTTTAGAGGAAGTGTATAAGGGAAATGATAGAGGTAAGTTCATATCTGTGTGAAGATTACTCTGTATCCAACCAGATGGTATGTTTAACTTGCAGCATCCCTCTGGATGTGTTACACAATCTCTACTTGAGTCAACTTGAGTACTTGGCTTAAGACAAGCACCCCACATAGAAACATTGCTTTTTTACACTCCTACTGGGCAGAAAGAGAAATGGAAATATGACCAGACCCTTTTGAATATTTACTTTAAAGGGAGGAATGAAAAACCTCCATCATCCAAGCACTGTGTGCGCTTTAGGCAATAACATCCTCTTTCCAGGAACGCTTGGTACTTTATCAAGAATTTTCCTTTGAATCTCATTGAGGGAGATTTTATTTAGCAGTGTTATCTGGTGGCTAAGAAGGTTAGAAAAGAGCAGATGTGAAGATGAAAAAAGGTTTGCAAAACTTGAGTACATGAGCAAAGCAGTGTCAGCTACTGAAAGTGTTTCATAAGCCTTGCAATGTTAAAAGATGTAATGGTATGAAGAAAATAAAAGACTCTCTGTAGAACCAGCTTTGCTGTTCATAGGGCTTACTCCTCTATCAAGAGATAAAATTCAGGAATATACTCTAATATTTTCTGAACAATACTTCAGCTAAAATAATTCTAATTCTGTCCTAATTTTCACCCACTGAGACTCTGGCCTGCTGGGACCTTGGAGACACATGTGAAAGACAAATCAACATGACAGTAGCACAAGAACTTCTTGTAGCATATCTGACATCTTCTGAGCTTTCCTTAGCAGTCAGGTACCGACATAAAGATCGCAGAGATGAATGGTGACAACAGAGCAGAATGTTCCATGTGACAAAAAGACTTCTCTTGTGTTTCAGTAAACCCAAATAGAAACAAGGAAGGTGACTCTGTGTTTCAACAGCAGAAGCTTATAACAGTAAGTTATTGTAGCCCAAATTCTTCCCCAATGCAGTTCTGAAAACCAAACATATTTGGAAATGTCCATACTTCTCAAATAAAGCATTTATCTGCTCTAATGCATTGGATGATGCTGTTACTTAACTCTGTGCCTTTAATATGACACTTTGCTGCCTCTTGCCAGGAAGGTTAAAGAGAGTGGAAGAGGTAAAAATGTAAGGAAGAAGGTCATACCTCTTACGTGCAATCAGAAATGAATTGGGAGTTACCTTCTTAATAGCTTAATTTCCAGTTTTGGTTGACTGGGGAGTGGTACCTACTACCAAATTAACTTCTGCACTAAACACATGCCTAAATGTGACAAAATGCATTCAACAGCTGAGTTCACATGCTTCTGAGAGAAGATGAGACATTTCACTAGCCCACCCTCCCCAATGTATGCTACTAATAACAATATAAGAGCTCCCTGTCAGCTCTAAAACTTGGTTTTAATGATATCCATATCATGGGCCTCATACGTGGTCCTTCCCTATTGAAAAAAGGAAGGAAAATTTGCATTTTGGCACAAAAGGTTATCTCCAGGCTGGGAGAAAGGCTTGGATTCAGTGAAAGCCAAAAAAAGTCTTGTCCAGCCAATTTGGTTTGCTTTCAAGGTCAAAGAGTCTGATGGTTATCAGGTTATGCAAGTTACTATTAAATGAGTTAATGGCTTACCTTTCACTGCTTATCCAAACAGACAAGAGAAGCGATTTCATACAGAGAAGCCCAAACTTGTGAGACTGCCAGCTTCATTTCACAGACTTGGTTATTTCAGGTGAATTTTAAGAAGCGCTTGTGAAACCTTTTTCAACGTTTTGCTATGTTCCTTAAAAGCAGGTTTAAGAAYAAATTTTCATTGTAGAGCACATTGAAATTTTGAGTGTACACGGTAGTTATTACGTTCACAGATGCCTGATTTGCTTAAGCATCTGGCAAAGACCAAAATATTTCTTTACAGAGCATTTTTTTGCATCCTGTTTTTAATTGACTCATCTGCTCACGCAATTCAGTTTTTTGAATGTGCAGATCAAACCATGGGATTGAGTGGACTTGAGCAAAGAAGTAATTTACTTGTCCCATGAAAATTCTCAGGAGTTAACAAAATTTTCACATTCTATCTCAGGACAAACACAAGATTTAATGTCTCTCTGATTCCTCCCAATCACTCATTAATGGAGAGAACAAAAAAATGCTACTAGCAAGTCAGAGTTGCTTGGTCAGTCACTCACTATCCGGTAGGTATTCACTTAACCAAAGTGCAAAAACCACAGCAACAGGTGCTAGTTCTTATAAGGGTGTGAAAGACTCTGTTCCAGTCTGAAAAGCAGAACAGCCACAGCAGGGGAATAATGAGAGACCTCGCTCCTCACAGCCACCCAGTAACATTCAGTATGTGTGTGACTTGAGAGTCAAAGCCCCACTCCAAATCCACCACAACAAAAACCCTGACTGCTGTTTGCTGTATCTTAGTGAACATCACAACAGCAGTGTATTAGATCTTCCACGCTTTATATTCTGCAGAAAAACATACGTCTTGACAAGGTGTTTTGCCAAAAAAATTCTGGCTGTCTCCAGTTCAATTGACGAAAGTCCAGCTATTTATCATGAGTTCTTTTCAGTCCCATTTTCCTGAACTTTAACAATTCCTCTCTGACTCCAGGAGATCTCCATATCATTGTCATTCYGCTATTACCTAGTTCTGCAGGCTTCATTCCTTACCCTCTCTTTTACTCTATAAGCAGCACAGGACAATATTTACTTCATAACTAAATGGTTTTTTTTTCCCCCAGGATATTTCTAATACTGTTTTTTCTAAAACAAATCAGCTAAATAAGAAATAAAATGTAACATTTAATGTCCCCTCTTTCTTTCAGAGGTCTTGGCTAATTAACCATTTACAGATTCCAAGTGTGACAGGATTCTTAGTCTCTTGTACCTAAACTGTCTTAAAAGTTCAAACCCTCCTAATGATACTGACCAGTTTCTAGGAACTTATTCAAGGATTTTCGACAGATTTGAGATTTTCCCTGTGCTAAATCCTATCATGTGGTCCTGAAATTGTTTTCACTACCAGATTATGGCATAAGAGGCATCATATGACTTAGAGCCCACATTCTCAACACTATCTTAATTCTTCAAGGAAGATCTCCAGGAAAAATCTCCTCTCCTGTCTCCTTGACTATAGATTTTACTTTTCAGAGTATTGTACTTTCCATGGGATATTTCTGGAAACTGTTGAGTTTAGTTTAGCCAAATGCTGTATTTGTTTAAGGCTCAGTTCTTCATGACATATATATACCTTTAAGGAAAATATAATTCAAGAATTTAATAACATGAGAGCAAGGAATGAGAGACAACAGAGTTCGCATTATGGCCTTTGCACATTTAGTAGGTGTGCCAGTGCTCTGATTCCTCAGGAAGCCCTTTGTATATCTTCCAGCTCTTTAGACTTTATTCCCTTAGACAATTGCCCAAAATCAGTAGTACAAAAATTGGTTGAAAAAAAGGCACACTGTGTTCTGCCCACTTCACTTTATCTCCTGTGTGTTCTTAGGCTCCTCCTGCAAATGTCCAAATGCACAACTGGCAAGAGCCATTTTTCTGCCCCCTGCAAATCAATTGCTGCTCTCTTGAAGCACAGAGCTTAAATTTTTTTCACTTCTATTTAACAGAAATACCTTTCAGTGAAACACTATCCTCTTAAACCCCCCAAAAATAAACTGTGACCGCTACCCAATTTTTCCTGATGAGGTGAATAAAAGCTCTTTGCCTTAAAACACCATTTTCTCACATCTCCCAAAAATCTTATGGTGAGAAACCACTTACAAAGCAGCACTTCTGAGAAGTTCAAAGCCAATTCTTTGCTTACACAGCCAGCAGGGTAAATTCCAATCCAACCCCCCACACACATATACAAACTTACGTCACATATAAAGGTAACATACAAAAATTAGGGAACACTTGAAGATTTAAGAAGCTCCAGAAGTCCACCTCGCCTGCCACTTGAAAACTGAGTCTCTAAAACAAGTAGATACTTGTAGTGCATCAGTCATGGATCAAAAATATTTATTATGTCTATCTTAGGCCCAATTTATGTTGTTCCAAATCATTTTTGCCTGTTTTCTATGTTAAAACAACAATATAGCTTCTGCCCTTGTAGATACACATGTAGCTTCAGGAAAAGCCAAAACAAATTGTGGTTTGTGAATTTCGGAACAGATTCTAAGCCTTAAATGGGGCTTTGGAGGGGTTTGGGAAGGGGAGACATTTCTATGGTGATACAGTTATTTGTGATTTTGTTTGTGTGTTTTCGCTGTGAAAAATTCGTGGGTGCCTAATTTTAGACTCCTGAAAACAATAATGAAAAATAGATTTTAAAGTGCTATCTTTATTTAAGTGTATAGGAAATATGAAGCACCAGAAACACATACAATAATTCAAATTCCAGTTAGRTTTTTGCAACTCTAAGGGTGGAACAATCCATTCCAGATATCTGAGAGCTTGTCTTAATTATTTGGACACATAGCTCAGAACTGGTGCCTAGAAAATTATATAAGGTCTATAGAGTTTGGACTTAGGCATGTGATCTACCCAGAGTTCATGTCACAGAAAAAAATCCTTCAGGGTTTAGCAGCATTTAGGTCATGTCCCTGCTCACTCTAAGAAAGCATGGAAGTTTTAATTAGTCTTTCACAGGCTCTTATGTTAGGTTCTGTTTTCTCAGTTAGATTCATAACTTTGATCGCATCGCTTTTGAGCTCCCCAGTGGGAAAATCTTAACCAACACTTTTTAAACAGAATGCAGATAAAGATTTTGCCAGTAAAAGATGCCATATCATTCTATGTAGTTTTTCTTTTGCTTCGGTTAAAAGTTTTACTGGACGTAATCTGATTTCAATAAACATTCACGTATGGGGCAGACATATTCCACAGTGCCAGTTARTTGGGGTTAAACAAGGTAGAAAGGAAAGAATTTGCCAGCTGTGTTTAAGGTAAACATAATGCCTCAATGTGCTATTTTTTTAAAAATAAAATATACTTCAAAGTTTAAGTTAGAGTAATTTAGCTGGCAAGTGAGAGTTTAAAAAGATCTAAAAGGTCTGGAGGTCTGGAAGTGTTTTTCTTGACAAGAACATAGCAGGGACACATAGGGAGGAGAGACCTCAAACCGTTCAAAGACAAGAATARATAATAATATTTTGATATGTACAAAGTAATAAATAGAATTACCAGCTTGCCATTGGCAATGTTAAATTTTCAGATACAGAAATAATATTCAGAACTTCATCAGACTGTAAATAAAAATCTACAAGTGTTTCCTTTGAGTTTTGCAGAGCTAGTGAAGAATAATCAGAGAAAAAAACTACTACTAACAAACACAAACTGTGCTAATAACCTTGTACACATCTCAATGTCACTGTGAAATCTTAATTTCAAGAACTAAGAACATAGGCTCTCATCCAACAATTCTGTGTTCATGGACAAGTCTTTATCAACGTGCAAAAATCCTTGATGATTTCAAATTGTAATCCTTTGCAGAGCTGAAGACAGTATTTTTCTTCCAGGAGCAGCACATCTCCTACTACCTACTTTGTTCAGGGTAACATCTGGTCCTACCAGGATATCAYGTCACAGATATGTGAAAAATTATTTAAAAGAATGAGACTTGGGACCTAAGACGAAATTTTAGAAGTATATCATAATTTTCGTAAAGGAATCTGACACACAGGAAAAATTTCTTCTTCAAAGTATCTGGAATAATTGATAAATGTATATCCCTTGTATTTCATACTATACCCATGATCCTCAAACTTATCCAGCTGCATATTTTGTCTGCTTGTTTCAATGTAAAGCCGGGACTAAGGTCTGACCCACTCATTTTTGTTGCACTTGAGCTATTTCTGCCCCCAAACATTATGCCTGAGACTGATATTTGACATGATTCTCTATCTGTAGACAGACACATTTTTGTGGCATAAATCTGGTAAATGCCAATTTCACTGCTTTTATTCCAGAGTGAAAACATAGTGCCAATATATGTTTTAACRGTTTTGTGAGGTACTCAGATTACTTAGAAATTGCTTGATTTTTGAAATTGTAGGGATTTAGCTCTCAGCAAGAATAAATGCTTTTTCAGCCTCTGAAGATATTTAGATTTTAAGTAATGAAGTGTTTGGATATTTTATTACATACAGAATGGTTATTGATATRTGCATTCAAACACCATAGCTTCCTTTGTTCTGTATTTTGGACTTTGGCAAATGGAAAATTTACATGCAGTCCTGTGACTGTGTATTTAAATACATAAAAGTAAAATCATGGGTAGTGTATCTACATGTGTTGTAGATTGTTCCTCCTTTGTATAGATATGGATACAATTAAGTCATATAAATTGCTACATATGTAAGTTGGCTCCACGGTTTTAAAATTAACATTTTGCTCGTACTTTCCCAGACACTTTAGAAGTGTTACAGAGGGACTCTTAATTTAGTTTTTCTTTAACTGCTAAACATTCATAGATAGGTTATTTGATATCAATCTTTTCCAGACAAGGTTATTCAAATAAAGATGGAAAAAAGAACATTGCTTTGTTTTATTATATACCTGTTGAAAGTGGCCTCATTCTCAAGACAGTAAGGTCAGAACATGTTAATTTCCTTGAATTCAAACGCATACAGCCATTATTCTGAAATATAAATATGATGGAGTACCATGAACTTAATTGCAAAAACACTTCCTGGGGCATCTGTTTAATCCACAGCCAAATGATAAACATCCCTCTCAGAAAGACCTGTCCCTTTGCCCAGTGGAGTCCATTAGCCACTCAGTTTTCACACCTTCCAAAACTCCTCCTTGTTTGTTCTTTAGTGGGGACTCTAGTATATGTCCGTTTGATCTTTACAATGAGAAAACAGTAAGATGCTTAGTTCAAGGAGTACTCTCAAAGATAAATTCAGTTAGAACAATCAAAGAGTTTGCTCAAGTTCAAAATTATTATTTTAGTCTACTTTAAAACAAAAGTATTTGAAACTTTAAAAGCATGTCAATCTACAACTCTATACAATAAGTATATGAAAATCAATGCCTTAGTATTAAAAGCCATTTATTTTTCTGATGACTTGCTGTGAAGATAGCAGGACATGTAGAACTGTTCCCAGTGCTGGGCAGTTTCACTCCTGCAAAGGTTATTGCAAACATTTTCCTTGGTTTCATTCTTTGTGGATTTACACCCTTCCCTCTAAAATTTTTGTTTTGGTGATGTTCAATTGGACAGGAGTGTTAAACTGACCTTGATTTGATCTTGGGACCACTAAAAGATTATTCATGACCAGGGTTGACCTCAAAACTCAAGATCAAGGCATAACTGCTGAGTCTCACTGTTTTGCCATTGAAATGCACTCAGCATTAAAATTTCCATTGGCTGTAATCTTCTCTCAGAATGTTTTCTCATACCTAAGATATAATTTCTGCAGGCTTGTGTAGGAATTTGAAATGTAGGATGGATATGTCTTTTATGATTCTAAAAATATATTTTTTTTCAGATAGATAGTTGAACATGAGAAATAAAGGACGTTGGTAATAATTCAGCAGAGCACTTAATCAGATGCTTAAAGTGAGGCTTAATTATCAGCCTGTAAGCCTGAGACCTAAAGGTTTGTGACTTTCTGTATTTATGACAAAGCAAGTACTTAGGTGCTCTGCCAGAGGCGGTTTGGATGCTGTTGCAGTGCCAAACATATGCTTAGCTTATGACAGGAGCTGATTTACACCCAAGTGAGGTCTGGTGTCATTGCTGCCTGCCCCCAATCAAATTTAGTATAAGAACGGGGATACTAATTCATCAACCTGAAAATGTGTGTCTGACAGGAAAAGAGATGTACAGCTACCTAAACATAGGTGACAAGTGACCTCCTAGTACCCGAGTGTGTCCTGCTTAATCTCCAGAATCTGTTCAAAAAATATGCAGGTCTGCCTCCTGTAAGATCACATGCCCTATCTGTGTTAAATAACAACAGGCCTCAAAAAAATGCAACAATGTGCCTGTGTTCAGGCATCTGAATTTCTCCATTTGACAGAGTGCTGTGGCTTTTGATGAACTCCTATCAGGTATTTTGCTACACGTCCTTTGGACATAAGTATCTAATCAGTCCCATTCAGAAGAACAGCATGGAGTTTTTGGAAGGGGTGGTTTGTTTAAATTATTATTCTAAATCATTCTTGAAAGTGGCAGGTCAATTGGACAACTTTGTCAGTCTATCTGGAAAACAAGATTTCTACTTGTACTCCTTTGCTATAAATATAGATATATATCTCTCAAATTTTACTACATACTAGATTTCTAAAGCAGCTGTTCTCAGCTGAAGAGTCAGATGGAAGGATCACTGACCTCATCTACTCTGTCAGTTTCTGTGTTTTTTGTCCCATTGCTGAAGAGAGTTAATGTAGGCTTAAATTGTAAAAATAAAATTACCCACAAATAACAAACTTATCCTATATAGTTCCACATTAAACTCCTTTTTATGCAAAAAGAGAGTGTGATTTGTATTGCCTAAAGTAATAAAAAATTCACCTGTCCCGGGCTACATCACTTCCCCCTCAGGTTAAATGGTCTCCCTTATGTATTTGATGACCTTCTTTCCTTCAAGAAGTTTATTGCAGCTGTGGGAATGAGACTGAACAAAAGAATTATGAAAACTCAAACAGGGGTCAGGAAAAATCAAAAAGACTATCAAAAACAATTCTGGAACCATCTTGAAGGAGAGCAAACAAAGGTTATTAGTTGTTTTCATTAACTGGCAAAAGCTCTATTAGGAAAACAAAGTGTGCCATTTTTCTCTCAGAAAACAAAACCCTAATGAAGAGTGTCCTGTCTGTATCATCTTTAGAAAATGTCATCTTATCTCAGACCAAAATCTGTATGTCAAATGGCAGTACTAGTCAAGAAAAACAGGCTCAGACCCGAGCAAACATTCATAAGACCTGGAGGCCCATGGCACCAATCTCATATGTGGATGTGAAAGGAGCTATGATCATTTAGGGGAGAATGTAGGGCAACGTCCACTGCCTCCAAACTCACAGTCTACATGAAGCTGCAAAGAAATGAACTTGTTTATTTTTCATAACTCATGCTTTCTTTAGCCTTTTCTATCTGTTATAGCCAAAGGCTTAATTCACCAAGAATGTGCTGATAAGCCAGACCAAGTAATAAAACACACAAGCATGCAGATTCTTCCCAGCCAATGATCAAGAGGAAATGTAATTAACAAATGCATTAGAGAAGCCAAAGTTGCTGTCATGAGGATGGTGCTTGCTCCCACTGTGAACAAGGCAAATCCCACAGACAGTATGATCTCAGGTCTGTGGCTTCACAAAGCCTCATGGAGGGTGCTAGATGGAGTGTTAAATAACAAACTTATCCACAGAGACCTGGTGATGAACTTACCCCACAGCAAATTAAAAATGATGAATTAAGGCATGGATCACTTGCTCACAGCTTTAACCATCAATTTGCAAGCTCATCTTTTAGAAATGATAAAATAAAGAAATTTCATCATGCCAGGTGAAACTATTTTCTATGTAACTCCTTGCAGTTATGAAATGCATAAACAAGCAGATCACATTTTGTAATTCTGCCGTTCAAATGCCTTTTGCTTGCAGAGAAATCTTGCCTTAAAAAGTACACCTGGAATTATCTTATACGTGCACAGCTCTGGATAAATGATAGTATTTCACAGCTGACATTTGAGGAAATCCTAATGCTTGTTCTCACGATTCTCTGAGAATCTGTATTTCACAAAAGTATTTTTCACATTTTAAATCCTGTCTTTTTTCGTCCTGGGCAGATTTTCTCACCAGACTTTCCTGACATTTTAGTTTACAGTCATACTGATGGTATGAGAATAGTCTTGATAAGTTAAGTACTTGAGGCAATTTCAGATGAGGGAGCTGCTGTCCTGGACCATTTTCTGGCTGCACCATTTTAGATCAGACTGCTTTTTTCTGTAATATCTTAGGATTAGAGTGTACAAAGATCACTTAGTGCCATTCTTATAGACTTTTCCAACAGGCTTTGCCTCTTAGCGTACATTACAAAAAGTCAGACTACAGAGTGACAGCTGTCATTGTAACTGAGCCGTCACTGTATTCCTATGCTCAACAACAGCAGGTTGAGTTCTCAACTCTACTTGCTTTTACTTTACTTACATTTACCTCCAAAAAGAACAAAACCATGGCCATAAAATATGATATTCTGTGAGATCCTTTCATTGAGCCCACTTCATATTTGCTAGCTCATTAAATTTACACCTTCTGCTCACATCTTAAATCCCTCCTCTCAATTCTGTGACTTTTATATAGTTCTGACTGTTGCTGTAGAAATGCCAAAGAAACCCTCCTACCCATGTTAGCTGAAAAAAATGGTTAGCTTAGAGAATTTTTGATTTATTTTTATTTTTGAAGAAGATGTGAGTAAACTATAAAGAAACAAAAGGAAATATTTGAGCACGATTTACAGTATAAAGCCTAAGAAAGACCAAAGGATAATGTCTATTTTTAAAATGAACGTTTCTGAAATTGGAAACAAGACTTCTGTCATTGTGGGGGGGAAATTACAATCCATGCAAATGAACTGTCAACCAATGAAGAGACTACTGTTTCCCTAGGGTACATAAACCCATATTTCATTTGAGTTTGGGTGTAATGAGCCCACTACTCTGTCTCTGACAAAGATCAGTTCTAAATGCTCGCAAAAGTGTACAAGAGGCAGATGAAACATTGCATGGTACTTCTCCCACTATGTCCTTCCAGATTCTAGAAATCTGTGGTGCTGAGACTTTCTGAGTTCATAACTTCATTTCTTTTGTAAACTGAGCCTTGATGGGCAGAAAGTAACTATATAATTTTTAGTAAWTTTTGAATTTCAATTATTACCTCCTCATCTTCTCTAAGCAACTCATAATTCAAAGATTGCCCTCAAATCCCTCCCTTTATATTGCTGACATTTATTGAATTTTAATTGCCTTTTTAGCTGCCAGTTTTATCTCTCTCAGTTGGGAAAATCGGTCTGCTCATTCTCTGTTCTTTGCTTTCCATCTTTTAAGTAGCATTCTGTCTCTGCTTGTCTTTTAAATTCATAAGACGACTTAGTCTTTTTCTAACCTGTGACAGCCTGATATGTCTAAGGGTCTGTGGTGAGAAACCACCTGAGAACCTTCTGGAAACCTACATCAGCTGTATTAACATGATGTAATGTATATGACTCTTTGCTTCCTCGAAGACCACAAGTAGATTTGAAGCACAAAATTGCAAGTAACTTGTTGGCTTTTTTCTGGTGAGTTAATTTAGCTACATGCACACTGTGTCTGCCTTGATGATAGATTTTTTCCAATTTTAAAAGTACAGAAATAGGGGTTACTGGGCTATGATCTATATGAGCCCTTGTTTAAGAAGAAACTATTTGCTATTTTGTACAGGCGGTGATTGAGTTGATAGAATGTATGCATTTAATAGCTTGAGAATGTTGTATTTCAGCCCTTTCAAAGATCTTGGATGGCTATTATCTTGGCCTTGAGACTCATCACTTTTCATTTAATGAACATCTTTCTAAGCTTCTGCTGCTGCTGCTGCTCAAGATGACTCCTCCGACTCATCCTATAAAAATAACCGTTCCAGAAGGAAGCTTCCTCAGGTTCCTCATAGTCAGCAGAAATGCAAGGAATTAATCTAGCTCTTCTCTTACAGTCTTTTCTGAGTGGACCTTTCATATCTTGACTACCTATTAATCCAGAAGACTCTGTCAGGCTTCTAGTTTCTGGTATATTTGCTTTCTATTTTGCTTGATTAATAATTTTATGTCTATAATACAYTGATTCTAAAAACGTGGTTAATCTATATTGTAATTGTTTTGCATTTAATTCTTCAGAGTTCATATTTTCTGTTTTCCTTTTAGTTTCAATACATTGGTTTTTTGAAGAATATTTTTTTTCATAGCCACTCCTCTACTGCTTATTAATTTTTTTGCTGTTCTTTTATAGTGCTTTTTGATATACATTGCACGCTCAATTTGAACTCCTGATAGAATGTCTTCAAATGGAGTTTTCTTCCATCTGTAAACATTTGGCTGCCTTTCCTGTTCGCTTACATTTAAAAAAAAATCTGTGGCTCTTAATTTCTATTTTTTTCATTTTTTTTAAATAAAAACCTATCAGATTTCTGTGGGYTATAAAGTTGAAGGAAATTTGCTTTCACAGAGAAGCTACCATCAAAATATCTTGTTTCAACTGTATTCATGTATCCTTATTATTAATTGCCACCACAAAAATTACTTGTAAGGGTGATATCTGTCAAAAGTATCTAGCAGAACACAAAAAATTTGGCTGGAAAAATCTGTCTAGATGTCATCTGCAAAACATCTGCTAGCAGGACACTATCCCTGTGAGCAAGTTATTCCTTTCCATGCAAACACCCAAAGAGTTTCACAGGGTAGCCTCATAGCAAATATACTGCAGTAACTTAATTTCAGTGGCAAGGTTTCAAAGATGGGTGGCAATCTCGGTATCTAAGAAGAAAAGTCAGCTTGCCAGTCAGCAGCATTGATAAAACCCAGTTGAGCTCTGACTATAAATTGTCATCAGGCACAAACCGGGTACTACACCAACTTGTGAACAATCTCAGCTATGAAAGGCTTGGCTCTGTCACTAGAGAGGCTGAGGTTACTTCTGCCATCTCTGTCACAATTTCTCCCAACTTTTCTTGCTCCTCTCATTATATCTTAGCTGAATTGCAGTCAGGTTCTCATGTACCATGTGTCTCTAAGTCAGATATTTGTAGGGTGAAATTTTGTGTTGAATGTCTTATCAGGATATCACTGTAGGAAAGCTTTGAGTACACATGTTGCATGTCTTACTAAATTGCTTTAAGATTAAATTGGGTAAGAAATTCAATAAAAGAAAGGGACAAACTAGCTCAGGTTCATTGCCCATAAGTTTTTGTGCCTGTTGCTTTTTGCCCACTACCTACAGTGATCAGTTTTATGAGAACTTAAGGGTCTAGCATCTGTGTCAAAGTCAATAAATCAAATTCAAAAATAGGAAAACTGCTTGAGGAGCACAGTGGATTAGTTCACTCTGGCGAATTCTGTGTTTTGGGAGTAGGGGGTAAGAAGGAGTAAAAATTTTGGAGTAGAAATTTTGAATTGTAATAATGAACACAACCACAGGACATGATGGAAATTAGATAGTGCAAACTTTGCTCATATAAATTCCTAAATGATTTCTTATTAAATATTTATATCGCTTTCTTTTCCACTTGTACAACTCCTCCAGGAAGCTGTCAACCCAAGACATACAGGCCTTTTCACCTTCTTTTCCAATATCATCAAATACTTTCTTTCTATTCTGCATATAAGTGTACTTCTCTCTGTTTCTATTTGGACTTGGACCAACCTGTTTCTCATTTAGGACTGTCTACTAACACATTTCTTGAAGAGTACTTCTAGTGATCTCTGTCCACAGCAGTTTTTGGGACCAGTTCCTATTCACAATCTCTTTGCTCTTCCTTTCGTCTGTCCTGCCATCCACTGACTCAGGGATTTCCATTCTTCCCTGATTTTCTCTCTAAACTTTTGATGAACTTTTTGTCTGTATCTCATTCAGATGCATCTTACTTTTCCTGATGCTCCTGCTGACAGTGGTCATAAATCTGTAGTCCTTGGTCCGTATTCTGTATATTTTCTCTAAATTACTATCCAGTGTTAGAGATCTGAATTGTGAAGGACCATTGTAGAGGTCTACAGACTCACAAAAAGTGAGAAATTCTGTGAAGATGAAATGTCAAGAATCCCTTTTAAAGTTAATCCTGCCTGTCCAACCCTGTAGAGGACTACAACCCTATGGCAAGTTTCTGAGCTTCTGCATTGTTGCTGGATAAATACTTAAAAAAAAGAGGAGCTCTCTATATCCTTTCCTCTTGCCTACAGGTTTCCTTCTCTTCCTTATATATAGACTATATATAACAAAAAGTATTTCTGGTTCAGTTTGTCCACTGAGGACCATCTTCATGTGTTTTCAATATAACACATAACAGATTATGCTGCTCCCAAAAATGATAAAAGGTTTTATATGTTACAATATACTTATATTTATAGAAAGAACTAAAATCACTTGCATTATCCATTTCTTTTTTGTGCTAAAATGAGATAAAATATTGTAGAAAAAGAAATATGTGTTCCTCTGAATCCTTCATAACCCCTGTGGGACACTCAGAAATTTATTTGCAAATAGAAAACACACGCATTGTCAAGTAGTGCCAGACAAATTCACTTACAAAGACTTTGGAGCATTTCAAATGTTCATGTTTATAGCAAACATAATGCTCTTCCAATAGTGAATCTATCCAGGCATGCAGCTGTCATTTACTTTTAAAGCCCACAAGATCTGAAATATGACAGCTCTAAAATGTCAGGGTTTTTTAAAAGCAGACCCCGTCTTTGGCTCTGGTGATGCAGGGACAGCTGGAAGACCATGGTTAACTCCACCAGAGGAGGTCTGGAAGGCAGAGAGGGCAAGGGACCATTTCCCAAGGGACACTTTATATGTGCCCATCCTGCTTCTGAGGTCTGCCAGAGTTTAGTAGTATGGAAGTGGCCAGATCGCTCAGTGGACTCCCAGTCACTTTGTTTACTGCCGGAGATGGCATCACTAGTCCTGCACTGATGGCCAGTGTGCTGCCCATGCCAGCRGTTCCCTCAGGGCCATGAGGCAGGAGCAGGGGGTGCCAGGGCTGGCAGGACAGAGCCTGGCACCAGAGTCTGCTCTCACCCACCCAGCCAGGATCAGGACAGCTGGGGGGATGAGGGCAGGCCAGGATGGGACGTGGCAGGGTCCATGCCTGGTCAGGGCAGGACTGTGGGAAGCTGGAGACTGCCTCTGCTGCAGCATGACTGAAGCAGGGGCTGATGGCCCTGGGGGACTGAAATTGGGTCCAGGGCCATGGCTAGAGTGGGGGAAACTCTAAAGGGATAGGCAGGGACAGTCAGGGCGGTGAGTGCACTCATGACCATAATACTGAAGTTTTGCTTCCCTTCTAATGTAAAATAGTCAGGTTTTTTTAGTATAGATGAGTGGTTGCTTAAAAAAGCCAGTACACAAGTTTAAATACCAAAAATACAGCTACAACAAAAGGCCTCAGGTTCTAGCAGCCATGTCTTGTCCTGCTCCAGCCCCGCAGCAGGTGTCTGTCATCCTGCCCATCTCACCACCCCCTGTGGACACTGTGGGGCTCCAGGGACAATGGGTAGGGTATTAATGCAGAGCAGACTTCTGCTGTTTTCTGAACAGCTACTGAACAGAGTGAGAAAACAATCAAAGCGTACTGTATAGACACTGTAAAAATCTAGAGAACTGCTTCTACCTAGAGAGAAATATTGTATTAGATAAAGGATCTAATTTTTCCCCCCCCTAGAATATCTGAAATTTGAACCTGAAGATGCTCTGTACCTGTTTTCACAGACCTGAGTGCCTCACAGGAAAGTATTTCATAAGCGAGAGCTCAATTCTTTTTAGCTCCAAACATCTGCCTTATGCATCTGCTTTTAATCAAAGTGAAACCAATGCCCTCCTTCAGTGGACAATGTGGTGCAGATAAAAAGGGCCGATGGTGTATTGACTGCAAAGCCCTCCCCTTTCTTATTCCCTACTTCAGATCCTTTGCCAAAGAACCTTTGGTGTCATTTCAGTTTTCCAGCAACAACTCAAATCTAATAGTCAAAATTTCAAGGAAAAACTTTGTATAAATATATTCTTCGCAATTCATTTGTATCYTGTTCTTTTTCTACAAGCAATGCTTCTTTGAAAGAAAAAAAAATTGTTCATTCAAGATTAAAATATATTTTCTCATCTCTGAGGGAATTGTAGATGATTATTTAGTGTGGTATGTACTGGGGGTAGTTAACCGCATACTTCCTRTTTATGATGAAAAATGCGTAAGCAGTTCAAAGTATACCAATTTAAAAAACTCTCTGAATGTCAAAAGTATACATGTACATGGTGCTTCCAAAGGCCATATTATTGGGGGATATAAACCATTTTGCACACATATGTGACAGCTGGAAAATGCTCATTTCTGCTTCAAGAAGCACTCTTTGGAGTAAAACTAGATTCCTTCAAACTCTATTTAACATAAATTGCATATGCTGTTTACATCACAGAATAAGCTATTTGAAAATATCAGATTTAAGTCAATGAAAATAAGAGCATAGCCTGAATAATTAATTCTTTTGAAATTAAATACTGAGCTGCTGACGGGAGCTGGGCGAAATCAGTCGAAAAAACTTCAATTAACATTAATGAACTTTAGTCCATCAGGTCAAACACTGGCCTCGCTGTGCCTTTTTACCATTGTTGCCAACTGAACCGGGAGTTCACACTCAAGCACTGCTTGCTCCTGTGGGATTACTGATGTCCTGCTAGCATGGGGTGGAAGCAGTTTTCTCTCAGCCAAATCAGTTCAACCCTGGTTGCACGGAGATGTATTGCTCATGTAACCACTGCGTGTCTGTTAACTGAGCAGCCAGGGATATGGCAGAAACTATTCAAGATCAACAAACTAGGTAAAGTTGGTAGTTTTACAGAAGCTGTGTGTTTCTCCCACTACTCGAGCACTATTTTTAGATGTTTGCCCTTCCTTTTTTAACTTTCATCTTTAGTCTGGCTGGTTGACTGCTATGTTATTTTGACTGCTCTGCCCTCTCCACTGCTGAGTTGTGAAGGCCAGCTGGAGAGGCAGTGCTGGTCTGACTGCAGCTCAGGATGTGACCAGCTATTATGCTCAAATGAGTCAGCAATTTTGGCTATGGAGTGCTGGGTGAAAATACGTTGTTTTCCTTTTTCCCTTTCCCTTCTTGCTACACACAGAAAGAAAAAGGAGAGCTGATTCTGTTGCTCTGGTTTGAAAATACGACAATGACAAGAGAGAATGCAGGTTGTTTTTTATGTTGTGGTCTGTCCTAGAGCATGATTGCTGCTAGGAAAAGTCCTGTAAAAGTATATAAAACTCAGTAACTATAGATCATTATTTTAAATTCTCTCTGTTTTAGGAAAGACTCCTGCAGAAACCTATTTCAATTCTGTAGATCTTTATGCCTTATCCTTTTAAAAATCTATCACTATCACAATTCCACAATAAGAATATAATCTTTTGAATATTGATGGAAATTTTTCTGCAGATTTTTTCTTTTATCTTTTGTACAGATCATTTCAGTGCGAAGCAAAYAGTCCAAAATGTGAAGAACCCACAGTTTCAGGTGACAGTGGAAACCAACAGGTGAAGTATATTTTCCATTTGACTTTGCAAATATTCACTCTGAATTAATTCAGATTCATTCAGTATGTTTATTGCCCCTATCACTGCAACAATTTGATGCGCTTATATATATCTGTTTGGGCTTCTAAAGTTCCTTTGTCATTTTTCCAGCTGCTAAGAAAAAATGCAAGAAGCACAGAGATATAAAATATCACCTTCCCTCCCCATCCCCTACTCCTGTATTCTTGTCCTGAGTACAAGCTTTGGGAAAGGGGAAGTCTTACACAGAGATTATTATTTTGTCTTAGGTCAGTTCCCAAAGGGCATATTATTTTGAAATAACAATAGCTCAATGGATAATTAGTGGCCCTGACTCTGATCTCACTTATTTACRTGTACGACCAGAACAATTCCCTAAAAGTCTATGTATTTGCAGCAATGAAAATTTGGTTTATGCTGAAGGAAGAGTTCTAAAAACTCAAGGTAATCTATTTCTAYGGAAAGCAGAGAGACATTATTTCTACTCACCTGGATGAGATTTTCTCATTTCTCCCTGCTGCAGAATATCAAAACTTAGTTCTACAGCTACCGTAGCTTTTTAATCCAGAGACAGTATGTGATATGTTTTAAGCAGAAGATAGGCCAGATAAAAATTTGCCATTAGAGGCAAATTGCACACAAAGACACATGTCCTTCTTTTCCAGTCATAATTTTTATTAGGCTTTGAAGAAAATTCAAGCCCAAATGCATTAAACAATAGTGATGATAGCACAGCAGGGTAAATGCTTTCTTAGCAACAATGTCTCAAGTACGTGCTTGTTGTTTATAAATTCAGCATCTTGTGTTGCATCACATTGGCCTCCCGTTACAATCAGCCAATTTGCAACAGGCTGCACTGCCACGTGCCCGATAGCAACAAACTGAATTGTGCAACACAACCATTGCCGCGCACTGATCTCCTCCTCTTTTTCCGTCATTGCTCTTCTAATCCCACTTCAAAGGGCATAAAATRTGTGACCCAAGGAGGTACTCAGTGTCTTAGCATCTTTCAAACTACTCTAAAGTTTGAAATAATTAAGTGGCCTCTTGATTGCTGGCCCTGTTCGGGGGTTAGCAGACTGCATTTGGGGACTGGAAACACTTCCCACTTTTGTAGATATGGTGTTGGCTTTTGATATCCTTGTAGTTTCTGATTTTCCCTGCTGTTTGTGCTCAATCTAGACGATTTTCTTTCTATCCTTTTAAAATTAGGAGTGGATAAAAATAACAGAAAAAGTTGCAAGGAACAAGATCATAAAGGCTTTGTGTATTTAGATGAAAGGTTTCACTTCATTTGGGTAAAGGCTGTGCAATAAGCATTTTTTTTATGAGCTGCCAGTGATCAGACAAAACAGATGTACTCATGCTATTTGCTTGTTTGAAAGAAAGAAAGCAGAGCTATTTCACTATATTCATCCAGAGAAGTTAAATTTTCACAGAAGAATTGCAAATGATGTCGTCATGCTGAAGACTCCTGTCATGGGCAAGCACTTTTCACATTTCCTCCTCACACCAGTGAAAACACCCTCACTTTTCTCTTGATTGTTTTTGAAATAAAATCTAATAAATTTTTAAAAATAATTTATTAATAAGTCAATAAAATCTACCTGAAAAACTGGGAAAGTTTTTCAGAAAATTGGCTACTCTTATTGAAATAATTTGCAGTAAGGGTGGCATCAATATTAGGCTTGATCTATTTTGAATTGGAAATTCAAAGCTCTTAATTTTAGGGCCTTACTTCACACGTGATTTTCATGCCTTTGTATCCCAAGGTGGTGGAGGGGGAGTGGAACAAATAAAATTATTGAATAAAACAGTCATATTTATACCCCCAATGTTTTCACAGAGACCAAATAAGATTTTACTTCATTTAACCCAAGCAGGTGCAATATGTACCAGGGACATGGCAGTTAAGGGATAGGTTCCAGATATTACTTTTGGCCTTAAGTAATATTTCACACAACATTGGAGAAATTGAGTCACTTATATTGAATTTATTATTCTTCACATTCGATTAGTATGGATGTCTTCCTCTGAGTGGGATTTGTCTATGCTCAGAGCACAGCAAAATTTTTGTAGAGCACTCAGCTTTTACTGCAATACTTTAGCGTGCATGCACCGTCAATTCTGAATTGTGCAAACCAGGTTTGATACAGAGAAGGATTGTGAAGTTGCTGCCTTCCCGATGTGTGATCTCTGTGTAAATCCACTTCAGTCAGTTCTAGCAACTATRTGAAGTCTGAAATTGACTTTTGCAGCCACTTCACAGTCATAGTTAAGGTGAAAGATTTATTTATCCAAACTACAAAACATTGTCGCTGGTGTCTCACTAGATAGGTGTCGATAATTTATTTTATTTTATAATGGAGATAGAACTTACAGAAATTTCAAGATAATAATATAGAAACATCTTTCTTAGAACACGTGTATAAAAGTGCTTCATATATTCACACCACGCAAATAAATGACCATCTATACCACTGACTGCAGAAAATAAAAACTGTCCAATTACAATTAAAGGGAGTAAATCTCATTTATTCTAAGCAATGAATTTTTTTTTTTTTAAGAATTCATTCATATTCCAGCAATATGGTTTATCTTTAGCTTATGCTGAAAAATTGGTTCTTATAGAGTTGTTAAAACAATAAAGATCTCATCAGCATTGCTTTTAAAATCATAAAACACTGCTCTTTTCTAAGCCATGCGCCACATGGATCTTTGGGGGAAAAAAGGTCCACATTTTTTAAGTTGCACTGATTCAGAATTATGGCAACTGCAGTTTTCCTTCAGAAGTACTGGTTTCTGAGTCAATGCTTGTGGGAATATATTGTTTCAAAGTACTTCATGGGATATAATTTTCAAAGGGATATATGAAAACCATGCACTTCCGATTAACATTAATGGGGAGTTGTGTGGCTGAACACAGCTTTGAACGTTCTGGTTAGAAGTTTATATCTTAGAGGGCTGCACATGGTTCCTCTGCTCTAAGCAGATGGTTTTTTTATAGATTGCAGAAGAGCCTGCTGCGGATCAGCAGTCACCATGTTGAATGCTTCTCTCTGCCATATACTTCATAGGTACTTCCACTACCAGAGAGGGACCTCTTCTCTATTAAATATCATATTTCATAGGCTTAGCTCTTGAATTATACATTATAGCCACCTATTATAATACAAGGAACTTCCTCATGGTGGAAAATCAATGTTTCCTTACTCACATTAGCTCCACCATACACTGCCAAATAGCCTAACCTGCTATTGTGTTGCGTTCTTATCAGACCTGCAACCCGCTGTGGAAAGTGCTCAGTTAGCTTTACTGACAATTTGCATGCTCTGTGAAAGATTTTACTGTTTGTCTGTGCCCCAGGTGATGCATGCTGATAAAGCACTCCATAATTGCAGCACACATCACTTGAAGGGAATGGGATAATGGGAAGCTATGCAATGCTGAGTGGAAGGAGGCTAACAGCAATGTGATAAGATAGCATGAAAAATTATTGCTTGAGTAAGTGTATGCAATGAATTAGCATTCACATTTGCTAGCTATGAGCTGGAAGCTGTCATGARTAAGCTCTAAACTACCTCACATAGCATGGCATATTAGAATTGATGGCTCTAATTATCGATATTTGCCTCCTAGATATTTAAGCAAATGATCTTTTTGAAATATGAATTTATCAATCTTTCTTTTTCTCATTGAGGAACACTAAAATGCAACATGGACAGAAAGGTAAGTTGCCTCCTGGTGCTGACCATTTGCATGATTAGGACAACAATCAGCAKTAGAAGGATTCCACRAGGCTTTTCAACCAAAAACAACAGCAACAAAAAACCCCAAATRTCTCCTTTCTCCTCATATCTCTGCAGGTGTTCAAAGAATCCAACTTATTTTATTCCAGATATTAGTGTTGCCAACTAATTGTTTTTATAACAATAGCTTATGCAGAGCGTGGGAAACCAGGCTTTTATGTTTTCACTGCCTGTGTCCTGATTCAGGACTCAGCACAGAGATCCAAGATGTGCAATAAACCTCTRGCATCATAACCACTAAACTACAAGACCTTTAATAYATGATAATGCATAACATAGAGATGAATTTAATACCTCATATATTTACTGATGGGGACAGTAGAGATACATGTTTAAAAGGAGAAAACATGTTTAAAGAAYAGAGTTTTCAGCTCTGACCTTCTATTGTTTACTGGTCCACAAGTTGATTTTTATTTTAAAGTGCTTATAAACTCTCCAAAAGTAATAGAGCTGAATGCATTTTACCTCCAACTCCAAAACCAGGACAATTTTTTTAATTTGCTGGAATGACAGAAAAGATGGATGGAATAGCTTAACCAGTCTTGTGTTACTCTTTCTTGGAAACCAGTGAGAGTCTTGCATTAGAATCTGTGGCCTCCGGAGCAATCTCCAAATATGGCATTTTTAGAAATCATCCTGAGTGAACTGGATCGTGACTCTTGACCAGAATACTGCTGAGGTCAGGAGGATTTAAAATTTGGGTTTGTAGTGGAATCTTTGCTTGTATCTCATCATATATCCCATCATAAAGATGTTACCTTTACTAGTAAACATTTGTATTAGTTACTTCTGGAAGAAACCAAAATTTTCACTCACTTAGCGGTACTGGTATTATGATTTTATGCATCATATCAAATTGAAAAGGTGTCACTGCTTTAAGAACCCTTTTTTCTCCTAAAATTGTAATATTTCTTTTCAAGCATCAATGAAAATTATGACAATTGAAATATGCTTTTCAAAATGTTATCATTTTTATAGGTCAGAAGATGTTACTGGAAATATAGTTTTAGCAAAACTTAAATTTTATKACATATGTTGCTCATAAATATTGCTGAGAATTATCTTGAGCAGATAAGTAATATGAGTGCCCATTTTGTTCACTGATATTTTTAATTACACCCATTCTCCAGAAATCAGAAAACTTGAAAGACCACTGTAAAATGGGACTCTCGGTTTCTAAAAAGCAGAAAGAATATGACACTGCAAAACCAAAATGGTTAATTTGATAGACAAAACTTTGATTTACATTTTTAATTCTCAGCTCTTGCATAATCTACAAGAAAAACAACAGCAAATGGCAAACTTGTGTTTTAAATATTTGCAGACTAGAGAGCTTAAAACACCTTATTAGCTTAAATTCTTGTATACTCAAAGTCTAAAGAAGAATATGCTCTTATATGCAAATCAAAAAATAATCAGAAAATGTTCAGCTCTTTTCCATATTTGTTCAATCAGTTTGTTGTAGGTATCACTGGTAGGCAAAGACATGTGAGCTGGTACAAAGTCTTTCGTAACTATTAATATGGCATTTATACACATAACACCTTTTAAAAATAATATAAAATTAATATATGTTTCTGAAGGTAGTTAATAATACAGATCAACATATTTTTTTTTTATTTTCTGAAGAAAGCCTCAGAAATCAGGCAATCAAATCCTAACATAACAAGATGATCAGTTCTAGTCTTATTCAGTAATTTGTTCAGTTCAGTTTATATGGATAAATCTCATAAGACAAGGCAGTGCATATTTTTGAAACTCATTTCTAATGAAATGGACCTTGCACTTCCGTCCCATTCATTGATATAAGTTAGCTTTCCAAATTAATTTTTAGTTTTGGCACCTAGGAATGAACAGATTGCTTTGTGGTATTTCTGATAAACAATGAAARAACACGGACAAGAAGAGGCTAATATCAAATTTTGAATATGAAATAGCAACTAGGGGTCTCAAGTCTGGAGAGGCTTAGCTGATCATGTTGATTAAAACACCTCACAAAACCACTGCCACTGATGTATGCAGATCTTTGCTCCTTTGGGAGTATCTGACTTTCAGAAGAATATCATAGCAAGTTAAAACTCCCAATTAATTCTTTGCCTTATATTCATATTATWAACTCTCTTACAACTCTTATAGAACTTTCCTAATTATTTCCCACAGCTACCCTATTGTTCCTTCTTCAGCCAAATATCTTTCTTTTATTGTTTGCTAAGGGGGCATTTCCTGCATGCACATTACGAAAGATCAGACAAAATTATGTATCCTGCACAGAGTACTCATCTGATTTGTTAGACTGAGCATGAATAAAGTTCACTACAAACAAAGACTTTAAAATTGAAATAGCTAAGATGCCATTGGGAAGCTCTTGGCCATCAGTGGAAAAATTTTACATGCCAAAAGTGTATCTATTCATCTTGCAACACACAAACATGCAGTTGGAGCAGTATGGAATATTTTCATGCTAATCTTTAAAATCAGATGAGACAGTTCAATGGTTGAGTGGTTTGTTCTCTGACTGGACAATAGAAACTTAGGTTATTTGTTGTGGGACTGTTTTCCTCAGTTCACCCTGATAAGTCAGTGATCCAAAATCACTTTCCCATATGGGAAAGCAAGCAATTTACAGGTAAGTTATACAGAACAGACGAAGTACACTCTGCTCTCAGTCCCTTGGTTTGTATGTATTTGTCTATGTGATTGAAAGCTGAAAAGAAACAATTTTTTGAAATTATGGTAARTCTGCGTCTTAGTATGATAACATGCAATAGTTATTTTTATTACTACCTTATGATTTGGACATGACTGTCAATTTTGTTTAATAAGTTTATACATTACTTTAGTATACAAGAAATAGTAACTTCTAACAGTGGAAGAATTTGACTGACTCATTTAAGGCCCTAGCTCCAGCTGATCAGTGCACTGGACAGTACATTTTGTAGTCATGCATAAAAAATAAATTATAGAGAGACTCTATAAATATCACATCTATAAAAATCATTGCAACAGCTGGTGCCATCTTAGGGCTTTACCTGGAAAAGTTGTAGCACAGTGGCCTAAAAAACTAAGGGCAGAAGATATTTCATTACTGGTTTTATGAAAAGTTTCAATAAAAATATTGTGGCTTTCTGTTTAAATATCTCATGCAGAGCAGTGAAACCAAAGATAACAATGCTGGGTTCCCAGTGAGAGGCAGGAAGATAAAAATCAACATAAAACAGAATTGGAAGAAAAGTGGTTTTATTGTTGAGACAGACACAAAATGTAAACAAATAGTTCAAATACTGGAGGGCATGCTGGATGGTAGGACATGGTTTTAATCGACATTTTTCGGTGCTGATTAACTCAGTGATCTTTTAACATACTTTTAATAGTGTTTCTTTTTACAACCGTTAACCTCTCAGGGTTAAGAAATCACTTTATCAAATGTCAGGTTTGTGTTGTGGAAGACGATGGAGCTGATGCAGTCCCATAAAGATTTTAGCTCCTGACCTTTAGAACAGTGATTTTATTGTCTCAGGCAAACTTTAAAGTTGTGCCTTGGCATTAGAGAGGAGTACAGATCTATCCCATCCTAGAAAGCTGGTGCCTGGAGGTACACATTCCTCATTAACTAGTAGAAGAAAATTATGTGAAATTAGTCATCTTTGCCTATCATATTCACATGACAAGGTGCCATATTTTTTCAAATGTCCATGCCATGGTGTTTAGAAAATAACAAGATTTTAGTGATTCTTCATGACTCAGCAGTGAGAAGACAAAGTGTCACAGAAAACTTGTTCTCTGTCCTAACAAATTAATTACTTCTAGTTTCTGTTGGACATAGACTTTGTTTCAGTGGATTTCAGTGGAAGTGTAGCCAGTGAATATGGCAGCTCTGACAGAATACCTCCTAACGGGAAGTACCAGTTTTGGGGGTGTGAAGTTTGTTAGTATTAGGGACACTTATCTCTAGATTTAGACATGAGGTCTAATCTAATCTGTTTCTCCTTAGACCTTCYTGCCCTGTGATCAGGTCAGTTTGTAGCCTGTCCCCTTCTGATGCAGGTGGTTTTTACACAGTGAAACAGCTTCATCAGAAAGGAGTGCAAAAGTTACACCATTGTATAACCAAGTGCTTTTCATCTTGCACAGCTGTCAGGGAGGCAGAGAACGGCTCAATGTCCCTTTGAAACAGGTGAAGTAGAAGACATGCTTTTCAATTTTGAGGTGAGTGCTTCCAGGTAGCTTGAAACCTTCAACTCTGTGGTTCTAAGGAAAGACTCCAGCATGTCTAAGGTTCTCCATGCAGAAATTGCACCTTCTGCTCTCCTCAGCAGAATTTGATCCCCCTTTACTTGCCATACTTCTTTCTCTGCTTACTGTTCTGCCACCAGAATGATAAGCAGGCAAAGTCTTACTACACCCAATCTTCCCCTCCCACCTGCTCCCAAACAACCTCTCTTAGCACACTTGTGTATTATCAGCTTTTATTTTTATTTTGTTCTGAAGCTATGCAGAATCACTCCAGAACAATGAAGGTCTCCTGGAACTGGGAGCAGTGGGGACTGCTGTGCATTGTCATCCCACCTGGCTGTTATCTCCACGAAAGAGCTGTGCTATGAAAGCAGTACTTTGTTCAGGCACTAAAACAGCAAAGTTCCTGTCTGCCCCATGGGGCTACTCTGCACTTTCCATACTATCCTAACATATTTTAACTCAGAAAATCCTGATTCAATCTCAGCAGAAATCAGGTCAACTCTTGTCATTCTAAAAATTAAGATAATAAATATTACTTTATATATCCAAGTTTTTGGAGCTTTTCACTAGGTACAGGCAAAGAGAGGTAGACACTGAGCCTACCTGGGTTCTTTATTTAAAAGAGGAAAACTGAGCAGAAGGTACTGAAATCCCTTGTTTTTTAATGTCTGCTAGAAAATGGGTGGATAGCAGGTCRTTCCTGATGCTAGTGAACTCAAGAAGACTCCTCATTGTTCCTACAATCTACACTAATAAGTTTTAGGGTGCCTAGAAAATCTTCCCTCCATTAAAATATCATTTATGCATGCAACACTAAATTCTTCAGTGACACAAATCTGTCCTCTTCCTCTTAGAACTTTCCCTGTACAGTTTCCTTTGTTTGAAGTCAGAACACACCAGAGGCTGTTCCCAGTAGGAAATGTGTATATCACCCTGTTTTGGAAGCTAGCAGAAATCCTGGTGATTCCATGTCTGCTGCTCTCAGTGCTGTGCAACTCTCGTTGTCTTTACTGGAACACGTGTAGCTGTATTTACTGACAACATGTGAGAGTGCTTTAAATACGTACTTATTAAGTTATCTGTGGCTTACTTACAAAACTTTGGTACCACCTTTACATTCTAAGAGCATACAGCAGGGATAAAATCTGTGGTGTTTTAGTAACCCTTTGGATCACAAAAATTGTATATTCTGGTTATGAAAACAACACAGTGTTGGACATGTTTGAAATKATGGATATTTCTTTCCTTGACTGAAGATAGGACAAATAAACTCTTGCACATGAATCTTGAGCCTTTTCAAGTTTAAACAAGTCAACTTAAATTATTTTAGTGTAGAATATTGATATTTTCTACTGATAAAAGCCAAGAAAACAGATAGAAACTAATTCTGAAGGATTTTTTTTTTTTACACTGAGAATCTGTAACTAGAACTGCATAATCAGAGGATGCCTGAGGTTGTAAACCCCTCTGGAGATAGTCTATTGAAACCCTTTGCTCAGAGTAAGGTCACCTAGACCAGCTTCCTCAGGCCATGTCCAGCCAGGTTTTAAATAACTCTGAGGATGGAGACACCACAACCTTTCTTGGCAATCTGTCAAGTGGTTGATAACATGTATAGTAAAAAAGTTTTTTTGTCTGTTTAAATGTAATTTCATGTGTTTTAATTTATGGCAACTGCCTTTTATTGGTACTACTGGAAAGAATGTTTCTTCACCTTCTTTACCCCCCACATCAAGTACTCATACGCATAGATGGGATCCATCAGAGCCTTCTCGTCCTCAGGCTAAACTCTCAATGTCTCTTCATATATCAGGTGCTCCATCCAGTATGTCCATGTCACTTTTGTACTGGAGAGCCAGAACTGGAACCAGGATTCCAGATACCTTTTACCAGTGCATAGTAAAGGGGAAAGATCACTTCCTTTGCAGGTGAAGATCTTAATGCAGCCCAGCGTGCTGTTGTCTGCCTTTGCCACAAGGATGCATTGCTGGCATGGTCAACTTGTTGTCCACCAGGACCCTCAGGGCCTTTTCAGCAAAGCTGCTTTCTAATCTGCCTGTCCCCAGACCGTTGTCATATCAGGTTATTCCTCTCCGGCTGCAGGACTTTGCATTTCCCATTGTTGAATTTAATGAGATTCCTACTGGTCCATTTCTCCAGCATGTTTGAGATTCCTCTGAAGTGCAGACCTGCTCTCCTGTGCATTGACTATTTCCCCCATTTGATATAACCTGTGATAGTTCTGAGGGTACATATCAAGGAATCTGCAACTATAAGCAACCACTCCCTCTCTTGGGAGTCTAGTTTTATACTGTGCTTAGCTACCAAGGGCCTTAGGCAACACAGGCGAGTCATAACAGTAAGTGGGTCATAAAGTATAGATGGGCAGCTCTTAATCACCTTTGTCACTTCCCTGTGTAATGTTCCTCAAGAGATTAGTATGAGAAATTTTGTGCTTGCACATGCCAACAGTGTTCCAGTGCTGACAGTCTGAGACTGCAGACGCAGCACCAAAGCTTGATCAGTATCTACACACTATGTGCTCCTCTGCCACATCCCTTGTAGGACTTGATCCAACATAGTCTTCCAGAGGAGGCTCCCTCGAGATACTCTTGCTCCTATTTATATGAGCATGTTAGAAGAAGAAGACAGCAATGTAACCAGCCTTGTTTATATAAAAACCAAATGGACAGGTCAGTCATGTCTAGGAGCCTGCACCCACATTACCCACAAGGCATCAAGTCCATCTCAAGATGAGTCTTCAATCTCACCTATTATTCAGAAAGAAGCATTAAAAAAGTCGGTGAGTTTGACACAAAACAAAATAAAGCAGTGATTTCCTGTTTGCCAAAGCAAATGAGATTGTGAAAGTCACTCTGGAGGCAACTGAAGTTTCTAAACCCAGGCTGACCAGGTTTTTAAGTATTGTGCAGGACAGGTATAGCATGAATTCTGGCTGTAGCTAAAGAAACATGACTACTGTATGCTGCTGCTTCAGACTGTAGAGAATCTGTTGGACTCCCTATTGCAAGATTCTCTATGGACAGAAGAAAATTATTCTTTACATTGCTCAGATCTAAATGTGATGGAGAAATGTGGGTGTCTAAGTCAGAAGAGTTATCACAGAAGAACCTCTAGCCATGGAACCAGTAGGACAAGGAAAAAGATATCCAAAATAATCTGCTCAGAGTTTTGTTTGCTTTGAACCCGGTGATTTTCTTAGTTTTTTCTAATAGCCTTGCAAGCAGAATTTCTGAACAGTAAATTAGAATCGCAGTTAGCATAGCAGGAGGCAAAAACTAAATGCTAAAAATTATTATCAGCAGACATATGGGAGAAAAAAAAGACTGAAGTAACAATGAACATGAACAGTGGAAAGTAGATCCGCGCATATGACTGGTATATGCATATTAGGTTGATTTTTACATCCTCAACTCATACTTAAGACCCAGAAAAGAAAAAAAGGGATAATAGAACTCAGGGGTTTTATGTCTGGAACACCAGGAGTACCTACACGAAAGCAACGAGTAAGCCCATAAATCCACTGAAGTTGTTAAAGAAATTATGTAATCACCATTTACAGTTCAGTCATCTGGGAAAAAAAAAAAAAAGGCAGTACATGGCAAAAGATGATGAAACAAAAAATAGCAGAATTAAAATGTCACTCTCCCATGCTACAGGGATCAGGCAATTCTCTTTACTCTCAGAAAAAGAGGGGTTCAAAGGTCAGCTGGTGTTAAACCTGAACACTAATGATCTTACTGCTTATTCCATGGGGTCTGATGACTGGGCAAGAGGCCAGGGCATCTTAGCTAGTGAAATATCTCAATTAGCTGCAAACTCTTTGCCAAGTTGCTCAGACACATAATATGGCTCTCCTATCTCGTCCTGACTCAAAAGTCAAATACTTTTTGGAATTCAACAAATGGCACTAGACAGAGGCAACTGGAGGCAAGAAATGATGGTAGAAAATTTTTCTTTTCTAAGAATGAAAGAGAGTTTTTCCTCTACAAAGGCTTTCCCAAAGTACTGATCACAAGTATATAATTTAAATTGAGACGATTTTTAAGAGCTCCTACATTTTGTTGTATTGTAGGCCAAACCCCCTCCAACAGTTGTATCTCTGCGATGCTTCTAATTGTAACTTTTACCCTGCAGCTTGTTGGTTCAGATCCTGGGTCTGTTTGATTATTAAAAATCCCCGTTCCTTCCACATCATCCCAACTAAATCCAGACTTGATTCTTTTATCTTGTATCTCACACTGTAACTACAAAGCTACAGTCTCTTTTATAATCATCTTCTCCCTCTCTAGTTCTGACACAAGTATTTGTCTGATTCTGTCTTCAAAAAATATTTTGGATTTATTAAATCAGCATACTTTGGCAAAACAAAAATTCTTCCAGGTCTAATAAAACTATTTTCATACATGTACTTACATGTTCATACATAGATATATTTCTACTATGCCTTGAATAACTGCTGTTTGTCTTTAAATATTTTCTTAGATCAGCTTTACAAATATCTTGTAATAATTTATTATAGGCCATGTTTCAAATTTTCTCATAGATTATATAAAAGAAGTGTCAAAAGTCTTTCTAAAGTCATCTCATGTCTTCAAATTCTTTGTCTGATGAGTCAATCCCTGTAAAAGAAGGATTTTAAACTAATCTAACATGATTTGGTCTTGAGAAATTTAAGTCTGCTGCTTCCTCTCATCTTTAAGCATTTACAAATTGATTGTTTAATGTCGTGTTTCAATATCTTCCTAGGTGCTATCATTCGTCTGACTAATGTGCTGGGTCTTTATTCTTCCTTTTCAATCTACAAGACCTAAATTTGTTTTCTTCAGCCCCCTTGGATGTCAATTGCATCGAAATTCAATCTTCATTCCCAGACCTTGTTGAAGGATTTCAGATCATTAGGCTGTGTCTTCATAAACTGATTTTTTTCATGCAAAGCTATACTGGATAGTCATATTCCTTCTTGGTGTTGAGAAAGTGGCTTGTCTGGTCTTTGGGTAGATGGTACAGAAGAGATGTTTTTTGATGTAACTTTGCTTATTTATTCGAAGAGGACCCTTGGACCAGTTATGCTTACATCTTTTGAAACTGAAGACAAAGTATCATGGAGGCCATCTGTAGATCGGCCTTAATCTCAGCACCACCATATATATATATATGTATATATATATATATATGTATACACACATATGAATTTACTTGTGCTTGAATGTTCTTTTTATTGTAGACAAAAAATTTTTTAATTGATTTTGATATTCTACATAACAGCTAATACTTTATGTGAGTGCATTTCCTCTGTGCCAAGTCTTCTTTTGAAAGATAATTTTTTATTATTATTTTGTTGTGATGATGTGGAGCCTTATCTTAAAATATTTTTCTCAGTTTGGAGACAACTTGCAGATTCTTTTGTGTGTGTGTGTGTCTATCTCTTATTTAAAGGAATCTCTATGACAATCTCTATCCATCCATTGAATTTAAGTGCACTAACTTCCATATCTGCGGATATTCCATATGATTTCTTGACAATTTATGTACCGTACCTAGCAAGCAACAAACAGCTTGCTAGTCCCCCAATCTTTTCATCCCAATCCCTACAATTTTTGCCTTTCTCTGTGCACGTGTGGCCTGCACGGGGTTTGTCTCGGATCCAGCCGGCACTGGCTCTATCGGACATAGGGGAATTTTCTAGCAGCTTCTCACAGAAGCACATGCGTGAGAACGTGAAATGAGCACACACACACACCTTCCCACTGAAGTGTGTCAAGTGATCACTTACAGTGGAATTTTTCCCCTGTAGTAGGGGCTTCTCCTCAAAATTGCTGGGGCTATGTTTGAAGCTGAACAAGCAATGGGAGAATAGAGCCAAGATCTTTTTGGGTTATATTTTTTTTGGCAGAAGTACACCTTCCACATAGGCTAGAACCTGCTGAATGGTTACAAAAATGCAGGGAAACTTTTTTGAAGTAGAGATAAAAGAAAACTATGATTCTRTGATATCAAGATCTGCATTCCATTGTCATCTGGACCCTCACCTCCATTTGCTACAGAAATGCAAGGCTGTTTAGATGTTGAGTTTGGGTTTGGTAGGTCTGGGTTTTACAACAAGGCAGACATGTGACTGGAACTGCAGTTCTTTTTGAAAACTAACTTCTACTTGGAGATCAAATATGGCCCTAAAAACACATTACTTGCTTTCAAGAAGACTCATCTGTAGACCAAAAATATTATTATTGTAAACAGCATTGCTTGCTGCTAGGTAGAGTGAAGAAAACATACACAGTAACCAGAGTTCATAAAGTCCATACTAGGTAAACCTGTAAGAGGTGAGCAGTGTCTTGACTTGTCTCAGTTTCAGAGTGATTTTGTTCACTGTTTTAAGTGGGCTGTTATAAGTACATATAATGGACTCATGAGTTTATTCAGTCCCAAAGTGCATAGAGAGATGAAAAAAGGCAGAAAGCTTTGTAATACAAAATTCGCATTACTGTTTCTAGCCAGCACGCATTATAAGACCTTTTAAAATATTTTGCAATTGTTTTATGTCTTTCCATTCCCAGGATATGCCATCAATTAAGTTTATGTAAGTAAATGAAATTATGTTAGTGCTGAAGTAGTAAGGACTATATTTGAATCCAAGCCTTTTCTTGGCCTTTGAAGCTATTTGTGTACAAAACTGTTCCTTCATGTGCATTTGGCTACAGATTTGACTGACTCCACACCTGTGCAAACATGTGGTATTATGTGTGGGGATTATCTAGTGAATGTTTGAGTGCCAGATCTCCCACTTGTGTACTGGTAGTGTTGAAGAGCAAGTCAAGTGTGGGTGCAAGTGTTTGCACTGCTGGATATGGGAAGGTATAATTGTTAGTGCAACTTCACGGATACACAAAGGAACCGCCAGGTTGAATATCTGGTCTGTGGAGCTGAGTGACAGTAGCTGCACTGGTGTGGACATGTCAGCTCACAGTGGAACTCTTAAACACACATTGATTTATTGTGTATCTACACCTAAAATTACCTCACCTGTGTCAAATTTGGGTTCTGGGAAGTGACAGTCTAGGTCCCTGGAAAGCTAGGCAGTAAGCAGGAACAGTTTTCTGTATCTCTTCCCAGTGCACCCTCTGCATGAGCAAGATTCATGGTGTAAAGCAGATGTAGGAAAAAGCAAACAAACAAAGAAAAAAACCCAGCCAACACCAACAAACTAACAAAAAATAACCCGCTGCCCCACGTTTTTCTTCAGCTGTTTACCCATCTCACACACCTTCATAAGTWCCCAGATTTTCTTCCAGAAAGTTTCCAGAGCTTATCTTTTCCTGCCTTTTCCTCTCTCTTCACTGTTTTGCGGTTTTTGTCTCCTCATTTAGCTGCTCGGAACCATTTTTAACAGTGTAGAGAGCAATTTTTTCCAGAGGAAAAAAAACCACCTGCAGATAAGAGGTGGCTACTGGCCAGAGATTTCTTTCAAAACTCTATTTAATAATGAGGATTGAGTTAGCAGTAAGCTGTGACTTCAGGAGAGGCACCTTTAAATGCAAGTATTTAAAATGGAAGTGTTGATCAGTGTATAAGTTGGGACACGTTGAAGTGTATTGTCAGACTCAGTATGCAGTGTCTGGAGAGTGTTAACAAAAGAAATCAATTAGTTTAAGACTAAGTGAATAATAAGTTGAAATACCATGACTCCTTGATTGAGGAAAAAGAGACTGTTGCAGAAACTTACCCTGCTTGACAATGGTGAGCTTAGGAGGTGTAGGTCACATTCTTGTAGAAACAGGCAGTGGTAGTCCTAATAAAAGTTTCTGTGTTTGGAAAGCAATCTAGCAAAAAAATTACTGAAGGGAAAACACAATAAGAAACACTTATAGCACTAGTCTGGTATAATTGTTCAGGCTTCTGAAAATGTCTAACACACTAGAAGACTGGTTAGAAAACATCACCTACTACAATACTGTCAGTCTACACTGCTGTCTTACCTTGTTTGTACTGACAGCTTTTTGTTGGCCTCTTCTCACTGGGGTCACTGGCATCCCATCCCTTTCTTTGGGAGGAGATGTCTCCTTGCACAGCATTGATGGGATAGCTAGGGTCCCCTTAGGTCTGCCGTATTCAGAAAACTTCCTTTTCTAAACCCACTCACTCTCTTTTTTTTCTTTACATGTGAGCGCTCTGCATATTCTGTACTTATTCCTATCTCCCTTGTTGAAGGACTAGCATGCCATAAAGTATGACATCAAACGGTAAGTAAGCCCAGCCTACAGCATTTCTTAACCTGTGGACTGGAAAACAGACATCTCTTGGAGCAATGAGTTTAGGAGTAAACAGAGCTCTGAGGAGATGGGAAGGGTCATTGCACAGTGGGGCAGCTAGATATACTGTGACTCTCAGCTAGTGTGTTTTGTTAAGGTGTTTTTAATCTAAAAATATTGTGTAATCTTACAGTTTAAAGTTATTTTCTCTGTGATTTCTCACTTGCAAATAATTCACTTAAGTGCAAACACACCCAAACTCTTGCAACTTCTCCATATTGTTTAAGCAAATTACTTTTATGAAAACTCTTATCAGTGTCATGATTACTTTTTTCCCTGTGTAAAATTCACATACATTAGATTGCTATAATAATTTGTCCCAGACATACAAATTAAGGTCTATAAATAATTAACTCAGAAGTTATCTAATTAACATACATATTAAATCAGTAGGAGAGGAAAATACATTTATATACATTTATCAAAAAAAGCCAAACACCTTTTGAATGAGTGATAGTCAAATGTACAATTTGGTCACAGGTTTTCTAAACCTGTATCTAAGTGAATTTTCAGCAAATGCATTTTTAACTTCTAATGTTGAATGCCATTTATCATGCATATCTGATGTTGATTTTGTTTTGTTAGGCTTACATCTTCCTGTTGAATTAACTCTAAATCTGGCACTTACTGAACAAAGGGTTTTCTGCCAAACCGTATCCAATTTGGTGACACCAGCAGACATGATAATTCCCATAACTGTACTGTCTCCTTTCCTCTTCTCTATTTCTACAGGAATCTGTAATAAGCAATGGCAACATTCTTTTTCTTTGAGCCAGTTTCAACACTTGAACTTTAAATAACTAAGATTGAAGGAATTTTTTTTGGTTTCAAACTGATGCTCTTTTTATTATTCCTTTTCTTCCTAACTTGTAAAGAATGAAACAGATGTGTATTTATAAGACAACTTCTTAGAATAAATTAAGGACTGGCTTCCAAAAGTTATGACCAGCTTTTATTTCTTGTCTAGACATATTTTTAAATTGGAAAAGAGTAAAAGAATCTTTATTGTTTTTATAGTATGACAATGTTTTGATTAATGTTGTATTAAAAAAAAACCAAACAAAACAGAAACCCACCTACTTGAGGCAAACAAAATTGCATTCCACAACACAAGGTTTTTGTCTCTCATTGCAGCAATTTGGTATTTATGTGAGGTTCAAACACTGCTGACTGATCCTGTCAGAGATCTGTCCTGGTGAAACGAACCAGAAGGGAGTGGTCAATATTTTTGTCAATGCATACACAAAAAAGGTTTCTGTCTGAAGTTTAACAATCTCCCTTGCATGAAAGAATTTTACTGGAGAAAATTTGATATCTAGATTTCTCCTGAAAAAATTTTCCATGTGCATTGACTCTCAATTAATTGCTATTGTCTTTCTTCACAGTTCAGTTCAGGCTGTTTTCCTGGACATGGTGTTTCACTTCGACTGATACTTTAAAAACCAAACAAGAAAAATACAGTGAGACATGATGAGAAAATCTCCAAAGATTTAGAACATGGGTTCCAAAAGTATGTTCCAGATGTAAATTGTCACAGACATATAGACCTTAATGGAATTGTTTTGATACATGCCAGCTGAAGGTCTAACCGAGAATGTTCGTTGCAAGACTTGAATGTGTGAAACTGGGCGTCCAATTGAGAATAAATTAACTTTCTTGGACAAACCAGGTCACATTCTTCTGGAAAGGAGCCCCACTAGTTGGCATTGATTTTAAAACCATTTTTCAAGTACCTTTAATAGCGCCTAATTCAAACCCAATGAAGTCAGTGGAACAGCTCCCTTTAATGGGTCTGGAATCAGGCACATCATGAAAACTGTTTCACCATATGTTTCAATGACATTTAAGTTCACTCGTCTTGTTTGAAGAATTCTTTATTCAGCTACTCACAGCTTGAGATTCTCAGTTTTTTAGACATTTTTGTTCGATTTCGTTCTTGTTTGGAAGAAGCTGGAATGGGAAGAACTCAGGGAACTTTTTAGGATAGGAAAAATAGTAAGCATTCTGGGGTTGGTTTGAGGTATTGAGAATTTTTTTTAATGCCAATTTAATTCTAATTGCTGGAATGTTGATACAAAAGAAAATATTACTTGTGTGCCAGAGACAGAGAAAGTTTTGAAAATTCTTTTTCCAAATTTATTTTGTTTTGAAAGGAGGAACAAAAGAGAAGCCAGACCCTATATTTTTCAAGATCATGAAAGACCATGTAAGATCGTTTTTGGTGTTCATGGCAGCTTTACTGATGAGCCATGTTTATTATGGGATGATTATTCTTCAAAACTGTAATAATGCGCCACCAGATATATGGCTGCCGTTGCTCTCAATACTCTTACTATAACAGTGACAGACATTTAGGATACGACTCCAATGAGAACAGTACTGTCCTGTAGGAAAGTAGATATATTTATGCGTAAACTTTAATAGAATTGTCCCATCTTTAACAGCTTAAAATCTCCTGTGAACTGATGAACATCTAAGAAGAAAAACTGGTTATTACTAGAAAGAGCAAATATGAATGGAAAATAAGAAAAACGTGTACAAAATTCATGTCTGGAATTCATTTTTCTGTGTTACAAGGCACTAGTTAGTCTAAAACTAAAAATAAAGACAAGCTGAAAAGAATCCTAATAGTGTGGTTTCTTTTGAACTGCAAATTGACACAGACATTTTATGTGGAGAAAAAAAAAGTGAGGCAAGTCATCTACCAGTGTGAAACAGTGAACGTATGCTGCAAGGGATATGAATTCCCTTACAGTGGCGATAACTTCCATATTCAGCAGAGGTGGATTTAATATGCAGTTGAGTCATGCTAGTTTTTTGCTGTCAAATCATTGCAATTTCAAAGGCATGACCAAGGAGTTATGCACATGGAATATTTTACTGTGAAATGAGGAACAGGACCTGTGGTAATAAAAATATTTACATCTACATATACTGTCTTAAAAAAAAACAGACAAGCTTCCCCCTTCTGCAACCCCCCGTCCCCAACTACAACAGCTAGAATAATAACAAAAATGAAAAAGCAATACGGTTAAGGAAAATTTTGCACCTATTGCCTAGTCTCCTAGTGTTCTAGGGTTTTATCTTTCCTTATAAAAAACCAAATGTTTAAAGACAAATTTTAAAACAAATAATGTTTGCACTGTGCTATCACCTTAGATTCTGGACTGAGGAGAACAGCATAGACTTCTGGATAATGGCTCTTTATTCAATTTATTTTGTCTGTCAAGGAAACTTCATGGTTCTTCACAAAAATATTTAAACATCTTAGCATGTTCCCATTGAAAGAACATCTAAACACAAAATTTTAATTGCATTAATTTATGTAAATATGAATGTGATGGGATTTCTGAAACTCTGTATACCTAACGGGTATTCACAATCTCTTAGATACCTTCTCTCTCCATAGTCAGCCGCCGCATTAGCACACTACCTCCGTGAGGCAGGAGCTGGGTCCATTTCCCTTTGGAAAATCATCACTTTCACCTGGACCACGTTTTTGAAAGCCTTATAAAGTGTTTCAGAAAAATCAAACAAATTAGTTTGAGCAACAGGCCTTTGCTAACCTAACTGGTTTGGCTAAAATGGATTAGGAAGTCACCGCAAGTGAAAAGTTGACAAGTTCCAGCAGAGAGGGCCCATGAGCACTAGGGCTGGTAAATCTCTCAGCCCTTGTGTTGAAGCCAGCAGAATGTGGACATAGCCTAAGTCTCTTACCAAATGCACCCAAAGGTGTCCTCCAGATAGAAATGAAACTCAAATCTACTTAAATCTCATGGGAAAGCACATAAAGGGAGAAGTTGGTAGATATTAGCCTATTGGCTTGCTCTCTTCTGTGTTGCAGTTAGAAGTCATCTTGATATGATACAGCCCAGCATAAGCACATATGGAATGAAACGTGACATGCAATAAACAAAGTATTTTAAATGAAACTTTTTATAGCCTTAAGAAATAGAAGAAACAGTCACACGCTGCTGATTAGCTTGTAAAAGTAGACACAATGGCTTGTTTTGTAGGAAATTTCAATTCATGCCTGTAAATCAAGAAACAACTTAAGCAGTTCTGATTCTAGTTTGTGGGAAAATGTTTAATTACTTATTTCTTTGATTTGTTGCTCTAAAATGTATTCTTATACGATGTATTCTTACATCTTGTGTCTGCAAAGAGCAGAGAGATGTTTCTTAAAAGCGTTTTTTAGAATGACTTGGTATCGGTCCAGTGCTCTGATGTCAGTGGAACAGAAACAGGGCTCTGTCTGGATTTATTAGAATGGGAAAAGCTCTTTTTAGTTTTCTCTGTTTTATTGCATCTTTCTTGACATTAAACTCCGGTACTCAGTACAGCCTATTCCAGATGTAAAGTTTTTCTTTAAAGTACTATGCCAATTACTGACACATAGTGTCGTATAAATTATTGTAAACTATTAGATAAAATGCGCTAATAAAATCAGGCCTATTAAACACTCACTCCTCAATTTGATTTCTCCTTTTAAACCAGAACATTAAAATTATGAAATGTAATATATTTATTACATATAGCATATGTTTGCATAGTAAAAAATAACAAAATATAAACTTAACTCTTCTTATTACTGATTGTCAAATAAATTTTCTGATAGAAAGACTTTTAGTAGCTTCTGTAGGCTTTATTGCAAGATTACATGCTTTCTCTATATTACAGTTGCCAGACAAAGGACAGATGTCACAGATCTGTTCCCAAGATAACTAATTCTTCTTTCCCTAAAATGTCTCAATTTTATCTGTAAGCTTTAAAACTCCAACTCCAACTTGTATGCTACATCTCTGACTTCAATGCCTCACAATATGCAATTTTTTCATCTTATTCTGTTAGATAATGTTAACTTGCATTAATGTTATCCACCATCATAGTGCTCTTGGAGATTGCTTTTGCACATATTGGGCAATGTAACCTTATTTCCTGCCTTCTCTACTTAAAAGCTAAAATGTCCACATTAGTTCATTTACAAATATTTAGACTAAATGCTCAATTATAGTATGAGACTAATCATGCTTATTCACCTGTAGTAGCTGTCATAAAACCTTGTGTTCAAGTAAGCCTTTATRTACTCATTTAATTCTTCTGTTCAAGAAGAAATACTTTTATGCCTCTTAAAGAAATAAATAAATTTTTWAAAATATTTTAAATTAGGTCTCTCTAAAGCAGAGATCTTTGGATTTGTAAAACCATTACTTCAAGAGTTATCAGTATAAGTCATATAGTTAACATCAGACAAAAGATCACATGGGATCTCAGACATTAGAGTGAGAAATGTGCTTTATTCATTTAAACTAGATATAGGAAGCTTTAACTTATTTACAGAAGGGTTTGGGGTACTTTTTAAAATTTGTGAAATATTTTTTTTTAATGATCATGCACAAAATATGTATATACCTTTGAGTTATTTGAGCTGTTATAGTTTCTTTTAAGTTCTGAGCACTTCTCTAAAGCCAAGAATTAGATCAAGGTGAATGCCACGCAATTTGAGATTTAAAAATAGAAGAAAAAAAACACGTAGATCATCATAACAAAAATCATCATAAAGTAAGTAATCTATTTGATAGCTTTTTGAAAATTTTGAAATCTCTTTTGAATTCTTAGTAAGCCGTACAGTGCAGTTTCTTCACCATGTGTGGTTATATCCGCAGATCTAATTTTGAGCAATAAGTCATATTCAGGGTACTGTAACCTTCATGATTCATTCAAAGTAACAATTAAGAGCATGAATTTAGAGTTTAACTGTGCTCAAAGAGTCTGATTTAGAGCTCCCTGAAGAATGTGGACAGACTGAGTTTCTCTGCTGAATTTTTTTAATACTCTTTAGGCAGTGAATTTGAGCTCATATAATAATATTTCTACAGCTACTGGGGTAAAAGGCATTGCAGGTAAAGGGAGGACAACAAAGCCTAGCAATAAATGTGATAACCTTTAGTTTAATCAGATTAGGAATATCTGGGAGCATCTGGATGAATCACTGTTTCACAATTTCCCAAACTCTTGCACAACAGTAGATAGGACATTAGCAGGTAGGAATATTTAGGAGCAAAACAATTACCCCATTCCTAGTGCACTATAAGTTTGAAAAAAAACATAAATCTTATGGTTTCTCAGAAAATATTTTTTAAATAAACAAAATAAAGGAGTTTGTGGTTTAGGATAAGCAAGGAAAGAGTAAACCTATCATATGAAAAAGACACTGATTTATTTAATAAAATGAAAAGAAGGTTAAAAAGGGACATGACTCTTCCTCGTAAATTATGAGCAGCTCAATAGTAAAGAGGGAAAAACAATGCTGGCACAAGAATAAATAGGAGAAAACTGACCATTAATAAGTTAAAGCTGAAAGCTGGAAGTCTGTTTCTTGCTTTCTCTCTGAAAACCCAAAGAAAGGTACAAGTAAGGGTAAAAAATGTGACTGGTTTGAGGGAGAAAAACTTTCATACATTTAATTTAAATTTAAGGTTTATGTTCTTATGTTGAGGAAGATTGATTCATGACACTGAATGTTGTGGGAAAAAAAAGGGGGAATTCAATCAGGAAAGTATATTTCRATCCCTTTTGCATTTGAAGTTAAATAACTCCATGCAAAAGTAATTGTTTCATGTTTAAGTGTTTCATAGACAGTACATAATTGCATTTAATTTCACACTAGATACATTGCTTCATATGGTTAGAAAAAAAAATATTCTTGCACAAATTTCCTCTAAAATGGTGGTAAGAACTCCACTCTACCATTTGGTTTACTGAGATTGAGCAGTTTTAACCAGGAGAGAAGAGGGTTTGGGGCTGGGTTTTTCATTTAAGTTCTTGTTTTTGCCTGGAGYTACATAAACATATGTGACTCATCATTTAAGGGAAAAAACAAAACAAAACAAAACAAAATAAAACAAAACAAAACAAAAAAAAAAGGGAGAAATTATTTCAGTTATCACTGTGCAATGAACTTACTAGGAACCATTACTTGTGACATTAAACATTTTGGATTTGAAGTAACCAGAGACCTTCCACAGATTCCAATGGAAACTTATAGTCAGAAATATGTTAATGATCCATAAGTGTGCTAGCAAGATGTTTTAGAAACAATAAATTAGAATATATTTTATTTGTATCCATTCCCCCATTCTATCTCTCATAACTAGGAGACAAGCACATGTATGTTTCCTTCCCAGCACTACAGCATAATTTTTTTTCTCTAAAATAAACCCAGGTGAGGCTGAACCTTCTTCACATGGTTTGAATCAGAAGACTCAGTATAAGGTTTCTTTTTTCACCACCTTTCTTCACGTTTAATTAAATGCTGTGCTTCTTTTAACTCTCTTTAGGATGGAAAAGAGAAAGTATTGCAGCATCTTAGTAATGAAAATTCAGGAATTACACTGCCCTTTCTTCCTGCCAAGACAGACTTAGTTCACAGGGACTACTCAGGGCTTTCCCAGGATAAGATGAAAAGCTCCAAGGAGTGGGGTGCAACGTGTACACCCAGGAGCATTGTACCAGGTCTGAATTGCTCTTTCCCCATACTCTATCCACATTTGAGAGTGCACAGTGCCTTCAAGCGTGTCATTTAAGTTTGACTGCAGTATTCCTTGGAAAAAGCCACAGTTTATATTTCAGAGACTGCTGTAAGGCTCGATTAATAAACAGTCTAGGAGGTTTCTGAGTATGTGGAAGATAACTTCTTGGCACAGCTGGTGAGAGACCCAACTAGGGAAAGTGCCCTGCTGGACCTGGTGTTTGTGAACAGAGGACTGGTGGGTGATATGATGGCTAGAGACCATGGGGTCACAGCCTTCTCTCAAGCACCCACCTGCTCTGGCATGGGTTTTCTCCACAGGCTGCAGGTGGATCTCTGCATCACCATGGTCCTTCATGGGCTGCAGGGGAACAGCATGAATGACCACGGTCTGCACCACAGGCTGTTGGGGAATCTCAGCTCTGGTGCCTGGAGCACCTCCTCCTCCTCCTCCTCCTCCTCCTCCACTCACCTGGGTGTTCGCAGGGCTGTTCCTCTCACATATTCTCCCCCTGCTCTTCTCTGACCACAATTACATTTGTGCAGTAACTTTTTTTTTTCTTCTTCTTAAATAGGTTATCACCATTTCTAATTGGCCCAGCCTTGACCAGAGACATGTCTATCCTGGGAGCTGCCAGGGACTGGCTCTGCTGGACATGGGGGAAGCGTCTAGCAGCTTCTCACAGAATCCACCCCTGTAGCCCCTCCTGCTGCCAAAACTCAGCCATACAAACCCAACACACAACCCCCTGCATCACTACAGACTGGTGCAGAGTGGCTGGGAAGCTGCCCAGCAGAAAAGGACCTGGGGGTGCTGGTCAACAGCAGGTGAACATGAGCCAGCTGTGCCCAGGTGGCCGAGGCTGATGACATCCTGGCCTCTGTCAGACACGGTGGAGCCAGCAGGACCAGGGCAGTGATCATTCCCCTGTAACTGGTACTGGTGAGGCTGCACCTCAAGTCCCGTGTCCAGTTTTGGGTCCCTCACTACAAGAAAGACATTGAGGTGCTGGGGCATGCTCAGAGGAGCTGGTGAAGGGTCTGGAGCACAAGTCTTGTGAGGGTTGACTGAGAGAACTGGRGTTGTTTAGCCTGGAGAAAAGAAGGCTCGGAGGGGACCTTATTGTTCTCTACAGCTACCTGAAAGGAAGGKTGTAATGAGGTGGGGGCCATTCTCTTCTCCCAAGCAACAAGTAATAGGACAAAGGGGAATGGCCCCTGTACCGGGGGAGGTTTAGATTGAATATTAGAAAAAAATTCTTCACAGAAAAGGCTGCAAGCATTGGAATAGGCTGCCCAGGGAAGTGGTTGAATCGCCATTGCTGAAGGTGTTGCAGATATCATGCCTGGGGACACGGTTTAGTGATGGGCTTGGCAGTGATGAACAGTTGGACTCAATTATCTTAGAGATTTTTTCCAGCCTAAATGGTTCTATGATTTTCATCTATTCCCAMTGTTGTATGAAAATCATTTACCCATTGGTCCTAGAGTGGCTTATTGTCTGTGTTATTCATGTCAGCTAAGCATGTATTAGATCCCATGGGTTTTCATAGTTTCTATTATGTATTACTGGTCTTAGGAAAACCAATGTAATTAAGGTCTTTCACTTATGTATGTGAAAAGATTACCTTGATAAAATGCTGAGTGTGAAAAAAAAAATAAAAACTGAGGAAGATAAAAGGAAAATGTATTCTCTTCGTATGAATAGAAGGCATAGGTCATTAMAAGCACATGGGCTTAACATTAAAAAACACTGAACACACTCAGGTGAAAGGATTTAATTAGGACAGACAATCAGTTCCCATGTAATTTGGATTTGTATGTCACAATTTCTCTTTATTGTTTAACATTTGAACTCAGTATGTAGGGTAATGAGAGTAATAGTTGAACTCTTTTAATTTTCTTCTTATTGTTTAGGGGCTTTTTGAAATTCACCACATGAGTAGTTGAAAATTGGCAGTACCAGCTAGTAAAAACAGAATCCAACAGTTAGCAGAGGTGAAGGGAACTTCTACTGATTCTCCAAAGATACTGTTGTGTTTTTGAGAAAGACATGGGAAACGGTTTGGTAAAACGAGGCAGCAAGCCTCATCCTAACTGCCCAGCTTTTGCTTTGATCACCTTCTCCATAGTACTGGTGCTCCAGGATGTTTCCTTAGCTGGGATTCCTGAAAATCTTTTTGGAATATCAGGCTTACAGAATGCAATATATTTTGTACTTCACCCTCCCTCTTCCTTGACCTTTCATAAGTGAAAAAGTTCCACTTGAGAAAACATATTCCCCTCTTGTCTTCTTTTTGGAAACTACTTAAAAGAGAAATCTCAAGTAGCCAATGAAGTAACAAAAGCATTTTTGGTGTTCTGGCTCTTTGAGAGGTCTATAAATCTGATATTTTCAAAAGAAGCATTCCTTTAACAAACAGAAAAAACTTCCTTTAAAGTTCATTCTCTTAAAGAAGCTATTTGTCACCCTCTCAAATCTAGTTAAAACATTTTCCAAAACTGTTTAATAACAAACATTGCTTTTTTCTTAAGCATCAAAAGTATGTACTGCTAGCATATTCTCTGAAGCCAATAAATACCAGCTGATCAGCCTTGAATCCTTTTAGGAAGTTTAAAACAGCTGTGCTGCAAAATGAAGTGAGAAAAGCAGCAGGAACAGGCTTTGGCAAGACTGGATTTGTTCATAATGCAACAAAAGTTCTAAATTATTTCAGTGCTGGTAACCTGCAAGCTGTAACTCCAGCTATTCACTTCTGTGAGTGAATAGCATGCAAGAATGACCCAGCAGACAAATTAATTCAGCTGCAATTGGGACACCAAAAAAAAAAAAGTTATGCCTTTATAAAATTTGTTTGTAAAATAAGTGTTCAAATATCTTGCAGACTTAAAATATGTCAATTAGGTCCTCCTGAACCATTTGCAGAGTCAGAAAACTGGAAGGAAATTAACCCCTGACAGATGAAGTGTGCTTATTTAATTAGCCTAATATGAGAGAGAAAAACTATTAAAAGTACTCAAAGGCATTATACAACAAGAAGAATTTAGTCCTAAGTACTGAGTTTTTTAACCAATTCTGGTAATGGAGTGTGTTGTTTCAATAAATAGGCTGCAACCCAGTGTGCCATTAGGTTTGCCAATACCACGACAGGCAGCCAATCTTTCTTCAGTGCTCTCATTCCATTGCTGGGCATGTTCAGTAGACAGCCTTACTTAATGGTTTATTTCTTTTGATGGTGACAATTGATAATTGTTTCTTGTTTAACAACCGCTTACAGATTCAGTAAAATGTTGGGCTGTTGACTTGAATATTGGATGTGGCTTTGGCACCTTCTTTTTCCCTGGATTGATTTTGGTCAGCATAYATGGACAGCCTTATTTATGGAGATAATAGCTTTTGCTTTGTTAAAGCTCAGTTTCAGACTCAACTTCTGCAATAGCTTTTGAGAGAAAAAGAGAACATAACCTTATTTGATGCTCAGAGGAATAAAAGTCTACCAGATTCTTACAGCTGTGGAAAGAATTCCACAAGTGTTTGTTGTGATTCTAGCTCGTTTCTTTGATCATATTGARTAAAATTCAAGAGTCATTTCTCATACAGACAGTTTGCATAAGAAATTTAGTTCTGAGCATTGGCCAAAATGTCAAATCTCCAAATTTAGGGGTTTTAATCTTCTGTGTTAACTAACTGATTTTCTTATAGATGATGTTCTAAATGCAGATTGCATAGTCTTTCCACCAAAGAAAATTATAATTAGCCTATTCACAATTTTGTGCCAATCTGAAAGGGATCCATCAATTCAAAATGCCAGTAACACCTCATTGTTTATTTCAAGAAAGCAGACACTGAAAAATGCTACTTAACAGCACTTAACACAATCATATACACTCTGTCCAGTTTCTCCAGGTCATGTATTGTACCATCTATCCTCCCAGTGAAAATGTACTATTCTGTTTAGGCTGTTTGCATATGAAACAATTTTGACTTCTGGTTTTGATTCTCTCTTTTTACTAATGTTCCAAAGTATCAAGTGAAATGATGCCATGTGTATATTATCATTCAAGAAACTCTGGGCAGACATTCAAGGAAATGTTTCTTGGCACTTTTTGATCTCCTCCCCAAAATATTCCTGCTCCTATTGAGGGTCCTGGTGAAATGTCCTTAGAAAATAAAGGGATCCAGGACAATACCTCAACCTTTKACAAGAACTATCCAGTAAAAACATCATCCTAAGATTCAAGAAACTTGTCTTCTCAAACTTAAACTCCACCCTTTTCTGTTCACACTTACTTTTGTGAGCTACTTTAGGCAGAATGAGACTTCTGGTGACCAGAAGTTCCTAAATGTTGCTGCCTTGTGCTCCCTCACACACACCCTGTAAGAATTAAAGATCAGGGGTTGGTTTCTCATGGTCCAGTTCAGTAAGGCACATTAGGAGATTAGAAGTCACTGGGATTCAGAGCAGGCAGGGCTGAGCATGTGAAGGTAGAAGGAGTGATCCCAGAGTTGCAGCAGAGAGAAAAATATTCACCAGACAACACCAAAATTAGGAGCAGAGAAAGCTTTTGTTTAATGGATGCCTTTTAAGAACTCAGTGCTTCAGGACTTGATCACGACAGYGTATCTGAGCAGCGCAGTTTCCTCACACCCAGGGTACTCCTTATTTGCTCCACAGCTGGAGTCATCTAGTTATAACTTTGAGCTTTTTCTCTGACCCAGACACCTCTTTCCAGTTGAAATCCTTAATTTTACACCCACAACCACTGCAGCAACACTTCTTCCCAAGCTTCACATCTCACTCATCTATTCTACAGAGGGGATGACTTCCCCACACACATCCCCCTATGTAAGAGTGGCTACTCTTGCGGGTTTAGTTTCTTGACTAACAAGAGAACTTGAAAAAAATCCTATAAGGAATAAGGAACTAGCCTTAAAACAATTACCAGCTTCTATTTGAGATAAAAAAGAATTGGATAAAACTCCTAGCTGCTCAAAGACGATATGGCTTGACAAAATTTCTGCTTAATCAACTATATATGCACCTGATTTTTATTCTGAACAAGGCAAATTGTATATAAGATATATATTAATCTGTTTGAGTTTAAATTAAAAATTAGTCAGCACCTACTGACAGCTGGGAGAAACACCTCTCGAAAAGGCAATACCTTGGCATGCACAGGATTCAGAATTTGACACTGCATTTTGAACGCACAGCCCAGGGAACCCAGACGGTGAGCTACAAACAAAATTACTTGTAGCCAGCAGATCCAGATTATACTAAATTCCTCATCTCTGATCTAAGAAACATACTGTGGTACATACATGCAGAGATAGGAATTTGCTAATATGCGTCATTAGCATTTCCAGACTGGTGCCTGTTGCTGGGGAGATGCTCTCACCTATTCTTTAGGTTRTGCAGAGATTTTGACAGCTGTAAAAGACTGTAGCACTGATCTTTGTTACAAAAAACTTCAGGAAGGAATTGGAGGTCAGAAAGAGTTCAGGTCATTGAGTTCTTAAATCAGTCTCAGCGATAGTAGGAACGGAGAGTAACAGAAATATGCAAGGAGATTACGAAAAAAAATCTCCAAGGTAAAAACATGTGAGATACCTCTCAGGTTAGAACAATAATGTCATTGCCAACTTTAGCCCGGTGAAAATAAAAGTTATTAAGGTTCAGAGCGTTCTGATTTTTTTTTAATGTTTCATTTGTATATAATTAATCATTTCCAATGGATCAAGCTGCCAGGACAACTTGATGGTTTCTGAAGGACCCATCACATTTCTTTGGATTCTGCCTTTGCAAATCACTAGCAGAGTAGCTAATGTAGATGACAACAGCCTGACCTACAATAGGCCTTCACAGAAAATAATCAGGGAAATGCTTGCTCAATTAGCCATATTTCTGCCTCTTAAGGAATTCTTTTCAATGTAGAAGTTTCCTAATGCGACAGATTTAAACTGTAAACAATTCAGAAGATGTCTTCCTCTCTGCCAAAYTGGGGTTTTTCAGCAAAATTCCCAGTAATCAGTCTTTAATTGCTGTCAATCAACTGTTCTGGAAAAAAAATTAGGACTTTGAATCATTCCATATTATCACGTTGAAAAGAAGTCCAAGCTTATGGTCTTAATAATTCTAAGTGATAGATAGTTTATCTGTAACATACTCAGGAACTTGTGGCATCAAGTATAAAATTCAATAATATTTTGCAGCATTTTAAGTTTCATCACATCTTACCTCAGTTATATATATTTGGATTGTCTTTTTCTCTCTCTTTCATTTTAATTTGTTCTTCCAGCAAATTGAATATATTCATATCATTTATGATGGATGATTAGTAGTGGAAAAAAATTAACAATTAGTAAAATTGCACTATATATTACCTGTATTGTACACAAGACAAGGTTGGTACTGGGGGGCACTTAGAATTGCATTAAAAAAAAAACCAAAAAGGAGAATGTACTCTGTGATTTCCCTCTCCTCCCAACATGGCTCTGCTTTAAGTAGCCAAGATACACTTACACTGAGATGTTTGGTAAAAAATATGAGTGATATCTTGTTTGGATCCTTTCATGCACCCTCACAACATCGCTGGGTTAGACCTTGGAATTACTGAAACAAGCAGCAAAACCCAGGCACCTTCAGACGAAGTGTCCCCGTCTGCCTGTGAATGTCAAATTAGTTATCTAAGAACCAGGTGTGTTCCAAGACAGCTGTCAGTGTAAGGGTGTGAAGAATGGACCTAAAATGCACGGAATGAGTCATGCTCTGAGATGCTGGCTTTTCTCTTTGCCTCTCCTTGGACTACAGAATGTGCTCAGCCAAGAGTAAGCACCTAACACACAAAGAGAGTCATATCTATGTGCCTTATAATCCATGCTGACTCTATCCTTRCCTTCACCAGGATGACTGATGGAAATAGGGCTCATTCATTAACCAAAGCTACCTCTGAGCAGGCAAAGTTTTCCACTGAGCTGCCTCTTTTGTGCTCCATTTTATTTTGTAGAAAGCAGCAGTTCAAGGAAATATTTTGCTGCACTATTTCTGCGCTCATTCCCTAAAGCAAAGGCATGTCTATATTGTAAAGAATTGCATATGCAATTAAACTATTCTAATTTCCCTGAGAAGAAGAAACAAATTACTTTAATAGAAATTATTATTTTCATCGGGCTTACATATTTTGGTCATTCATTGTGTGTGTATGTTGTTTTTTGCTGCTTCATGACCTTTGTGACATCAAAAGTCACTCTTTTGTCTTTTGTCCACATTAGCAATCCTGAAACATATGTCTTGATCGTAGGTTCTTTTTGTTGATCAGGACTCTGTGTTATGCACTCCTCAGTAGAAAAAATCCCACAGACAAATCCCTTGTGGGAACAAAATGCATGTCTTAATTTTTACTGATACAATGCATAGGCAACTGCTCTTTAAACTGTAATTGTTAGGCCTGAACAAGCATCCATTGAAGACATCTACATTGTTGGTACCCTGGTGAGATCACTTGGAAAGCCAGTGGTTAGTGGTGTACAACAATATGCTAAAATGCCCAGAGGAATTAGGACGCTTTCTTAGCGTTGCCTGTAAACTTTTCTTATTGGCTTGCCTTTTCTGGTATATGCCACTCATAATTAACTACAGCAAAAGAGGGCCCAGCAAGGAAAAGCAATTTATCTGAAAGCCCCTATTCTTTTCTCAAAATGTATGAAGGCTTATTTTGTACTTCCAGCTGGCCAGCATTTCCTTTTTGTTTGCTGAATAACGATCTGATTGTCTCAAATAATAGAAGAGCTTCTAGGGAAGCTCAAAGATGATATAAATTTGCACTCATCTTTGCTGTAGTAGCTTCTATACTGATAAGGAGTCACTGCCCTTCCTGCCTAAAAGTGAGAAGCATGTATGATAACAGCATGAATAAGTGGATATTTCAGCAGCTATCTCACATGATGAAAAAAAAAAAATAATTGAGAATTTTGGATCTTTGGGCAACAAAATAGCCAGTAAGTGTTATCATCCATACAATGCCATTTATGTCAGCATTCCTTTGTCTGTAGGAACGTAATTTCTTTCTTTGTCTGTTAGAGACAACTTGTTGCTTCCAGTTTTCTTGAGAACAGTTCTTAATGTTGTGGAAGATTCTGTATTTGTCCAGCTTCTGCACCAGGCAGAGTGTTTAACAAGGTAATATTGTCTAAAAGCATCATATATGCAACAAGTAAAATACATTTAAAGAATCAAAAGACTGTGTAAGAGACAAGTATGCAGATCAAAAGCTCTTTCACAGAAATTATGATCCTTCAGAGCAAGTTTGAAAAGCCTGTGCATGGCTGATTTTCCACGTGAACCTTTAGAAACTGGTCAAACACAGATGTTTTGCACTGGCCTGAGGAGGAATTCAATCTCTATAAACAAATTACAGTTACACTTATGGCTGAGACTCAGGCTTACAGGAATTTTTATTTCCCCAGTTATATTTTGCTTTTTTAAATGTCAGTAACAAGCTGCTTTTAAGAAAAGGACAAAGACTCCCATAGACACAAACATAAAAAGACTACATCGCTCTGCTCTAAACCGCACCTTCACTGGAGTGTCTAAATGTTTGGTCTGGACAGTTTCATCAGTGCCTTGTCCTCTATGGCAAATGTCAAAGACACATCAAGGCTGAACAAAAGTCCACTGAAGTCGGTAGAAATCCCTTCAGTATCTTTAGTGAGCACTGGATGCAGCTGTAAACTTACAGGTTGTTGCCAAGAAGAGGAGCCTGTTGCCACCAGTAATATACTGACCTCCTAAGGGCTTGCAGGTTTATTAAAAGACAATTTGAAAAACCATTGTGCTTCCCAGGCTGCACATAGAAAAATGAAATTTTCAGACTGAAAGGGAAAGCCCTGGAAAATAATAATTATTGCAAATGGGAAGTATTGTTTAAAACATAGCATTTCTGTGATTGCACTGATGCCTTGCCTTCCCAGTTTGTGCTTGCCAAATGCGCAAAATGTGTACTCAAAGCTATTTTGAAGTTAAACAAACCAAAGGTGTTTGTAAATCAGCAAGCAGTTTCGCCTCCTGTGCCCTAAAGTCAGCCTAAGCAAGGTTATTTAAACTGAATTTCGAGTGACTGTTTCTGGCTTAATACCTCCTTCTGCTAATTTTTAGCAGTTCAGAGTAATTTTTTGGCAGAAATTATAAAACAATGGAAACAGACTTTTTATAGGGGAAAATGACAAACACTTCTGAACTCTCACAGGACTGACAGTGAGCACTGCTTAAATAATGTCTGTTACAGAGGTTAAAAAGCTTCTTCTTATCTTTGGGTTTACAAAATGACCTGCATTATCTTGATTTTCTCCTCAGTGAATCATTCAAATGTTTTACATGTCATTAAAGGTAAGGGGAAATGTTTTAGTGAACTGTTAGCAGGTACAAAATGTTTGTTTTTCTTAAATAACATTCCCACGTAAAGGATGTTTGGAGTGACTGTTTAAGAAAAGGGAAAAAACTTTTGACTTCAAAAAAGCCAAGACCCACAGCAAAGATTAACAAAAACATCAGTGATTAGCTGCGTGTTGAATGCAGTAGCTGTAGCTGGCAAAGACAGAGCTCCCAACATCTAAGTGATGAAAGAAGAATTTTTTTCGCAAGTCAAAGATTTAAGAGATTTTTCCCTGCATGTTTTGAACAGCATTTGTCATCTATTTCTCATGGGCTACTAACCAGGTATCATAYCGTATATTGTAATAATTCTTTTCAATTAAACTTCTTGGAGAAATCAATAGAATGGGTGAATTATTTTAAACAAAATCCCRAAGTTGCTCATATCCTTACTCCACATGGGCCAAAGGTGTTGTCTTCTTTGTCCTCTCAAATAAGCCATGTAAGGGATGGTTATAAATCTGAATGTTAACTCTAAGGATGCAATGTTATGGACACCTACYGTTCACCCCTATCCTCTTATGCTGGTGATACTGTAGGAGAAAAGACACTAATGGAAGCGAGTTTCCCTCCTATCCATCACTGCAGGCTAATCTCATGTCTGCACATGCTGCCTTTGCTGTCTGCTAGACTCTGTTATTGCTCTGAATTTTACTCCGTTCTTAAACTGACAAACCTTTCTGTCTGCTTTACTTGCACATTTCCCCTCAAAGCATTTTGTTAGACTTGTTCTCTGCTGCTTGAGATGTCAAAGCTTTATTGACTAGCAGTTATTCAGCATTTGCCAGCCTTTCTCACCTTTCCAGACCCATGCTGGGGTCAGGACACTCCTTAGATGTAATGCTTTGGCACTGGAATTACATTTTCATCACTCAGGGAAACACTACAAAGCAGTATATCTGGAGTCACTCCAAAGTGAGTAGAGCAACTCAAAAGTTGCCTTGATTGCCAGTGAGAATAAGATAACACAGTCACACAGATCAGGTGAGAGACTGTATGTGCTTGTATTCAGCAGGATTCCAGGCAGAACACAGATGTTGGACACAACACAATTGGAGAAAAGGTCATCAGAGGAATCAATGTACCAGCCTCTATGAAATTATGGACATGGGTAGGTGGATAATGAGCTTCAGTTTCCCTCTTAGCCTTGCACTAACATTTAGTGGTGAAACATCATGGTAAATGCAGCTGATGGTTGATGCATATGTTTCTGTACTTCTGTGAGGTTCACATTTCTTTCCACCTTACCTTCCATATCCCAGCTCAAAAGCAGCACAATACCGTCTTATAAAAGCCTTCAGTGTCTACCTCTGAATCTGAGACCATACAAACAGGCCATAATTGTGTGCATAGTTGAATTGCAGCCAKTTTTGCAAAATTCATCATGTCTGGGCAAAGTTTTTCATAATTTCTCCTTTATGGTATGGGAAACCACCTCCTGTCTTGTGTTAATAACATTTGTGCCTATGGCAGTCCTTGAAAGACAGATGAGGTCTTCAGTCAGAGTGTACAGGGAGCTCTTTACACTCTGTAGTTCCATTCTTCATTGCTCATTTATCACTTTTTATCAGTCTAACACTACAACCCAGATTGTGTTGGTTTGAAGTCAGGGCTAGCTTGAATAATGAAAATTAAAGAAAATGAGTACATGGCTGTGCACTTTGGAAAAGGTATGAAAAGAGAGATTAGATATACCAAATTTTTTGGCATTGTTCCTAAACTTAGCATAATATATTAGTTGGCTCTTGAATGCACTTAATTGCATCATGAAGACATAAATAGGGATCTGCTCACCAGTGAGGCCACTTTCACTGCTCATTTATTTCCACCGCTTCACTGTCTAAGAGGTGTGATTGATCTGCACTCGCTTGAGGCTTCTGGTTTGTGTTCATCAGTACAAACAAAAGTCACAGAACACCGTGAGCGCATCCTTCTGGTTGCAACACCAGAGGGACATTTTTTTAAATATTAGTAGCCAATTAAGTTAGAGTAAGAGGAAACATACAAATACTGAAAACCCACATCCCAGTCAAAACAGTGAGTTGCTCAAAGCTGATATATCATAGGTATTTCTAAACTCAGCCAAACCTGTGATCAGCTGTTGGTGCCTTCAATTGTCCTCTATTTCTCTGATCAGGACTATGGCRAACATAAAATGAAGGATCACCACATGAATCCTTTTTCTTCACTTTTGAATATGACATCAGTGTTCAGAAGTCGAACTGCATTTTCATCCAGTGTCTTGCAGAGTCATGCCACCTCCCTTAGGCTTTCTGGGAAGATGACAGTGTTCTCAAATGCTTTGCACACTCATACTTCTAAAAAGCTGGGGGGACCATATGGGTGCTCTTGCCTGACCTCTCACATAATACATGTTGTAGCATAATTTACCTTGGTACATTACATCAAATCCAGTAAGCTGTGGCAGAACTACAGCATGTATTTTTGAAACCTGTCTCAATTTAAAAGTGTCAAGGGGCTACATGATTCACTCTGACTTTAAGTAACTAGTTCAAAAAGTTAAATTTACTCACTTTTCAAAAACTGTGCTTTATTTCTACTTTAAATTGCTTTCTCAACCCCTAGCCACAGACTTTCCTACACTTTTATCTGATAAGGAGTCCTTTATTATCACAGAAGTGTTTCCCAGGCAATCATTTTTGGATCCTGCTCRGATGAAGTCTCACTTTTCTATACTCAAGTACTCAAGCACTAGTTGCCATTATTCAAAAATAAACTGATTAAGTTATTTAGCAGGATATTAACACTTCCAAGTGACTAAGACACAAACAGCTAATAAACATTTGTGAGGTAGCAGCATGCCAAGTATACAGAGGAGATTGAAAGCTCTCCAGAGCTAATTTAGAAATGTCTCTTCTTGATGTCTACATCCTGATCCTGAAATAGCACTGGAGTTGTTCTGTTAACAGCTACTTCCAAAGATTTCTGGTTATGTCCTATTCCAGATCACAGCCAAGCGTGGCTTGTCTTTRTTTATATTTTTTGTCTTCTTTAAGATAACTCATTTTTATCCATTGTGTTTGCATTGCTAGAATAGTTAATTTATCTTTGATAAAACTGAGAGAGTCAGAAGATGAGCCTGGATAAGAGAGTACAGACAGCTCCACTTATACCAACTTGATTGAGCCAACCATAATTCTCAGCTTGACAACTCTTTAATACAGTTGATTCATGAAAGCACACACTTCCTGATTTTCATATATTTATCTTTGACAGGAAGAAGACAGCTGCCAAGCTGAGCACCAGGGTGTTAGCTGCAGGATAAACAAATTGTATCTGTCTCTGAAGCTGTAGATCTGAAGATTTCTTGACAAATTCCATCATGAATAAGTGCCAGTTTTTTGGCCAAAACTCATAGCTACCTTAGTACACCTCATCACTTATCTATGATAGACCACACAGTGCAGATCAAATGTAACCACACAGGAATATATTATTCCAACCCTGCCCTATTAAATGGACTTTGTTTTCTAACTATCTATGGCCTTAGACAAAAATGTGAATTTCATAACTAAAGGTACACTTCCTGCACAGGAAGACAGAATTTTTGTGTGTATTTTTGTATGTCTGAATCACTTCTTCCTGTGACCAAGCACATCTTCGTGATTTAAAAAAAAAAAAAAAAAAAAAAGTTCTCTTTATATCAGCTGTAGATAATGTTGTACTGTTATGGAAAAGATAATAAGTCATAAAACCTTCACTTCTGGAAAATGCTGCATATTTTGAACATGGTTAGTCATGAACCAGAACAAAGCAGTAATGTGTATTTCCTTTCCCTGCCTGCTTTGAGGCAGTGCTTGGAAAAAATGATGATAAACCAGATTAGAACTGTGAAATCACTTTGCCACTTTTATATGCTGTCACTGCTTTGGTGGATGAATAGCTATGAAGATAAGTGCAGCTAAGCCACGTAGCTCCATTCCCTCCTCCACCCTGCCACCCACACTCAAGTTCTGATTCAAGTGCAGCCCAACTCCTTCAGGGCTGTCCAGGAAATTGCCACCCGGAGATTTCTGTAGTAGTGTTTGCAGTCAGCACCACCAAAGGAGGAGATAAAGCTTTGTTCAGAGGGAATGCCTTGAACTGCTCTTTCTACAGTCAGTAATGGATGCCTTAAGCCAGCTTGTGATCTGCCATCTCATCTTTGWCAAAGTTTTCTGGAATTATACACAATCTTTCTTTGCTCATGTACAGTCAATGTGTGTGTGGAAATGCACTTCCCAGAGTGAAAAAAAAAAAAAACCTGCAGAAGTGAAAATTCGTTTTAAGATAAAGTAGCAGAAGTAACACCATGTAACAGCTTGACTAGGATTTCTGCAGCTGTCTTGTGAAATCTGCCTGACCTTACAGGAATTGCTCTGCAATGAGTTTTTACTATGTGAGACACTGAGGCCCTTCCTTGTAATTCACTTCTCAATATATGTATCTATAAAACTTCTTTAGAAGAGGCTGTTTGAAAAGCAAATGGATGAGAAGTGACCCTAGAATTTAGCTCAGTAATTAGTTGTTATTCTTTCTATGATTACTAGAAGAAAAGTTTAATTTTCCAGAGAATATACCGTGATGTGTCCAAACATCATAAACACAATACAGTCTAGAAAATCTTCCTCGAGCAAGACATAGTTATCAGACCACTCAGTCGTTGGCTGCAGTGTACACACAGCTAGAAATCTTGGCTAGAGACAGAAGTGATCGCTTTCAAATGCAAAAAGAAAAAAAAAGAAGAAGAAAACAGGAGAACAAACCTTAAAACACAGAATTGCCAGCCTGAGGAGAAAGGGGAGAATCAAGGGGGCTAAGATGAGGAGTCCATGCAGCAGCCAACGTGAACCATACATGCTTTTGGAGCTGAACTTAAGTTACTGTATTCCTTAGGCTGACTCAGAGATGAAGTTTTAGGTAGAAGAGTTAGGAAAGTTGCCATCAAGCACACCAGCTCCGTGCACCAGCTGTGGAGATGATGTTACTGATAAGGGTGGAAGATGCSTCAGTGATCTATAGCAATACCATAGCTGTGACTTCTATGCTGAGCAGCTTCTAAGCAGTCAGATTTATGTTCCTGCTTCCACTGTTAAATGAGAAACTTGGTCTTCTTAGGCTCCTCAGAAAACCAGCGACATGCCCACTTAGACAGAGATTTTTGCACCTTTTCATTCTGAATAAAAACTGGTGTTTCAGTGCTCCCAGGGGAGTGGGAAGGGTAGGGAACAAGCATCACTTTCTACTTTCCGTGCCCATGAAGGGCACAGGTGGACACAATGAGGATGCAGACTGGAAAAGTTAGCTAATATTTTATTGCTCAGATGAGAATTTCATAGTTTAGACAAAACAAAGTGTGATTTCCCTCATTTCACTTGGATTTGTTGGAGAGCACTCTGATGGCAACTAGGACAAGTTCTTCTCTCAGAAGGCACAAACATGAGAACAAAAGCTGTTCAAGTCCCTGACATTACTGAGAACTCGTGCTCCTTACAAAGGACTGCAAGGAAGGCAGGACAGGCTGTAACAGCGGAATGAGCAGGAGCAAGAGCAGATGACGTTGGCTCGTCCAAGAACATACATCCTTGCCAGGAGGCTTTTCCAGGTCTCAGACACAGAATGCTCTGTGCTTGCACAAGAATCAATGTTTTCCTGTCCTACACATGGCAGCACTGAGGTAATAACCTGTCGAGCACTTGCTACTGGATTTGTGCCCTTAAGTGAAGAGGGATGACTCAATACAGATGCAATGGTAGTGCTTGAGGAGTACCGAGAAAGCCAATGGTTTTTAAATTCCACCCCTAGCACTAACCAAAAACCAGACTGTGGGGCCTCTGGTTTTCTGAAGAGCCCCCCAGCTTCAGTGCCAGAAGCAGGGAGGCAGGCAGTGTCCGATAGCTCTTCCCTGAGGAGACTATAGGGTGACCCCAGTGAGTCATCACCCTGATCCAGAGTATAGCAGCGGTAATCATAAATTTAATCCCCTGTTCTTCCAATATTAGCATATATTCATAGAGAATGTGTCCCTGCTTACATATATAACTTGTTGCATTAGTAATTATTTCAAAATCCTTGTCATAYGTTGTTTCTTTTGCAGTGTGGTGGRGAGTTGGGTTAGAGGGGTTGTGGCAGAAAATATTTCTGGTGTTTATCTTCTATTCTGGTGTTTGACTTCTGGTGTTTAACTTCTAATGAGAGTTAGACTTTCATTTCTCTCATATTTCAATTAAAAAAAAAAAAGAAACCCAAACAAACAAACATCTGGTTCCTGCTGCTGCTGAAGAAAGGGAGGTCATACACTTCTTGTCTCCAGGCTAGGAAAAGCCCAGGAAGAAGATGGCCCTGGATTTCAATCACAAAAATACTTAAAGTAAGCCTTTTGGCTCCAATCACAGTCAGAAAGAAAAAGGAAGGAAAAGCATTTGTAATTGCAAAAGCATTTCCAAGTAAATTATTTGACAAATCTTGAATATAAATAATTAAACCTCTCATGACTGTGAAATTACATAGTGTAAGATAGGCATTTCTTACTAATCCAGTACTCTTTAATGCATTCATTTTTATGTCTTTCTTGCCTACAATTATCTGTAAAACTCCATCACTTTCCATTCTTTGTGGTGTTCACATCATATATAAACTGTTCCAACTGTTCATGGTTTATAGTTTTGTTAAAAATCCTTAACAGAAGTTACACAGAGATCCAACACACCAGCAAATGTACTCTGTTCTACATGCTTAAATATATAAAAACCACAATTATGCTTCCTAAGTGCCTAAATTTTTCATCCAGAATAGCTGTTTTTCTATGTCACTTCATACCATTCTTGAGTGGCAGGAAAACGAGAGAGTATGTGAGTTGATCTGTTTGAAATAACCAAGAGATGGCAGCACTCCATTCAACCCAAACTTGACTTGTCATATAATCTATATGGCTGCAGTACAGCAGTTGGTGCAAGTGGGAAATGCAAGGGAACCGGAGCAGTCAGCCGTCGAGTAAGCTAGGACATGCATCATTTCATCAGTCGCTCTCCCTGTTTGTCATGGTGGGGCTGACAATCACTGCAGTCATGCAAAGCTCTTGACTAAATGGGGAGAAGAAGGAAGCTCGTGACAATTGCTTTTCTTCCTGGTTCCCTCTCTGTTGATGGCAGCAACATTCTCTGAGCTCCTGAAGCTGTCCCTTGCATTTGAAAGCACTAGGAAAAATATTGTCATCATGAGGAAATGTGTTAAGATAAGGCACATAGTGAACACGTTCCAAGTTGTATTAATCTTTTTTTTTTTTTAAAAAAAAAAGACCACTGAAATTTTTGAACATATTATAGTGGATCAAATTTCTTGCAGCATTCTTTCCTTCCTTCTCTTAAATGCTGGAGTGAACTCCCCCTAATTCTCCTCAGTCTTCGTATGCTACTCCCTGACAGTGCAAGCTACAAATTATGAGGTACTTTGTCTCGGTTTGCAAAGGTGCAAATGGCCATATGGTGAGACCTTATTGGATGTCAAGTGCTCTGGGTTCTTTGGGAAGAGAGTTACTGTTTGGAGAACAGAGTGCTAAGGATTTTGAAATTAACCTTGAAGCAGCTGTGAATGATATAGTGGCACATTTTACATATTTTGGTCTCCAGAAATCTTTGGATATTTTTTTAAGCTTCCTTACAAAAGGCCAGGCACTCTCTGGTACTGATGATCGCTGCTGGAGCTAGACTCAAATATTTCTCCTTGCATGACAAACACCAATGCAGTCACAAAAGGTAAACTTTCTCTGCACTTAAATGGTTGTGTTTATCTTRCATGCTCAGTAGGTTGATTCCACTCTGGGTTTTGCAGTACATGTTAGGGCAATCACTCTATTTGGTTTTATACTTTTTCCCATACATTCTTTCACTGCCAAAAGTGGGAGGTGGTAAATTAGCATGCAATAATTATTATATTGCAAAATCCTAGCAGAGATAAAGCACCTGATATTTACACCAAGTCAGCTCTGGAAAATCGCAGCTTATGTTTGACTGAGTCAGGTTCCATGGCAGCAAAATTACAAAGGTGTACAACCACTAGGGTGTTAGGGCAGGAGCTTACACTTATATGCAAAAAACATGGTGTGGTGATTAAATCTCAGCCTTTGAACACATGAAGAATTCCATGGATGAAGGTCCTCACCTTTCCCATCTTTCCTAGCTGCCCTGTCAGAAGCACATTTTGTAGCTTTCTCTCTCCCAACCCACTCTTCCAACACAGGGGGACTTTCTGTCATACTTTAGCACAATAATTAGTAGCTTTAGTTAACATAGGGAATGCTAAAGGAGACAGRTGGCTGTTTTGGATAAGGCTAAATTAAATATTTAGGTTTACCCACATTGAAATAGATGCAATTTCTGGGATATTACAAATGAAATCCCTAATTTATGTATATTTAACRTGGATAAAGTAGCTGATGGTCCTTTCACATTAGGTAGGCTCTACCTTTCATAATCCATTAATTTTACCAAGGGAACGTTCTTTTCATCCCCCTTTTGAGCAAAGGTTTCATATCAGAGACCCCTCTCAAGAGATCCTCTTTCCACTTAGAAGTGACTTTAACTAAAGCAGAATGCAGTTGCCAGCACTCTGTGAGGAAGAACTCTGTCACACTCTGTGTGAAACCGTCAGGATCTGTGATTGTCACAGGCTGTGGGGGCTCTGCTGAGAGGTGTCTCCTGCAAGGCAGCCTCTCAAGCAGCTCCCAGCAGCGCTGCATCCTTAATGCCACGTCAGACAAGTGCCTGCTGGACCTGCCTCAGGCTTTGCACATACATAGGCTCAGGGAAGTCCGGGAATGCTTTACGGCTTTACCACTCAGGATATAAGCCAAGGACAAGCAGAGTTTCTATAAGAGGAAAATGTAGCCCCTCACATGCTGAGGAAGGGGGGAAAAAAAAGGGAAAAAGAGACATTTTTGACAGGATGGAGGAGAAGATGCCTTCAGAGGAAAGAAGTTAAGCTTCAGAGTGTAGCTGCCTGGAGAGCCCGAGTGGAGCCATGCCTCGGCAGGCTGCAGCACACATTCCCCCAGGGCAGCAGCATATGCCAGTAAGAGCTGGGCTTCCCCATCCACAGTCTCTCCCAATGTTACTGCTGGATGTCTTAGGGACTTCTCTGGAGTCATTGCTACCCCCACACTCTCCTCCTCCGCAACTTTATCTGTAGTCTCCACCTTCAACCTCTATCCCTTATAAGCATAACCTGCATATGATACTGTGGCCTGAGGTGAAATGATATCTGTGTTGTTCACTATCTAAAGTCCTGATTTATTTGCTTTTGAGTACGTGGGGGAAAAAGAGGTATTTGAGGGAACCTGAAAAGTTCAAGAAAACGCTTGATTAATATGCTGCTGGACAGGATAAAATTAATATTGCCAACGAAAACACGATCAGGCCAAGTGCAAATGAATGCTTAGATTGGGCTGGGAGGGACTGCATGGGCAAAGAAAGGCTTTTGAATTAACTCAGGGGATCAGGAAAAAAATACAGGAATGACTGGAAGAAGAGCAACGGGAAAGAAGGAGTGTGTTGGCCCACGTGTCAATGAATTGGCTGTTGACAGTGCATAAATGTTAAGAAGCAGCTTTCAGTCTCTGACTATTTGTAGCCTGATTCCTAAACCAAAGAAGAAATCCAGAGCAGTACTGGATACCAGACTACACCTCTGAGCCATCAGAGCCTTTCACTTGCACTAAGGAAAATAGATTATTGATGCTGGCAGGAACACGTGCTCTAAAAACAGACAAGGAGATTGCAGCCTAATCCAAATCCAAACAGAAGCAAGTTGTCTAAAGCCAAATTCCTTTTACAGTCCCTTAATTTCACTACAAAATTGCTTTCCTTTAAGTTTTAAATTGTGTAGTATCCGAGCCAATCTAGCTAACCCTTGCTTACAAGAGCAGTCTGTGCAGGAGTGGACCCATTAAAAACTCAAAAGCCTAATGGCTTACAGGACTCGGTAAAATCTTGGCCCCACTGAAGGCAGTAGGAGGCTTGCCAAGGACTTCAGTGGGGCCAGTATTTTACCTCAGTTCTTTACAAGCAGCAGTGTTGCTCATTTAGAAGCACAAAAACACCACTGTGAATTTCCTGAGGTCCAATCACCAGCTTATGCTGGTGCTTCCATCGTCATCACATGCCTTCACTTTCAAACCCAGAGGGAAGAGGCTGAGAAGTGCAGCCATATTCTCCCACTAACAGCCAGCTCCTTTTATGTGATCTATGTGTGATGCTTAGTTCCAGGGAAAAGAGGAAGAAACCCAAAACTTGTGTGTTTTTCTTTTCCCCCTTCCTCTCATTCTCTTGAAAAAACCTCCTTCCCCTGGAGGGTGGTACAAAGAGACTTTGCTAGAAATGACGGGGCTCAGGGCTGCTGGCCCAGCTGGGGATACATGTGACATTACGTGTCCGGAGAGCCGGGTGGGAAGCACACCAGCCTCGGGCTGCCCGTGGGGCCCCCACCCAGCAGATGACCGGGCGCTGACACGGCCCCATCGGCCGGACATGCCGCCAAGACGGGACAGTAATTGAAAACAGTGGGACTGCTGCCTGCAGTCTCCAGTGTGAGTGCTCAGGAGTGTGTGATCATGATCAATAATGCTCCAAGGGAATCTTTTAAAGTCCTCCCAGCCACATCACTCCAGTAAAGGATTTGTCAGCTTTTCCATAAACCCCAGTTTTGAAAAGTTTATAGCGCAGCTTGTTTTCATTACCTTGAGGTGAAAGTTGCCGTATAAAATTTCTGACCAGAAACACTTTTTTTCCCTTGCTAATACAAAATACCATTTAAAACAAATTTTTGTCTCCAGATTTAGAGTCCTGGTAAGAACTATGTTATTCCCTGAGTGCTTTGAGTGTGCTGCTCAGAACTTCTGTGTGAAAATCTATTGAATTCAAGAATTAACAAACAAATGGAGAGCTCTTCTGCTGGGTTTTTGAACCACTGAGTAATATGTCCAGAACTGACGAGTTATTTTGCTCACTCCTAAGAAATGCTGTAAGTCTGCGTCAGGGACTGCTGTGGAAGAAGAACAGACAATACGCCTCTGTCTCTTCCCTTTCCAGCAGCTGGAATTATGGTTTTGTACCACTTTGGTTTTTTTAAGGAATAAAATTTCAGCTCATACAAAGTTGCTATAGCTCCATTCACTACAATCAGCTTTGCATCCTCTCTCTGTTAAACCGTTTCTGTGCCGCAGCCTAGAAATAACTGAACTTCCAGTAACAGACAGGACTTTTCCTGTTACAGGAGTGAGTCACATTCCAGCTACCTGTACTTACAGAACACGGTGGGAGAAGAACCAAAACCCAGCTGAYGTCTGATGCCTGTGCCTCACACAGACAGGCAGAACGTCTCATCACCTGAGCAGTAATATCTGACCTCTTCGTTCCCAACAGCTTCTCTCGCTGCTGAACTAGACACTTGCCCCTCACAGTGCAGTGGGATCCCATCTCTGCTGCTTTCTGACCTTGCCAGCAGAAACAGACTAAAGTTGCTGCCTCTCCTGGGAAGGAGAGAGATGTGAGAGCAGCTGTTTCTAGGCCTGCAAGCCTGGTGCTGCTGTTTTAGAGCAATAGATGCCAGCAACCAAAACGACAGCTAAAAAACACACAAAGGAATTTTGTACCTGTGCGTACCACCTTCGCTTATCTATGGCTGGAAGGATTAAGACTTCTTTAATTTCACAAAGTCAGTTTCACACAATGTTCTTACTAAACAGGATACAGAATGTTGCTGTCTGGTATCTGTGGGGACTGACCCAGGAGAACAAGAACTGCTGTCATGCAGATGAATTCATCCATGGAAACCAAATGGATTTATATTTGCTAGCACTCCAGTCTCTGAAAAGGCTGCTTTATCCAAATGTCAYATGACCATCTTACTCCTGATGGAATTGACATATTCTGGATGGTTTCTTGATGAGAAGGTATATTTCACTTAGTTTTTGGCATGGCCTATGCCTAGGATAATTTCCTTTTAGCAATGGATTTTTGCTGGTGAAAGAAAGTTTGGAAAAGTCAAAGAGAAGAAAAAGATTTTTTTTTTCCTAAGATGTGCTTAGAAAAAAGTTTCTATATGAATATTGAACTGATTAGTTGTGGGGGTGTTTTTTTAGATGAAATGAAATAATACAAAATATTTGGGGAAGGACAACAGATGGAAGGAGTCTTCAACTAAATTTAAAATATATTAATATTGCCATTACAGGAAAGCGTATTGCCAGCTATGGAATACCAGATATAAAATACAACACTTTTGAGTCTCGTTTCTTGAGGAAATGAGGCTTAAGTGATTGTGTGATTGTGTACTTATAAATCACATGCCTTCATCCTTCTTCTACCCCTTTTTATTCTCTAGCCTGACTCAGGAAATCAATAGAGGTTTCAAGGTCAAAATATTTCAGTGAGGGTCCTAAAAGCTTGAAGCCCATCAGGAAAACTAAAACCAACAGAAACAAAACAAAACAAAAGCCAAGCCCCCAAAACTATTAGCACTTCCACTGAGGTAAATGATACTGTAAAAACTCAGCTGCTTTTGAACACCAGAAAATCCACAGATGGTGATAGACAGTCAGAGCACTTCAACAGCTGGAAAGGTTTTACTTGAAGCTGTTACCTTATTAGACACCAGAAAACCTATTGCTAACTAAAACACACAGGCTCTCAGACTAGATGCATTGACAGGCAAAGGTGACAAGCATGTACTCTGACTCCCAAATTTCCTACAAGTTTTCAGTGTTACAAATCTTGTAATCTTCACAGGATGCTGGCAAATAGACAGCATTGACAGAAAGCTGGGCCCAAGCTAACTGAAAGATATATAGACCCTTATTGAAAGGATTTCCTTGGCATTAATTTCATGCTATAGCCAATAGACCATATTCCCTTTTCATTTCTTTTAAATTGAGGCCATTTGGAAAGCTATAAATTCTTTGTAGGAAGCAGATTTTCATCTAGTATTATCATATTCAAAGGCTGCATTTCTCAAGGCTTTCCTCTAAGTAAATCTAGTGGAGAGTAAGTCACCTGTTAAAATGACACAAGCCATTTGCAAATGCCTTCCCTAGCCCTGGAGCCACAGATAGAATGAGAATACATCTTAAGCAACCTTCCAGAAGAGGCAAGAAGACAAGCTTCTGTTTGTTTCATATATTTCCAGGCTACCACAGGATCATGCAGCAAAAGACAACAGTAAACAATTCCCAAATTTCTTCATTGTGGTAGAACACTTTCCAGTTGTCCTACTGTTCTGTTTCCAACTAACAGCTTTATGTCCATCTTTATGTTTCTATTGCCATCAGTCTCCTGCATGAGACACAGAGTGGGCAGAAGATTGAGTCTTCTGTTTTGTTTTCTGCTGTAACGGGAAAGTCCATCATGCTGCAGGATTCCCAGCCTGCTTGAGGTGGGAGGAAGGGCACAGTCCACACAGCCTCTTGCAGGGCCAGTGCTCCTGTACACGGCCAAGGCCTATCAGCCACCCTGACGCTCTGCCAGGGAGCAGAGAAGCAGCAAAAGAAAGCCAGTTTTGCTGAATGAAAGAGGGAAGCTCGTGTAGTCTAAATGAACAGCAATTTAGACTTTTTATGTATGTAACCCCTGCCTTCTTTRTGTTGTCAAGAATAGCAAACAAGTGCTAATGGTGAGCAAATCCATCTGGTGTCAGTTCCATCCCCCTCAAACACAGATCCTCGGATTAATGTAGACCCATGCCAAGTGCTTTGACTGGCATAGATATTAGGATTTATTTTCTCTGTTGATAAATAGCCAGAGCAATGTTCCTGTCCTTTTGAGGCTAATGGAAATCCCTCTGAAAACACTTGTCTCTCAGTATTTCCACTGAAAATACCACAAGATTCCTGCCCAGCCTGAAAAATAGAAGGGTAGTAGGAAGCAAAATTGTGTCTTAGGTTTATCTCCTTGCAGTTTTTTTAGAAAGTTTTATGGGCACTAATAGCAGTCATGCTGAGAAGAAGGAAACCAGTCACTCTGCAGCATTTCTGCTGCTACTGCTGCTAATGAAACTATGAAAAAACCTTCATGGTATTTATGATCTCGTGCCAAATCGCAGATGTTAAATTACTGTATGTTGTTGGGCTTCCAGTCATGAAAACATAAAAAAATCCAAAACAACAAAAATGGCTTTACAATTTCTTTTCTGCATGGCTGCAGGCCTGGACATTCTTGTTTCAGATCCACCATAAATATTTGATTCTCAAGTCACTCATATTCATGATTCATTTTTTTAACAGGCTAGTAGGCACACTTTGGCAGAGGACGCACCATGTGCCAGCTATTTGGAAACATGGACACATTGGAAACTGCCTTTTTTGACCATCTAATATTCTATCTTATCAAACTGTAAACACAGGAGAGGACTTGGGGACAGATTGTTCTTGGCCCATGAAAAACAGAGTAAGAGCAGGGATTTTGCTGTCTGATCCTTAAACACAGTTTTTGCAAAGGAGTAAAAGCTCTTGGAATACCTGCCACCTTGCAATGTGCACTTGGAGCTGACACTACAACCACTGAGGACAGGAGGAGATGGGCTACTCAATTTATCAGGAATTTTATTACTCCCCATGCAGGAAAAGGCGTAGAAGAGGGACAAAGCCAGTGGCAGCATCTGTCCTTTGCTGAAGTGATGCACTGTGAGCTGTTAGGTGCAATCCATGCGAGTTAATATGGTGACAGGACTCCAGAATCAACAGGGGACTAAGCAGAGCATGCATCTGCCAGTGCTGACATTGAAGAAATAGAGACAAATCAGAAGGAAACAAAGCTTTATCTATACTTCAAAGTCAACACTGGTGCAGTGCCAAAACTGAGGAGAACAGCTGAGAGCAGCTGGAGAACTTCATTTCTCTTGACTATACTTGGGTTTGTCCTTCAGAGTGCCTTAGTGTGATCTGAGCCCTATCCTGGAGCAGAGTAAGAGCAGGAGAGGATGGGAGAGATGCTGAAGAATGAGTTGTGCATTGTGGGAAGAGGTCAAGAGTTAAAAAAGAGTGTGGAGGAAGGAGCAGAAGAATGACAAATTACCTTCCCTGAGTGTCTGTGATTTTATCTCCCTGTGACCAAAAAGAGGGAGCCAAATTCAGAACAAAAAGGGTTTTTTTCACTCCACAGAGAACTACTRRCAAGGTTTAAGCCTGGTCCTTCCACAAGGTATTTTGTATGCCAGCTGTGAAATATCACAAACACTTGACAAATGTTTAACAATCCAGCCCTGCTATGTTTATYCCTTTCAAACAATACCTTGTTGGGGGCCTGGTTCTGAGAAGCAATTGTGCAAAGAATGTGGATGGGAGGAAAAGCAGCTTTTCAGAAAAGAGAAAAACAGCTTTGACAGAAGCGTCAAAATTTCTGTGAACTCCATTCTTCTGTCGACATATGGATGTCACTCCCTGGCAGGTGGAATCATCAGCAGAGAGTGCTCCCTAAGCATTGCTTAAATGAGGAAATGTTTCATTTTCCAAGCTTAGTTGTGGCAGCAAACTGCTGAGGAAGTTAATTGGTGAGTCTGGATATATCTAAAGCGTGAAGAGCCTGCAATAACCTCCCAGCACCCAGTTCTTAGCAAATGGCTGTGTTGAGCAGCAAAGGGAAAGACAACCTACCACAGCTCCATGTCACAGCCAGTATCTTTGCAAGAAAAGATACTTTGATGCTTGCTTTTTCTTAGTGACCTGTTGTCCTGCATAAGGCATACTTACAGATTTATTTGGTCTCAGTTGTGCAATGAAAGAGGCATCAGAATTTCTTTCTCCGGTCAATGAACCACTAGAGACTCCCTCATTACCTTTAACTCTGAAATCGTCATTCAGAAATTTACAGGCTAACCTATAGCTCCCCAGAGAAACTCTGCATTACTTTGGTTTCTCTAAAATGCCTGCCTTTTCCTCTGTTGCCTTTTCCCCTGTTGCCTTTTCCCTTATCAGAACTTCTTTTTTATCCCAATGGCTCCAGTTCAGTTTATGCAGTGAAAAGTGTGAATGTATTAAAACACTTTTGGGTGACTTAAGCCCTTTCGAACATTTTCCACACAAACATGCATCAGGTATGCTCCCACCAGTGCATCCCTGCCTTTGCTGGAGCCAGGTCACAGTCTAGTCTCCGAGTAACAAAGGCATAGACATTCGTAGGGAGTTGTATTCAAGGTAAGACCTCATTACTCAGCTGTTGTGTGTGAACCTTGGCAGCCAGCTAAGGGAGATAGAATCAGAAAGGTAAAAGTGAGAAAACACATGGATTGACATAAAGACATTTTAATGTGTAAAAAAAAAAAGTAAATAATTTAAAAAAGGAAAAACAAGGGATGCAAAAGCAACTACTCACCACCTCACTCAATGGCAGCCATTGATAAACTCTCTCCCGGTTTTTTTCCTGAGCACGGATTTACATGGTAGAGAATATTCCCTTGGAGTCAGCTGTCTGACTGTGTCTCTTCCCAATCTCTTGCCCATCTCTAGCCTGCTTACTGGCAGGAGAAACAGAGAAAGCCTTGGCACTGTGCAAGCACCATTCAGTAACAACAGAAAATGTGTGTGTTAAAAATGCTGTTTGAGTCACAAATCAAAAACCAGCGCCATACAGAGTGCTATGAAGAGAATTAACTCTCTTAGCTAAGCCCGGTACACCAGCTCATATGGTGACAGTAGTTTGGTTACCCAAAACAATGCACAATCCCCTTCAATCAAGAGGACTGATACCATCCAAAGATGCTCCAGAAAAACTTGTCCTTTCCAATTGTATCTGTTGCTCTCAAACAGAGTAGGACCTTTTCTACACATCTTAAATCCTCCCTTATATGCTTAGGCCATCAGGAGAACTTAAGAATCACTGTTCCCTTACCTATCATCCATGAACTGACAGATGGGACTGCTGGTCCTGCTGCCGTGCAAGCTCTGCACAGCCTTGTCTGGATGTATTTGGACTGAATGAAATTCACTGTCTTATCACGTTCACAATACTCTCCCATCTCTTTCCCAGCTGTGGGATCTAAGAAGATAAAGAAGATGGCAACCAGGAACATGGGGCATTATCCTTAGCAGGCTAGGATTAGAAAGAAGCCAGAAACCTCTTCTGGAGCAAGCACTGGAGGTTTCCTCCCAGTGAGGCTCTGCCTCTGGGACAGCAGAGGCTGGGGCTGTCCATGCCCAACTCTTCAACTATAAAGGTCTGGTTTGAGAGTGGGAAAGAAAAAGGTGTTCACAGCCTGGGAGCAGGAAAAGGATATGGCATCACTCATGGGAGCCTTGCTAAAACCCTTTCCTGACAAGAGGGATTGCATGCTTGGAAGACAGATACCAGCAGTGCTACAGCATCCAGAGAGCCAGCCTTGAGAGAGGGAGAGGGAGGTTCTGAGAAAAAGGGAGAGATCCTGTAGGTACCTAAGCTAGGGAAAATAGTATGCCCATACTGAGCCACAAAAGGCTCTTCAACAGTAACAGTGGAGGGAATAAGTGGAGGTACCTGTGCTGCCTCTGCTGGGTGCGGTCACTGGCACAGCAGTGCTGGCAGGACCCACCATCACCAGCAGTGGTGGAGGTTTGCTCTGTAACAGGCAGCTCCCTGCCTTCCCTGCCTTTGTGAACCCTGAGCTATGCCATGGCTGTGGGGGGAAGCTGTAATCCTGTTCTCATGGCATCCAATCTCAGCCAACCTTCCAAGAAGAAAAGTTGACAGACTTGGGACGTCAATCTCCTGGTGGTATCCATTTTTGTGTTAAACGAGTTATCTTGCTTGAGAACAGAAAATTTGGTATGGAAGAGTAAGAAAGGGTAAACTAAAGAGTAAAGTGCTATATAAAATTTTGTGTTAGCAATGCCAAATGACTCATGGAAAACTTAATAATCACCTCACTTCAGTTTCAAAACAATGTAAAAATGTTTTTAGTCCCACGTCTTCACTTGCTTTCTTCCCCCACCCCTTTCCAGAGACCCTGTCTGGTGGCAGGGTACAGTTTTTCTGTGCCAGAGATCAGGGCCAGAAGGGCTCAGCAAACACCAATTTGAATTTAATACGACATGCCCCACTGAGAATCTCTTCAGACAGATCAGTTTTGTTCTTTTTGTATTAGACTACAGGTAAGTCTGGAGATTGGATTAACTTTTTTTTTTTTAAATCCAATTTTTTTGAGTGTAGACATTCACTTCAAGCAGCCAAGATTCACAGAAAAGCAGTCATGAGTTTTCATACCCATCATTACATACTTGTATYACATCCAGTACAGAGAGGGATTGGTCCTGAGAGGTTTGTCCAAGTTACCATACTACAGAGAAGAATCAGGAAAGCCAGGTCTTTCAGCTGACCAATTTCATTGGAGTCATTTTGGATTTATATAGCCAGTCAAGATCAGCAGATACTTAGACTCTGTTTTATCTGGAAAGAGACTAGCTCTCAGCTGGACTTCATAACCTAACCTTCATCCAGGGCCCAGCATCATATTCAAATGAATCAGAGGAGAGAAAGCAGCAGAGGAGAGGAAAATAAATGTTACAAAGATCTCAAAAGCCTCTGCATCACCCCACAATTTCTTTGCAATCTCACATGTGCACATACCAGAGGATGCATTTGAACTCAAATGTTAAGTTTCTAGATGATATTTCATCTGAAACTGTATTCATTTCATTCAAAAATAAAAACCTAAAAATCATTTCAGAAAAAATGTGTCTTTATTATGTAAAAGAAATTTGAGAGATCTGACTTTAACAATTTTTCTTGGTGCAAAAGCCATATATAAGCAAAAATCAGGGTTTGGATGAAACTTTGTTCTGATCACTTTCTGCTGTAAGGTTATAATTTTTTAAAACAGCCAAAGTGGAATTCGTGTTTCTGCACCACAGACAGGGAGGAAACTCTGCTTCCCTGGTATCCATCTACTCTGTTCATCCCCATCTTCTCAGCTCCCCTCTACTCAGCAGCCAGCTTTAGCACTTCTCTGCCTGCCGAGGAAGCTCACTTGACTCACTAAAATGGCCAAAAAAAAAAAAAAGAAAGGGTAAAAAAGGAGTGCCCTCCCCTTCCCAAAGAAAACCAGGATTTTTTTTTGGCAGRGATTAAGCTAGCTTCTCTCCTGGTCAGAGGGATGCCAGCACTGTCTGCAGGGTTGGCTGATTGGTGGCTAAGGAAAGAAAGGCTCAGGCAGGGAAGTGCAGAGAGCAAGACTTCCCCCTTTTGGCAGCTGCAAGCTGTTAGTTCAGCTCACAGTTGTAACTTTAATCCAAACCCTAAGTGAAGTGAAAAAGCTGGCTTTCATGCAGTTCTCTCTTTCCCTATCAGGCAAAACTTTGTGTTTTATCTTTGCGTCTGTAGCAAGGGAATTGAAATTATCAGACGAGGTAAATTAGTGATTGACTCTTAAAATATAATTTGGTACCCATATCTTATACTTCCTGTTTCTTTATACCTCTAAAAAGGGATCAAGAAGAGTAATGCTGTCTGTATGTACTCTGTATTTCTAAGCACAAACTAATGTGCAAGTTCAGCTAAGTACATATTTAAAATATTTTCCAAAGAGTTCCCAAAAAACAAATCAAAGGTATATTCATATTTGGTCCCTTCTGTAAAGACAAATTCACATCTATAGCTAGACATACATGTACAAAGACACTGAGGGTGATATGGCCAGCTACATATGTGGAGTGGCCTTTTTTCAACACTGTGCATGTGAAAGCAGGACAGAGACTAATTGCAGCAAACCAGAAGCTATAGTAATTAATCTAATTCAGAAGTTACCAACCTTCTGAGAAGGGAAGAACAGAAATGGAATCATGTTTAAATGCAGCCCATTTTGCTTTGTTCTTCAACACAGTCCCATTCAAAATACTTTGGAATTTATGAGTCTACTGAAAGTGAGGTCTCATAATGTGCACAGCATGTTGCCAGTTAACTTGAATGAGCTTCTCCTCTGCTTTCTGTCTGATTACTATAATAGATTGCTTGAAAAGAGGCCCCTCCTTCTAAAACACATGTATTATGAGAAAGTACAAAACCAGTCCGTAAGCTGTCCAGGTAGGTTTGTGCAGCTCACCGAAACATCTGCCTTCCAAAATGTGGTCTGGTGTCCCTTGAAGCAATTTGGAGCCATGCATCTCTGCGGCGCTCTGGCCCCAGCCCTGCAGCAGCATGATTCTTTGTCAGCCTTCCAGTGCTTCCTAGTGCAGTTCAAGAGACAAATGCTCGCTTGCTTGTGGGACTGCAGTGCTTTGATCTCCACTTCCAGATGGAACCAGAACTGCCGAGGCACGCAGAGAAAACAAAACCAAATTTTTGCAATCCACAGGAAAGATGCCTAAGAATAATAGAAATATATTTCTTTATGCTGGCTGTTTTTTTTTTTTTTTGTGACAGCATCATAACCTCAATCAAACAAAAATCTTTAAAACACCAGACAGAAAATAAGGATTGCAGACCTCTCTCTTTTTTTTTTATTTTAATCTCTTTGACATTTAATTCTCCCAAAGACATAGACAAAGCTTCTTCTTATCTCAGTGGTACAGGATTTGACTTTAAAAGTTCAAACCACAAACAATGAAGCTATTACTCCTATGATTCATCTGACCCTCCACAGGAAAAAAAGAGTACCCTGTTCCTATAGCTGCAATGCTTACTGTACTTATTTACGAACTGATATGCAGTACTGGAATATCCAACGTGTTTTATATGCAGATTAGCTCCGTAGCACTGGCATATTGAAAGCACTCAGCTGAAAAATGACTTTAAAAATCATTTATGCAATCTTTCACATGTTGATCTTTATTTCAGTTGCAGTGTTTGAAAGCTGTAGAGCTTTGTATACTCTTTTCAATTGATTTCTCAATATTAATTTCATTTACAGTATCTTGCATTAGTCAGATTTATGAATATGAAAAACTAGTTTGAGAAATGCATTTGTTCTCAATATCCTTTCATTGCACTCTGCTCAGAAGTACTGCAATGACTCTTCTCCTCATTAGAGCTATTCAAACCCTTTAAGACAGAGTGGCACTAACATTTTGAACTTCTTATGCAAATAACCTGATATTTTGTCTGAAACTGACAGAAAAGGGAAAAAAGTTACATTTATGGTAAAAATATTGCTTGATTCTTGACAGTTATGAAATGTGTTCTTTTTGCCTGCCTTGAGGTCACTGGGAATGAATTCCTGTCACCACCATGGTATAAATCCTATGTTTGTTTAATAACATGCACAACATATACTGGTCTCTGTTTGTAGAGAAGAATTACAAAGAGTGTTTCATCTGTGAAGTCATATCTTGCTTTCACCATGAGCTTAGCCCTGAAACAGATGGGAAAGAGCTCCAAGGCTCAGCACATATTGGAGCTGCTGGCTTGGGATCCATGAGTGACACAGCCATCTGCTGGTGTCTCCTCCCACTGTGTCCTGGGTGCAGAGCTGCAGCCAAGGCAGATGCTTCATGTAGTTGGATGCCCTTTGCGTGCTTAGAGAAGATCTCAATTTTCCCCCATCTCTTCTAGCTACTGGAGCTGAAAGAGAAGCATGCCATTTAAGGAGGTTCCTATTCGGCTGTTCTGATTCCTGGGAGATTTCCAGGCTTCCCCCACTGACAATTTAAGACCACTCTCCCTAGAGTATGTCACAAGGGCTGAGGAGACCAATCTTGTCTTTCCCTGCTATAGTCCAGCTGGAGAAAAAAGATTTCATCAAAGAGATTGACTAGGATCACCCCTTCTCTTAACCAAATCACCAGCAGACAGCCAAGGACTAGATGAGGACTGAGCTTGCTTTTCCTTCCCAGGACGCTCCGTGACCTGCCCTGGCTTTGAGACAGTGAAGGAGGACCAGCTGCACCAATGTGGTACCCAGCTTTGTGTCCCATGCCTGCATGAGCAGGATTGTATGGCTTGGTGGCAAACCCCATCTGTCTTCACCACACAGTCCGACTGCAGATATCCTACCCTACTTATGGGAAGAAGGGGGTCACTGAGGGCAAGGATGTCAACTACAATGTGTCTGTTCTCAGATAAATTCCAGTTTTGAATAAACTGTGAGCTATTTAAACACTCTTTTGCTAGACATACTTTAGATTTGGAGAGCTGATGACGGCAAGAGGATCTGATGTGATGTGCAACAAGTCCTTTGACAGCTGTTTCAAAGAGACAGTATTTGAAAGAAATCCACACATCCACACAGAGGCTATTAGGAAACCAAAGAAAAAGACATGTTAGGATCCAGGAGCAGGATATTTTAAAATGTTATCCAAGTTTCAGGCCCAGATCTTGCTAATTTAGGGTACTCTATGCTGTAGATCAGAAGCACCAAATACTAATGGAGATTTGGATTGATTTTAAGGCACCTTTGAATTGATTTTAAGGCAGTTCAGGAGTATAACTCTTCCTTATCACTTGCCTACATATGCCAGTAGACCAGGAGAATTATAGCAGTATTATAAAAAACAACAGCAATGTCAACATAAATTCCTGAAGGAAACCTATGGAGGAACGAAGTGACTATATTTTCTGTATAATTAGTTCTTTCCCAAACAAAAATATTCTGCTTCTGTCAATAAACCTGTGTTTTAAAAAATCTCCATCTAGTTCCCCTCTTTGAAACGAAGGCTTACATGTGACATTTAAAAACACATTTTTTCAAATGGTCAAAATTTTTCAGGCTGCATAAATAATAGTCTCTTCGTCTGGAATAATAGACATGTTAAGAATTATTTTGAGGATTTTTATTTAGTCTCTTGATTATTTTTTCAAGGGGAAAATAATAAAAAGGAGGGGAGTTAGAAATCCTAAGATAAATTCATTCATAAAACAGAATATCGTACCTTTTCCCCCAAGAATTTTAAACAGTGGAGTTTTTTTGCTTTTGTTTACTTCCTGTCACAGTGACCCTAATGACAGAAGAGTGATGATTATGTAATTAAATGRAAGTAACTTACTTTAGCGTTGTCACTATCACTTTAAGATTTATGTCCAGAGTTGTCTGCCTAGTTACTGTTCTTTATAACTGATAAAGAGATGCAAAAATGAAAAAGCTATGCTTGACAGTGACAAAAGTAAATTGTTTTTTTTCTCAATTATTTTTCCTATCAGCCTGCATTGAAAATAGTGCTCTCTATGCTCTGCGCTTTGTTTCAGGGGGATGCACTTATGATTACACTGAGAAGGAGGCTCTATAAACCACAAACATTTGCCAGACTTGCCAGCACATTATTATTACACCACTCAGGATGCTTGACTTTTTTTCTGTTTTATGCACACAAAATTCACACTCAATGGGAAAAAAGGACATGACCAAGGCATGACTTAAATCCCTCTTAGACTCAAACTGTACATTCCATTACTGTAGATTCAGATACGCGTATTTCTCTGATGTCCATGTCTTAGTTTCAACTGATAAAGAAACGGTGTTGGAGAAGATTTTGCTTTTTGCTTGCCCTGCCTTGACACGATAGGTCAATTTGAGTGGACCTACTTCATCTGCCAGCAGTCAGCTACTTCCCATATTCAAGTGACCTTAATTAAAGTCTAGGTGAAGAAGAATACAAAATATATGAGAATTATACACATGGACCTGGTTAAAAATTTGTTATAATTCAACCACTGAGCAACCAAGCAAAACCAGAAGAAACGTGCAGCAGTGCAAACATGCATGTAGGCATGTTATATTAGAAAAACATTAAAATTATCATAAATGCCCCTTAACCAAGGCCCTACTAGAGCAAAGCATTAAAAGTATTATCTGAGAACTATGTAATATACAAGAAGTATAAAGAAATCTCAAATGAAAACAAAGTTCAGACCATCTTTTCATTATCATTTCTTTTTTTCCTATGAGTAGATAAAACAGATCATTTATTGAAATCAAAAAATCTGACCACAATTATCTTAAATGTGTTACTTATTAATATGCAAGGCTCTGTGTGGATGTTGTCTCTGGAAATGTTCTTTTCAGATCTGGAATGAAGCTCTGCATTCCAACTCCCTGCAGCCCTTCTTGGGAGGCATGAGATTTTTGCTTGTCCTAGCAGGCTGGTTGGTATTTATCTATTCCAGTTATTCCAGCTAGTTTGTGCCACCCTTGATGGGTTGCAAAAAAAACTGTGAGAAAGAATACAAAGCAGCATGGATATTCGAGGCACAGGAGTAAGGCGACAGGAGTAAGTGGCTTTGTCTGCTTATGCACGGACTTATCTAGGAGTGCTTTACTCCTCCACATGAGTATCTGTCAGAACTCAGCCCTGATGTGAGGGTTTTCAGGACACAGAATACAACTAGTCCAAAGGATGGTGTGGGAATAATTGCACCGTCGTATCTTTCATGTTTGTGGAAGCAAAAAGGCTGGGTGAAACCAACTTCTGATTCATCTGACTGCCAGGATCTCTCAAAGCCCCACCCTTTTGCTCACACAATTCTGGCTATCGTGATTCATTAAATTTAGTCCTATTAATGCTCATAAACATATTTTGGGAATGCTGACAACTTTCTTCTGGAATGGAGGTTTGTGAACAGTCTTTTTCCCATTCCACACACCAGCAATGAGGCAATCAGGGTAGGACAAGGTGGTGTCACATGCTGGAAACCTAATGTGCATTGCAAATGATAACACCCACAAGTGGGTGAGAAACATTTCTGCCCTAACTTGCGGACCCTGGGGAGCTTCCTGCTTTTGATCTATGAAAATCAGCTAGCTGTGAGAACTCCTTTGGTTTTTTAGTATAGGTTTTAGTGAGCTCAGATGAGAATCAAATGAACAGCAATCAAAAAAATCTATGTTTTCGCTTCACACAAAAACCCTATCATTTAGGCAGATTTTGTCCTTGAGACTTGAGAAGATCCTGATGTTGGGGGTAGTAGGTGAAATAATTCCACTGTGGTATTTTCAGTGCTATCTATTGGGAAGAATACATACAGGGATACCTTCAAATTGAGCAGGAGTTCCCAAAGATATTGATTCAATAACTAAAGTTATTTCAGCTGCTAATTTCCAATTATTTCAGCTGAGTTAGAGTCTTCGAGGGTGGAAATTCTGTAGAACCAAATGAGGAACTGCCCATAGTGGCAATCCCCTTCCCAGCAGTGCTCTTGGCCTCTTTCCCCTTCTGGTACAGGGAGAGCAAATGCTCCCAAATTCCTTCTCTGGGGAGACTGTGACACTTCACGCAATACCGCATCAATCAGCCTATTCAGCATGCACAAAGAGGAAAGGTCTTTGGGTAATTCACTGTGAATGGATAGAAATGACACTAAAATCCTCTAAGACTCTTTATTTTCCCATCCCTACATCAGTCAGGCATAATACACTGCAGCCCACAGATTTTTTAGCATGCTTTCGGCGTTTACATACCCACGATTACCATTTTTGCATTGTTATTGGAAAATATTCATTTTGTAAAGAAATTTAAAACCCACTTCTTTTGTTGTTACAAGTACAGGCCCAAGTTTTTCTTTCCATCATTGAAACATTCAGGAGAGTCCAAATTATGCTAACAACAGAGTAACTTTTCCATACCTTGTGGAAGAGGAAATGTTATGTCTTTGCAGGAACGAAGACAAAACAGAGGAGCAGCTGTTTCATACATAAAGGTACTGAACACTGAATCATGATGACAAATGATATTTAGTGAGGCAGAATCTTGAAAGTGAATTTTTGGAACTGTAAATTGTATGTATTAGGGTATTTCAGAGAGACTTGGTTGTTTTTATTTATTAACGATACCTGAGGGCACCTGCTTTTTAAAAGATTCTTATTCAATAGTTTAGAAATCAAGCATGTTTTGGGCTATCCAGCCTTTTTAAACTTCTAAAACCGCTGGTCATTTTTACACCTAAAATTAAGAATATGGTATTCAGAGGTAGAAGCACAAATCAACTAATTAATTTCATTTATTCCAAAGTTTATTAATTACTTTTATTTAATGTATTCAAAATCTAATTATTTCCAAAAATCATTAAATCCTAGTAATAAATAATTTAATAAATAAAAACAGACATAGGTTTTAAGCCAAAGCAGTTGTGTTTGGAAATATTGATATCATTGGAAACTGCACAGGTTTTTTCAACATGGAACAAAAAAACCCAACATGGATATAATCTTGTACATAAACCTCCCACAAACTTCAGAGATTAATTTGGTTGCCTAATTGCAAAGGATAGTTCCTTAGGTCTGTTTTTCAAAACATGGTGCGGAGAGGGGATATCTATTTGTCTCTAAGACTCAAATAGATAGCAACTGAGTTTTTTTAATTTAGAACAAGAGAAATCAAGTATCTAATGTTCTTTGTGTTCATAACTGCATAGAAAATCTCATTAAACATTACTCATTTGGGCATTGTTGTTTATTTCCTTGGAGACAGCATCAAATCCTAAAGTACAATTGAAATCAATGACAAAACCTTCATCAACTTCCAGGAAAAACAGTTCAAGTCTGTAGAGAGGTAACAAGTTTTTCATTTAAAAAACCAACAAAACCAACACAAAACACATTTTTCAAAGCCTCAAAAATGTAGTCCACTAGGAACTTTGAGTATTTCTATGTTCCTACTCTCCTTTGATAGATAAATCAACTAACTCACATAGATTTTAGTTTTGAAGAAGAGTGGTAATTGAGTAATTGCTAAAAGGGCAACAACAACAAAAGATATGGATGAAAACCTTCAGCTGGAAGGATTCTGTTGCAAGAAATACTTCTGACATCATCTTGTGTTTATTTAGGGGGGTGAAGGGGGGCACACACAACTTAATGAATTTTTGCCCCAGACAGAATAGAAAGAAGTGCAGAGACGAAAATTTCTGATTAAACCTCCTGAGCTCACTAATTTGGTAAAGACCAGAGAAACGCAYCGGAAGAACTTGTGGACATGACATTGCAACAGAACGAAGCTTGGCAGAGGGAATTCTGGGAGCTGCTGTCATGAATTTGTCCCATAATTGAAGTGTCCGTCAACTGGAAACAAGTGCTGAGATGAAAAGATCTTGGTCTTCAAGTTGATGCCAGTGTGACAATGAACTTACAGAGAGATGCTTCTATAAAAAAATGAGATGTGATATTAAGACATAGAAGGGTATTACCTTGCAAGATTCCCTTGTAGAAGACTGGCACAGTGTGAAATAAAGCATTCAGTTCTTTGTCTGAGAACGAGTTTGAATTTGAATCAACATAGTGAAGGAATAGTGAAAGACTGCTGAAAATAAAAAAAGGTGATTAAGAGTTTTGCATTGTCATGTTAAGCAAATCTAAGGCCTGGACAGAAAACATCATTTTTTAATAGACACCAATGAGAGAAAAACAAGCCATGAATAAATTTAGGATGGAGATGAGATTTCTTATCCTTCCAGCACTAGGGTTTTGGAACAACTTGTTTTTAGATCAGTCGTTATAAATAAAGGATATATAAAGGATCGCATGACAGAGCCACAAGTAACATCAAGGAATGGGTCTCATCGACACAGAATGTTCCTTTCCTGGGAGCCTGTGTTGCTTGGTTTTAAAAACACGATTACAGCATGTGCTGGGGAAAAAAACCCAAAACAAACCAAACAAAATAACCCCAAACAAAACCAAAACCCAAAAACCCCTCTGCAAACAAGTCTAAACCTCACTGAGCAGCCAACAATTATCCTCTAGCAATAGCTATTTTTATTGTTCAAAATAGGAACATTTTCTTCAGATTGTACATAAGAATTTGCATGAATAATAATCTGATAATAATTTCAAGGGAAGCATATAGATTAACATAAATTTTGAAATTTATTTAGATTTCAACACAGCACCACCTATTGGAATAAAAAATAGTAACAATGAGTCTGAAACAGTGAAAATATTGCTGGAGTCAACTATGATTAATTTATAATCTTACAGTGTGGAGGGCTCTGTAACTCGCTCTGCTTTGCGTACTATCCCTGCTAACATAAATTTAATGGCAAATTCACTTTTTTTTTTAGGTTATTTGAAAGGAAGACTTTACCACAGCATAGGTGAGGTAAAGTTTTTCTTTGAGTCAGTAGATAGAACTTGGCACAAAGTGAAGATATTTACACAGAGTTAAAGGAGACAATAATATATTTCATAGGAAAGAGGGCATTGTGCATGGCAATTTAAATGGGCTGCAGATAGATAGATGTAAGCGATAAAAAGTAGGTGTTTGGCCTGTCATTAGAGAACATATCAGGCACTTTAAAATACACTTTGCTTAGACTAATCACCACATGATTGCTGTTCCAAATGAGACGTGCAGGTGTAAAACTGGAATAGCGCAGTCCCTTCTGCTTGTTGATGAGGAGATTATAACATGCTGCAGGTCAGAGTTTCAGGTGAGCAGAAAGCACAGGCACTGAACAACATCCAGAGAGCAAGACGGGACACGTGTGGTTCAAAGTCATGTTCTTGGGGATTTCTCCCTTTTGAGTTCCCTCTGTTCTCCTTCCTTGAGGAAAAAGAGAAGTCCTCCAACTTCCTATTCCTAGGATTTTTTTTCTTCTCACAGCTCCAGAAAGCACGTTACAGGGAAAATGGCTGCTTTGCATGGACATTACACTGGCAAACTTTGAAAAACCAGTGTCGCCACACCCACCCTCTGTGGCTGCTTTCCCACTCAGCCTGTGGCTGCAAAAGCAATTCAGAGAACAGTTGTAAGATGTGTGGGGAAAAAATATAAAGGGCCAGCCTGCGTCTCCCTGCAATACTAGGACGCAGAACAGTAATGTAAAAAGTATTTTAAAGTTCCTTTGGAGGAAACAGCTTGCCCTCAGTTGGCCAGGAGTGCTCAGAAATGCTGCCTGCCCCCAGCTTTCACGGTGATGGAGAAAACTGAACACTGCTGAGCTGGCGTGTGGCCTCATCACAGTGGCCTACCCTGCCAGGGGGACACACTGGTGTGCTTGTGTCAGGCCAGGAAAGCAGTAGTTCTGGGTCAGGCAGCAGGAGCTTCCCCAAGCAGGATGCACACAGAGGGCAGCAGTGACAGCCATACAGAGCTGCTATGGGGCACAGGGCACTGAGTGATAAAATCATAGAATGGCTCGGGTTGGAAGGGACCTTAAAAATCTTCTAGTTCCAACCCTCCTGCCATGGGCAAGGTCACGGTCCACTAGACCAGATTGTGCAAAACTCCATCCAATCTGGCCTTGAATGCTTCCAGGGATGGGGCACYCACAACTTCTCTGACGCCAGGCAGAGGCAAGCAGCTCAGCCCTCCCTTCATCCCTCAATAAAATAGCTCTGTTTTACTTCYCACAAGAGTACCAGGACAGATGTCACTACAAAAAAAAAAAAAAAAGTGCTGAGGAGAGTGGGAGTTGGAAGAGTGAGTATACAGCAGTAAACTGTCACATTCACTGTTGGCATAAGGATCTTTCAGGATTCCCAGCCACAGACCTGGGCTTGCCAGGAAAACACAGCCCAGTATCAACTCCCCTTACTACTTATTGCAGCCTCAGCTGGATGAGCTGATAGCATTTGGATAGGACTTTGCACAGGATTACTGCCACCTGGCATTAACAACCTCACAGTTGTCCCATGTTGCTTGGAGCTTAGGATGTCTCTGGAAGCACTGAGGTGAGACTGCTCTCTCCAGGGTAGGACTGATGCTAGAGCTGCTTAAAGAAAATGAAAGGAATCATCACCTTCATGCCTTCCCCTCTTTCTTGAGCTAGCTTCAAGTTAGCTGAATCCCAACCAGGAAACATGACAATCTTATAATTTTAGTGCTGAAGATCCTTAGATTATTAATTGCTTTCTAAAAAATAGAGGCTGGTACACCCACCACTGTAGCAGAGAGCATGCATAAACAGTTACAAGCACCACACTYCCATTCAGCAAGAACATCCACGTCAAATAAGACTGTCCTTTTGAAATTCATGAACATGGAAACAACACTGTTCAAGAACAAAAGCAGAACTCTTGCGTTCCTGTAGTTCCACTGTACTAGAGAAAATGGATATAAAGTTATGATTCACACTAATTAGAGGATACAAGTGCATGATTTAGTGCAAATTTACACAATTTTTTTTGTTTAAGGTTTGACATTTGAAAATCTTGCACCTTAKTTACAGTCAAAAAGCCAAAAGGATTTACATTCTGTAAATATTTTTCTTCTTATTTAGTTGTTTGAAATCTTCACTTGCCCTCTGTTCTCACCCCCAGACAGAGTTTACACAACTAGAAGATTTCAAATGTGTGATTTTTTTTTTAAAGAGACAAGAGCCAAGCACAAAGCTAGTAACAAAGTGTGGGGTTTCAGAGTATGAGGTTCAAAGTTGTCTTATTTTAGACATCTTAGTCATCAACGTCTCACAGTTTTGCTGCAGGACACGATCTCAAAAGAAAAGCCTGGAATACTTTACAAATAGTAATGAAATTGGGATTGAGGGTTTAAAATCCTTTAAAAATTCTTTATACCCACAAACCTATGCTTCTTTCTCCTTTTCCACCCCGTGAACAGCAATATGTTTCCAAATGGCCACCAAGGAGCTTTAAAGGGAAGTATAATTCTGATTCTGATTCTTCTGTGGCCTATTATTACTGCAAATCTGTTCATTTATTTCCCTATAGAAGCAAATAAAATWAAAAAAATCAAGATGCCAAGTATATTTTCATGTAAAAAGAATAAGAATGATTAATTTTTATTGTATTTACATTGGTTAGTTTTGACTTAGACTTGTTTTTAGAACCTTTATCATTGTGTCTCCAAGCATTTCCATGTTCTTGTGCACATCTCAAAATCAATGTCAGTCTGTAGCAGTGAATTTGCCCTAACTCAGACAAAAAATGAACCTCCTCCTATTTATTTTTACTCCTCTCATAAGTTTCCCAAAATATCTGAAATAAATATTCCCCAGAAATATACTTTGCCATTTACTATATTGTAGCAGGTAGAATTAAGCTGTATGTGTGCCTTCATTTTTGTAATGAGTGATTTCAGCAGATGAGGTTTCACCTCACTCCTCTGGAAAGACACACATCTTATGCTACARTATGCGTGAAAAATATAACAGTAGTCTTCCATCTTTGTATAGACTATACATTTGTTGATGTGCATTTATCTGATAAAAGTGAAAAAAAAAATATGTCTACAGACTCCTGAAAGATCTTTTGCTGCAATGTTACAGCACTACATGCTGTTAACCATGAACTGGTAGAATAAAAAAAGATCTGCATGCTTGCACCTTAACATCTGGAAATTTACTCTTTCATTCTCCTGATCTGAAGAACCACCACATTAGTGATGTATTTTTGCACTCAGCTGGATTCTCTGGATCGTTACACTCAAAAATATTTTTCAATTTTTTTCCCTCTACTGGTTGAAAAAAGTCCCATGCCTTTGTCTCCTGATTTTTATCTGTAGTATTTTGTGGCTAACTCCATGAATCCAGAAAAGTTACCCAACAAGAAATGCAGCCTGACTTTCAAATGGACTGCATATTAGCCACTCCTACTAGCCACTCCTACATCGTGGATGTTGGGGAGTACTCAAATTTTTACAAATTGGGCCATTTGCAGTAAAAGCCATAGGCAGTCTGAGTTTAAAAATTGACCCAAATCCTTACTTTGAAAGACCCAATGAACCACCATTTCTAAGTTCCAATCATTGTAGTCTCTAAGGCAGACCGAGAAGCGGGAAGCAAATGGTTGATTTTCCAGCTGCAAAAACCTCTAGTCACATCAGCAGGAAAATCCTGGCTATGAGATGTTATCCTGTGTTACTGAGTCATAGCATTGCTAGTGTTGCTTAAAGACTTTTCCAGAGCTCTAAGAAATCACTGCACCTTGAGGGCTGTTAACTTTATTTCTGACCTTTGAATTATTTTTGAAAAGTTTTCATTGAAATTACATGCACTCATGARCATATTGTATTTACAGTGTGTATATACATCTGTATCATTGAAACAAGTGCCCAGAGACACTGTAGAGTCTTCAACCTCAGAAATCTTTACAGCTCAGCTGGCCAAGACCCTGAGCAAGCCAACACAGCTGCAAAGTTGACCCTGTTCCGAGCGGGGGCTGGGACCAGATGCCCTCCAGACAGCCCCTGCAGACAGAGTAGATTATTGGATGATTCTGTTGTTCACTGTCATGGTAGCAAACAATGCAGGTGCTTCCTTTTTCTGCCATGTATTTAATATTTTTCTCATTATGTTATTACCAAATCCCGGTGTAATGAGATTTCAATGCTTTTTAGTATTTTAAGTAGGTACAGGAAATAGAAGGGATCATTTGTTAAGAAGCAAGTAATATCATCCCTAATTAACTTTGAAAACTATTTACATGCTAATTTATTTTAAGTGTTTTTAAATACAAGCAAAATATGAATTGCAATGACAAAGTACTGGGTGGAGCTATCTATATTCTTCATCAGATCAGAGAGTGTACCTATCAGTTCTCATAATAGTTTTACATTGGGTAAATTAACCATTGATACTGCTCAGCTTTTTCTACAGTGGCTAATTGCCAAAGTTCATTTCTAGTCCCAATGGTTTTTGTCTGGAATATAATCTGATAGAAACTGAAAGCTCCTGGGCAGTCCAATGAACAAGACATGGGACTCGAAGGCTTTGGTGTATTCATATCTCTGCCACTGAATAAGCTGATTCTTAACCCAGGCTGGGGCCTGATTCAAGGTTTATTATAACCAGGAGGAAGCTTTATATTGACTTCAGTGAACTTTGTCCTAGTGTCCATTTGTCTCAGCTCTGATTCTGAAGGTCTCACGCAAGTGAAAATGTCCATTTTTAATCTTTAAGATAATAGTAGGTGCTAGATGCAATCTCAGTGAGGACAAGGAATAGGGTTGCATAAAACAACAGTGATCCCTACTCATGCATTGTGCAGTATGTGATGCCTAATAGATGGGGGGGAGGAGAACCTTTTCTCTCCAGATAAGTTTTCTCGTTAAATACCCACCAACTTGTTTCAGAAGGCTCTCATGAACATTAATTGTTTACTGTCATCACTGTTGTTGTATTAATTGCTGTTAATCACAATACTATCTTAGCAATGCCTTCAGCGAGGCTTTCTAGTTCAGGGAAATGGGAGAGTGATGTTCAGTTCCTACCTGTAGGAGCAGGGTTGTTTCTTAGTTGTTAGCTGCATTTAAACACCTTCATTATGCTAAAGTCTCAGAGACTTATAACTCCACCTGTCTTGCAGACAGGGAAGCATTTCTGTTTTGCTTTGGGGTGGGTTGGCTGGTTTGGGTTGTTGCTTTTGTAAGAACTCAGTGTTAATAAAATTCACCCTGCAGGTCAGGAAGTCCTCCTGCAGGCAGATGGAATTTAAAGATTATCCAGAAACACCACCTAAAACTGCCTGTATCTGGCAGGGATGTTGATCACGGTGGGAAAAGAAGATCCTGTTTATATCTCCCTTGCTGCAAGGGCATAAATTATGGGATGTATACGAACCAAACCTCAATTTCTGCGCATGTCTTGCAGGAGGTCTGTGTTTATAAACACATAAACCATCTGTTAAGTGTTTTCAAATTAAACACCTGTTTTTTGTAGTACAATTTAATATCTAGTTTCAAAAAAGCCTGTGAGATCTAATGAAGTTGCACAGGCTGTTTCTTGACTTTTTGCAAGAAATGCAAAATAATCACATAATTACAGAAAATGCCTGCAAATGCAGACTGCATTTTCCTGTTTCGGTTGAATTCCTATGTTGAAATAATTAGCTGCAACTTTGAAATGAAAACTTTGCAAATGCTTCAACTTTTTCAAGCCTTGTATCAATTTGTGTGATGTATGTGATGTGATCTTCAGTGAAGAATAACTGTACATAAAAGAAAATCAGTTTTACAAATAAGTAAATACGTAACGTACTTTGGATATATCATGTGAATGTCAGGTGACATATCTGCTTTTTCGTTCACAGAAAACATCTTAAAGTCACTGTTTATGTCAGCAAACCCTTTCCAGCACTGAGGTGGTTACTCACTTTCCGTATAAGACACTGTTTGGTTTGGAAAGGTGGTTTGGCCCCACAATTGATAGAGATACTCAGAAAGCCAAGACGACTCAATATCCAAACTTTGAAGAGGTTAAAATAGATTTTGATAATCTCAGTTAAGATAGTTGTACACAACAATATCTCACAAGAGCATCTATTTCTATTGGTAATTGCCTAAGTACATTCTCCAGACTGGCCTTAAATCAACAAATAGATTGTGTTGCAAAAAGATTCTAAGTCTTTTTTTCAGAGTGAAACCAGCCATGAAAATTCTGGCACACTCCTAAATATGCTCCATTGGATTCTTTTTGTAGCAGTAAGTCTAGTTTTAACAGGTGCCATTAAAGCTTGTGCTATTTTAAGAGGAACATTTTGGTCAGCTCCACTGAAAATTCGTAACTCACCAAGAGTCTGTCAATCTTTCAGTGTATTTGCTGTCTGATGGAATGGAAACCAGCCTCTTTATCAGTGAATACACCCTGCAGACATATAAAAAAATTAAATGAAAAAGCCCATTTCATTTGAGAATGCAAAGTAAAATTTTCTTATTAGTTAGCTTATTATTACTTTATCCAAGAAATGCAACAAAAATGTGTCATCATCTAGCTGCTCCAGAACTTTACTAATAAATGGCTGCAACTGTCTGATGGTGCATGCGAAGAGTTTGGTTCTGTTCCCACTGAAGTCAAGGGGAGTTTTGTTACTGACTACAACAAAGTATCTTGTCCTTGTGTGAACTCAATAAATGTGTCATTTCCATGAATAGCATGCACCATGTTTTATGATGATTATTACTCATATTGGATTATTGGTCATTTGAAACTTACATGTTAGACTTTGGGAAACGGTTTCTCCTCTGAAGTAGGTACTTTGTGCAGCCATAGTAAGAGAAATAGGAAAGATATCGGCACATTAGGCACAACTAAGAATTCATCTGCCAAAGATGATTTCCCAGCTAGTGAAGGGCAAAATAGTTAACTCTTTATGTCTCACAAACATAAAGCCCAAGACATGGTGTTACAAAGCCAAAGTCCAGGTGGTTCTACTGATTTTTAGCTTTTAAATGGCCATGAGAATTGCCAGCCAGTATAAAGCAGTGCTTTGAGGTCTGCACATCTGAGTCAGCACTGCAGCAACAGAAAGCTGTTATCTGTCTTGTTATCCGTGATGTTATCTGTGTTTGGCTGAGTTGTTGGCTCCTGATTTTGAACACTAATACACCAATTCTACACCGTATTAAGAAAAAATGCCTTTTGAATAATCTCTGTTTTTACAGATGAGTCTCTCTGACTTCTCAGGAAATCCCCTGATTTTCCACGCAATAAGGAGCAAGGACGTTTTCTGATCCTTTCCTAATGAACTACAGAAAAGCTTGTCTGTCTCTGGCACACAGAGAGGGGGCTCTTGAGGACTGGAGATGGTCAAATATTTTAGCCTGGGTGTTGGAGTAAGAAAGGTGGAAGAGAAAGGAATGCCAATAACTCATATTGTTACATTGAAGACCATAGACACAGAGCTACAAGCCACAGCCCCTGTGTGATGTGCTCCTGTTTGGTGCCTACTTCCATTCAACATCTTTTAGCCCATGAGTGCTTCTCCCAGGCTACGGYGGCCACTTACAGCAGCAGGGCTCTCTCTCCCCATGACTTATAGCTCCTTCCAATCACTCTAAGTGCTAGCAAATGCTGTGATGGTGATGATGGCTCTGAGCGGTGGGAGAAGGCTGTTCAGAGTGGGAAGGTGATAAAGAGCAGCAGGCACAGCAGCACCAGTGCAGGAACAAGCACAGGCTCCTCTTCTCTTCCTCGTGTTCCCCTGGTGCATGACCCTCCTCACATGGATCCTGAGAGCTCCCCTATGCCCTGGTGCTTGGAGACAATCTCAGAATTGAAGAGGTTGGCCCACTGACTGAAACACTGACTCTGTTTCTGTTCTTACTCGTTTGTCACTATGAGGAAATTTTCTCATTCTCAGGAAAATGTGCTTCCTACTTGAGAAAGTACATGGACATTGGTCAGCCACACTGATGTGGCCACTGTGACCTAGGGAAGCAAAGCAAAAAACATTGGCTTCTGGAGCATCGTTCCACCTTGCTGATGCACGCCACAGGAGTTCCTATGAAGCCCTGCAACAGCATCCTTGTATCCAGAGTTTTTGGGGTGAGGGAACATTCTCTGGTGAGTTCAAAAATTGTAAGCTATCAATATAACTTACAGGACGTAGCAGAAAACTGCAGCAGATAAAATAAAAAATAAATTATCTGCTTCAACTGCATTGCCTGTGCAGCACCACCAGTCCCTTGGCTTCTGTTTCACTGTCCCTTTGCAGAAGCCTCCTCACACTCATGAACATGTGTTTCTAATCAGAAAATGCTCAAGGAAAGACCACCTGCCTACAAAGGATACATTTTTTTCCTAGTCTGAGTGGGCGTCTTACAGACAGGTTTTAGTACACAGCAAAAAAAAAGCAGAACAATGAACTGAAAGGGCAGCTTTCTTCTAATGAAAGCCTACGGTGTTATCTGACATGTTTGTAATGAAACTAGGAGAGAAAGCTTTTCTTAATGATTATTCCTGGTGAAAATATAATGAATAAATAACTTAATGAGAGAACACAGTAATAAGAAACTTGTCCTTTGCTTTGGATCTTTAGTTTACTTTGGCTTGCCTAACCAAGATATTTTTTTAAGAAAAAAAGTCTRAATGTACTCAAACAGGGAAATAAAAGTTTTTCATGACTCCTGATTTTCAGTCAGTGTTTTCCAAGCCACCTGTAAACAGTAAGCAGTTAAAAAAAATCAATGCTATTGTTTCTAGAACTCTTTAAAAGTAAGCCACAGAGACTGTTGGGCAAGGAAGGTAATCATCTCTGTGGCTTATTACATTAGTATCATGTGAGCCAGATGTTAAAATCCTCTAAGTGGGGATCTCAAAGAATAGGAGTCCAATCCCTTGCATTTGAGGCTTGATCCAAAAATGGACTTGGTTTAATGATTTCTCTTTACTTAAGTGGACACCAGATCAATCTGATCTGCTCTAGTACTTTCAATTTCACACAGTCATGACTTTAAGAATAATGTGATTGCACTGTGAGAGTGATGGAAGCTTTACTTGGGTGGACCACCAGTGTAGAAAAAAAAGCTGAGGCCAGTTAGATCCAGCAAGGKCTTGGCACCATATGTTTAAGAGCAAAATAAATAAACAAGCAAAACCACTAAGAAAAGGCTTTTTAATCTGTAGGAAAAAAAAAAAAAACCCTTAGCAATTAAATGATGGTCAGACATTGTGGTATCTATACCACTGTTAATCAGCACCTAAATAAATGAGCACATGGGAAAACAGCCCCTTCTCTCCCAGTGGTTCTTGCGGTAGGTTCTAACAACAGAAACTGGGGGTGAAGATTTCTTCTGGTCCAAGGGGAATCTAAGGAGCTCGTCATCCAGAAACAAGAGAGGCCTCTGCAGTCTGAGCGTGCACTAGGCAGCTGCAGACAACTCTCGGGATGCAGGCAGCGTGCCATGTGAGAGGCCAGCAAGAGACCTAGCAGCGAGCCTGTGCGCTGCTGCCGCCAGACATCAGCCTGGAGGTTGACAGCTCAGTGTCCTGCAGCTGCCACGCATATCCTGCGTGTGCTCAGAGGTGGCTGAGGGTCACACTCTGCAGCCAAAGGAGTGTGGGAGGAAGGGAGGAGTGACATTACCGTCAGACTGCCAGCCATAGGAAGGGGCGGCTGCAGAGCAGTGGCTCGTTCTCACACTTACACCATACGCACACACGTACTTACGAGCCAAATTGCTTTCTAACAGCTCTGCTATGTAGTAGATACAAAATCCATGGCTTAGGAAAACATCTCTCTCTGTGCAGAACTTCACTGTTTTTACAATAATGTTTCCTTATGCAGTTCTAGCTGATGGGGAATCTATTAAAATCTCAAGGTCTGGAGACACTAAAACAGAAAGCTGAGCAGAACCATGTAATCAACAAGTCCTAGTACTCTGTGGCCTTTCTAGTGAAGATAAAAAAAGCAACCCAAACACTAAAAGAAAGTCTTCATCTTTAAAAGTTTTTAAAGGCCCAGACCATAATTCATTTGCAAAACTGATATCTATTTTACGCTTCTSTCTTTTCAAAAGCTGAACACACACACACCTTTCCTCTATGAACCTTTTTATCCAATACTAGCTTCTTAATTCCTTTCTACTACACTTGCAGGCCTGAGACCAGTGGGATAACAAAAAAATTAGCTCCAAAACCAACATCAATCCTAATGCAGTGGCTGTCTGTGTGCTTCCATCCAACAGTTCTGAAAAAATGGAATTTAAACAGGCTCTTGGGGGTTCATGTGAGTCATGCAGTGACAATCAGAGACCTCAAGAACTTCCAATCTAGCTCTTCTGCATGGAGGAAGAGGCAAGCAAATAATGTTCATGGACACACATACAAACRTGTTTGCTTCCTAGTCACCCACACAGTAGGGATAAGCAGATCAAGCAGTAATTTATAAACGGAAAATGATGTGTACTTAATGATGTACAAAATCTCAAGTAGTTTAAAAGTGTGTTTAGAACCAGCTGGGACTTCCTGTTCATCAAGGTCTTATCTGAGCAAATCAGATCTCTCAACTTCAAGAAAACAGGGCTGGAAAACTAAGAGTGATTGTCTATTCACAATATTTCACTTTGGACCTGGTGACTTTATTTCAGACAGACATGGGGAAAAGAATTCCTACAAAGCAAATGAGACAAAAGGAAGAGATGGACAATGTCTGTACTAAAAATACTCTGAATAACCCAGATAACACCATTTTGAGCACCTAAAGTCATCCAGCCACTTTTGGTTTACATCACCGATATATACTCCTAAATAACTAAATTTGCATTTGTTTTAGGGTAAAGCTGAAATCTGCTGCTAAACAATGGAAATGATGGTATAAACAAGGTCTTTGAGTCCAGCTCTCTCTTTGGAATGGCACTTGCAGCTTTGGGTTTTGCAGTGCTTGCTGGAATCAAAGTTCTCTAATGCATCTCCATGCTGGCTGGATTAAGTACAAACGAGTATTTTTATCCCATCTTCTGCATTTCGGAAAAGTTTTGGCCAAATCTCCTAACCTCCCATTAACTGTATACTTTATGTCTTCTTCACAGGTTCTAATAGAGGTCAGCTCAGCTGCAGCTGGGAAATAGAGGCGACAGTAAATGGATTTATACTCAAGACTTGGCATCCTTCAGCAGACTAGTGTATAGTTGCTATCTGTCTCTGCTTTTCACCCATAGCCATGGTGATGCCTCAGTGTCCATTTGTGACCATGCAGTACCATCTCTGTTCAGCCACTAAAAACTGACCCAAGCCAAAGATTTATTCAAGGATTAACAGGCCATGCTTCTGATAATGCTACCAGGATTTTATTTCTTTCTTGACAGAAACAGTGATGGTTGTGTTAAACTATATATATATATACACTCCCAGCAATTTTTCTGGTCCTTGGCTCCTAAATCTCCCAAATTCAATCCACTTGAAGTGTTTTTAAATTACTTACCTTAACCCAGGAGATAACATGATCTTCCCTCAGAAAGAGTGGCCATCTTCAAGGTTTCTTCAGGAAGACCTCCTTATTTGGAAAGATTTTCTCAGCATCTACCTCAGGTATTTCATAAAAAACAGGCACTCTAAATTTTCATATTGTTGTGATAACAGCAGTGGTTGATGGCACTCCAAAAAATGTTCTGAAGGCTTTGGTCAAAGCCCAATGTTGCATCCAAACAGCTGYGACGGCTGGTGTTGAGTTTCACTAGAAAAACCCACAAGTGGTTCGTGATCTGTCCAAATGGTRAAGAGACTTCCCATGCAATTATGGAAGCACTTTAAAGTCCAATGATAAAAGTTAGACTTTCTGTCTCCAGCTGGCAGTGAATCTATCGTGTCATTTGACTATTCTCCAGAGACTGTCACACTACGGGTCAGAACTATCCCTTCTCTTACATTACAGATAAATTATTGCCCAAAATAAATAAGTAGCATGGGGGCCAGGGAAGCTCTAAAATATTTGGTTCTCTCTCTCAGTAACAGACACGTCTCTTGTTCTTAGCAAGCTATGTAAATAATTTGGAACTGCTAAAGCAGAAAAAGAAATAAAGTTGTTAAAAGGTAAATGAAGGCACACGTGCTTTTAGATATTATGTTCAGAAAATCTGAATCCTTTCACTGTTCATCCTATGTCTTATGCAAGATGGACCCCCTCTCTCTGTTCTGCTGCCATCAAAATCCCTATCTGTAGTTTAAGCATGTGCTTTCTTTTACAGAAGGCCTCAGTCATGCTGTGTTTGAAGTACCTTTGTTGGCTTATCAATGTTACCTGTGCATGAGGTGAGGATGTAAACAGCACTTGCTAAATCCCCTCTCTAGAAAATTCTGAAAGGTGATTAAAGTTCACTTTACCACTTACTGCATCAACATAAACAAACCTTTTTGAATGTCTAAAACATATATTTCTTGCAGCCATCTTCCAACTAACTCCATTGGCTAGTTCTCTCTCTGTACACATAAAGTAATTATCTAACATTTAGACATTAGTCACTAGCTTTTATATAGCCCCTTCAGATGTGGATAGTTTTGTCTGGTTTAATGAAAGAGGAGGTTCACTCAGAATATTACAATGGTGAAATGATGTTGTCCTATCATCTAGACTCTCTAATTTAACCTCAGGTTTTTCTCTGAGGATCTTAAGCACTCACTTTGTATTCATATGTTTTGGCCTAGATACAAATCTTGGTCTTTTCAACTCATTAACCTCTTTCAACAACAGCATTATGTCAGTCTTCAGTATCTGGTAGGTTCTCATTTAAAGGTTTGTCTCAGTTTCCATTTCATTTTTTACATGCAACTTTCTGAGCAAGAAATTCACATCGGTCCTTTGATCATAAGGACTAGAAAAAACCTCTGGTCTATATAYTCTTTAGATTTTTTATCTTATTATGTATTTTATAGTATGTTTTAGCATTTATTTAATTTAGCTTTTTTTGTCAATACTACAGTTGTGACCAGGATCAGCTGTGCTATGCACAGCTGATACATACACTCCATATATACTGATAAACAAATGTGAAATGGAAGTCTTTGTCTTCATACCTTGAGTATATAATCATTTATCTATGTCACTAGTTGGCAAAGTTCTACTTTCTTTCCTTTCAGGCATATATGTCACTCTGCAGGATAAGAAAGTTCTTTACTCTTTCCTTTTCATACTGTCTTTTGGTCTCTACATCATTGATTTGAGAAGATGATTGATGGACTGCTTTGCATTTTCTGGCTTAATGCCTAATCCTGAGGCATTTCTTCCAAGAGGCCACTTAAAATATACATACTCATCTAGAGTGAGCTAGCTTTTTCAGAGCAGAAAAATCTTTTGTGAGCTTGAGACTCTTCCAGAATGCTTTATATTTTGTTTACTAGGGCGATTTGTTTTCCCCTCAGTCCTAAGCACAAGCCTTGTGGTATTCCTCACTTCTCTTCTGTGGCTAATACTAATTCCAYTACTTAAGACAATGTTAAATTCACTTCTGCCTTAACTTTAAAAGCTGTCATTATTCATAAAAAGCAATCTATCCCACAGTATATCATTAAAGACATTTTCAGAGAAGCARTACATAGGCTTTGTTGCATACACAGCTATAGATTCCTTTTGCATCACGATATGAGTCTGAAATGTGAATCATTTTCCAATAGCTACATGGAAATGGTACATAACTTTCTGTTAGGTTTTGCAAATTTTCAAAAGTCCTCATCTCTAAGAARTTCTGCAAGTGGACAGGGACTTTGCAGATAAGAAGCCCTGAGGGAGTAATTTGCTACTCCTGTCTGCCATGTCCATTACAAGAAATCAATGCCTACATTTTAAAATAAAATTGCAATTTTCTCTGGTTGCAGTGACTTCCTTAATTTGTCATAAATTTTAATGATTTTTAAGTGTTCCTTGTCAGCAAGGTTGTTAACTCTCTACCAGGATATTGCAAGCTAGAAACAGCTGCCTAACTTAAGTATGACATGACTGGAATGAGAGTGGGGGGAAAATCACTACCACTTGATGATAGGGAGTAAGATTTCATATCTTCTGCTACTGAATTCTAAAGTGAGACTGCTCATGGGGCAGATGACTGTTTTATATGAAAAATAAACTTGCACAGTAGTCTTCCATCTTAATTTGGAGTAAACCGTCTGTTCAGAGATTATGAATGCTATAAACAGCATGATTTCAAATTTAAATGAATAAGAAGGTTTCACACAGCAGGGTTTTTTTCACACTCTTGTTCCAGAGATATTTTTGTAGGAGTTTTAGATTCAAAACAAATACCTGCAGGCAATTGTTAAAAATGAAATAGTGGTTGGTGTCCATATTTATGTGCATAGACAGCTGTCCACTGCTGTGTGGAAATGGGGCAGTGACCAGCTGCCAATACTTTATTTCTTGTTCACAGCTCTAAATTTCTCTCAAGGTCAAAAATCCTGGGAATAGAGGAAATAACCTCTGAATTTATTTAAACATTTCTCTACCCTCATGTCTTTGACTCACATTGCCATGCAACTAGGAGGACAGTGATGTTACGTGAATATCTGTGGGCTAATGGCACTTACACGTCTGATGTTTATTAACAGCAACGTGTCGAGAACATACTCACTCATAAATAAATAGACAATCCTTGTTCATTGCCTGCCTTATCTAATAAACACTATTCCATCCCAAACCTGGACTTTGGCAAGATATCCACATATAAGTCAAAATCTGTGACTCAAAACATTTCACCTTATCTTTTAGGTATGTATTAGGTTTTAAACTTCACCTCTCCTCTTTGCTCACCTAGAAACATCTCATTGCTGTAAGGCCTGGAATGCTACATATCCATCCTCCTTCCYTTGCACAACGTCAAGCCATGAGTCCCTAGGATGTGGCATGGTAACTGCTCGAATATCATGAGAAGCTGCAGTGCTTTTATTTTGGAAGGAGATCTCAAACCAGATTGGCAATAAAGCAGTCAATGAAGTAGTATAAAGATCCTTAGAGAGGTATGAAGTGGGGCAGGAATATTTGTGCAGATTTGGGAAAACTGTGGCCTAAAACAGACAGGGTGAGAGACAATATTAYTCATGCAGAATTTTCAATTATTTGAAAGAATGAGAAGAAAAACTGGGCCTAGACAATTTGGACAAATGCATTGCCAGCCAGAGAATGGAGCACATATGGCAGGGGGAAATTAGAAGCGGAAGAAAATACTCTAGAAGGATTAAGAATTGATGGAACAAGATGGATACATGTACAGCAGACAGATACATATTCTGTTGGAGCCACCTTCAAGTAAGATAGTGCCATATCTAACTTTTTTTGAACTTAGTCAATTTTCTCACGATTGCCTTACTAGGAGGTACAGTTATTCAGCCAAGAAACCAAAACAATATCAAATAATTTATCTATTAAATCACATCTAATTACCCCACATCCTTACAATATTATTTGCCAAAGTGATCAAGTTAGTGAATGAAAGAAAAGCATGTAAAAGAATCAGCATATAAATTTATATGTGATTTGAAAATATTTATATTTTGATGACAGGCAGTGAGAAAGATAGATTAATTCAATTTACAATTTTTTTACTGAACAAAATAATCAACTGAAAATCAACTATGGCCAGTTGGAAGAGCAAGGGATATTTTACATTTTCTTTCTTCTGATGCATTATATTTAATGGAAATTAAACCCTGCATCTGACACTGGAAAAAAGAACCAAACACATTATTTATGTTTATCAATGTACCATATACTATAAATAAAGAGTCAACTAAAGTCCCAAGATTGTGTAAGGTTTTTGTTTAACTATATTAATGGACTTAGAAGAAACTTAGCTTGAATTTCTGCTCATTGAATATTCTGCTAGGGCCAGATTATGACTTTAGAAAATATTTAGGTAAATCTGATCTTCTTATATATATTTATAAAATTGCTATGCAAAATATGGCCAATATTTATCTCTTAAAAATTGTCACAACATTTCTCCTTGGTCTTTAGTTTAAAGACTTTTCAGGTTTACCATTTTACATTTGAAAAATAATTTCAACAACATGGATCTAAGCTGTTACTTAGGTCTAGCAGACAAATTGCCAGCAGACAAATTGCCAGATAAGACAGATGTTCCTTTTTTTTTTTTTTTTGACTAGTTTTTATGTTCATTAAACCTTTTATGTAGGTTCTAAAATAACATGCCAGTAACACGAATGACCACCTTGCAGTATGAAATACAGCAAATGTTCCACAGCAAATAATTCAGCAGCCAAATCCYAACTCTTTTCTTGTTGGTGAATTTTGTATTAACAGAAAATGTTTACCATTTTAATTAAACAGGAAAATTGTTTTGCAATATTCTGTAGTTTATTCAAGAGCATCTGGTTTAATTATCCAAGGCTGCAAAACTGAACTGCTTTGATTGGATGCGTTAGTCACGAGATATGGGTAAGAATGCTTCCACTTGGCAAGTATTCCTCCCTGTTACTTTAAAATGTGCTCTTTCAGTAAACATTCCTGAGAAAAGCTCCCCAACCAGCAATGGCCCCATGAGGCCAGCATTTAAAGTCACAAACTAGCATATTTCAGAGGTGACTGCACCAAAGTCCCTGTTTGACTAATCCATTCTCCTTTTCTTTGATACACATCAGATGGAAAAAAAGATGGCACACAGACTGTGAATGACTGAAAGTTTTGCCTCTGCAGCAAAGTCTTCTCTGAACATTAAAGGCACTGTAAAATCCAGGGGTTTTTTGCCACTGAGAACTAGCAACAAGGTTGAACCCAGGGTAACTAGCCCAACCACATGACTTCCTTTCCCCAATAAATCCCCAAGTTTCACCAAGGTCAACCACATTCTGATTCTCATTAGAGCATAGTAATAAGGCATCTCCAAAATTCCCTCACTCGGGCCTCCTAGGAAACCATTTGTGGTCTTCTGATGTGTCTAGGCTTCTCTAAAAGCAGAGGTGGATTTGCTGTGTATGGACTTGTGGTGCTCCATGCCCGTACAGGTTCATGCTTTCCAGAGGAACGCAAACCTATTGCTGCCTGGTTGCCACAGAGCCTGCAGATCGGTATGGAGTGGACTGCTGAGGAGGGTTATATTGGTTTTGCCTTACAGATTTTTAGTAAATCCAGGCTTTAAGGTGACCTTAGGATCATGTGTAACTACTGGTGCGGACACAGAGAAAGCAGTGTGCGGACAGCACAACATAATGAAGGATCTGGCCTTCTTTGGATTTATTTTCTGACTGTACTTTGGTCTTACATCTTAATAAAAAAAAAAATGTTTTTAAATAGCAGACACTGAAGAGACCTGGGTTTTAAATTCAGCTAAGAATCAGTCAGTATCTAGCAAATAAAAAATTACTGGTGTTTTACACCAATTTTACCCTCTGTGATTTTCTGTTTGTTTTATTTCTTTGGCTAAACATTTGCAGAAAAAATGAAGATGAAAATCTTGGAAGGAACTTTTAAAAACAAGAAATGTACTCCACCCTTATTACAACATTATTCTTATTTAGCCAAACATTTTTCCTTTAACAAATGATCTGATATAGACATATACAGAAAAGACATAAAAGACCTACACCAGCCAGATCTTTTCAGATCAAAAAAAATAATTAGGAGGAGTGAAATATGTGAATAGATGCAAGAAGGCAAAGAACACAAAATAAACAAGAAAGTAATACTCCTTCTGTGAATCAAACTAAAGTCTTGCATAATAATTCCTTGAGTCCATGAAGAACTTAGACTGAAATAAAAATCACATGGGCTTCATGGTGGCTTCCCATTGTGAGTGGATAGCGGGCCTCATGTGACCAAGTAGATGAAGAAAGGAATAAGCACGTGAAGAGTGGAGAGGGAAAAAGTGAGTAAACAGCCCCAGCAAAATAAGAATCACAGGGGTAAACATGTTAAAAGTGAAAGTCACAGTAACCTGAACCTTAGCTTTCTGAGATGCTTAAGTGAGAGGAAGGCTTAAAAAAAGAAACTTGCAACCATTTCAGGAAGCTATCAAAGATGTGGCCTTTCCCCGTGTTTATAGCTGGATTTTATTGCCGGAGTGGTGTGCTGTTCACTCAAGGTTAGCGATTTATGCTTCAAGTCTCTTTCCAAGAGCTAGGCTGCTTGCTGGAGGAGCCCCTTGGGGCAGCAGAGTTTTCAACAGAAAGTAGTCACATACATCACCCGTTCCCTAAAGTGCATATAATTGCCTTTGCTGACCTGCAGACAGACATTTAGAGCTTACTCTCTCCAAGAATTTCCAGAAGAACTTAAAGCAGAGACCATTACTTTTCCTGACACCCTTCACATCTCCCAGTACAGTTTTCTTCTAAAACTGATTCAACATAATCTAAGTCCCATGCCAGGAATGCTTTGGTTTACATTAATTTTTTTCTCATTAAAAGCTCTGCTAAAGGAGAGCCCACTGAATCAGATTTGTTTTCAAAGACTGCTTTGGCTACTGCGTGCAGTCACTGGCTGCATAACAGACTTCTCTCATGCAGCACAGGGAGTGCCAATACCTCTCAAAACAGCCTGTTAAAAACTCATTTTGGAGTAATCCCTGATTTGAGTGCAAGGGCTTGCACCAAATGACCTACAGAAGTCCTTTCTGATATAAAGGTTTCTGTGACTCTGCAGTCCTAGGTGTCACAATTTTGACACAGTAGCGACGAGGGAGAGGGGGGCAGAGAACGTCTTTCTGTCACCAATATACATTTAATCACGCCAAGAACATGGATGCTCAAACATTACAAGTTAATTTCTGTRTGAAATCCAGAAACTGACGCTTAAATATTTTTACAACTGTCACGTATTTCCTTTTTCTAAGAAAAATATCACTAAGAGCATTACCGCAGAATTTTGCTTATTAAGAATTAATACTTTTTACAATTTTTTTTTTKGTCAGAAATAGTTCACATATCTCTGCCTTAGTTTTAAGACTTACCATATCAATTTTTATCACTATAATGACAGCCAACCACAATTAGTCTTATAATGGAAACTGGCTTACTGCACTTCTTGTTTTGTGTCTATATGAGAATAAATGAATGCAAAATAATCAAAGGAATTTTACACTTGTTGTAAGTGTAGCTATGACTTTGAGAGAATCCCAGTTTCCCAATATAGTTTTAATATTTGTATTTACACTATATTAATGATTTGTGAATAAGATTGATAACCATGGCTTTAGCTRGTTGAAGCTAAAACTTTCTCTTGTTTAGCAACAGAAGTTAGTGCATCATAATAAAGTTGAATAACCATATCTGAAATCTTCGTAATATTTTCTGTGCTGTGTAGTCAGTAGTGGTGCCTATGAACAAGAAAAACATAGTCACAGGGTGAGAAATGATGCCTTATTGASTTTATAGGCCAATGGGGTGAGCATCATGCCCCAACATGAAGTGTGTGCTGAATGGTCTCATGCTCAGTAAGCTACATCCAGTTCTCTTAAACTTAAAATAACTATTGCAGCTTTATGCTTTAATAAGTTGCACCTGGCAGGCACCTCAGGCTGCAAAATAAAACTTGAGTTGTTTCCTATGACTCTAGTTTTCCTGCCACAACTGGCTTGTTCRAGACTCTTCTCAAAGTTAGAATATCATTACAAGGTGTGGGAAAGAGTTTCTCCTTGCCCTATTCAAGCTCACCTCTGCAATCTACCGAGTATATACTGGATCTAAATATAAACTTATTTGGCATGTTAGAATAAATACATGGTATTTGTACACAAGTCTACAATAATATCTTTGTATTCCTTTAGAAACAACCCACGAAACCATTTACTTACACCTAGTGACTGATGATAAAACACTCTCAGCTGTTTACTGTTAAATCTCCACAACTCGATTACAAACCTCAATATCATTTTCCTCTAAAATAAGAAAACCAACAGATTTTAGCAAATGGGGCAAGTGGAGGAGAGTCAACTAAAGAGCTAGGGCAAATAAAATCTCCTTTTCAAGTTCAGAGATGTAGAGAACTTTCCTCAAAATTCAGGTACTGTTCACTTGCTGTTTTCCTTCTTCTGTTATCAAGAAATAAGACCAAACACATACCTGATTTCTGAGGTGTCCTAAAACAGAGAGCATGTGAAACAGTGTCTCTAGTGCTCTAGAGATACTGCAGAACAAAACACTTCCAAATCCAGCACTCAGTCATTTGGTTCAACCAGAAATCCAGTTTTTCCAAGCAGCACATAGGGCTACATAAATCTTAAGTAACACAATGTCAGTCTGATGAGCACTCAACTTTCACAATATTGCTGCTTGTATCTGTTCAGTTTGAGCTCATTTTCATATATATTTTCTATAGCTTTATAAAAAATAACTGTTTGTCTGGGCATTTCTCTAATTTTTTTGTATGTGTCTCCCTCAAAGTGTCAGGTTTTCTCAGTGCCGGTTCAAATGTATCCTTTCAATTCCCAGTGTTGCTTCAGTAACTTCAGACTAAATAAATAAAATGCAGCTGGATTTGAGAGACAAAGGTCTTCACCACTGAATATTTAAAAGGAAAAGAATTTATTCAGTTCTGAACATAGAGTTCTCCATTCCTCAAATCTGAGAATTTCTAAATTGCTGCTTTTCACCCCATACTGAGATCAAATCTATTCTCAAAATAGCAAAAATTCTCCATCCATGGGATGACTGCTTCCACCAATTTCCAGCAAAGTACTAATTTCCCATAACTATTYCTTTGGCTAACTGTTCCTTTGTCCAGCATGATGTTTTCCAGTTTGATTCCTAAAAATGTTCATCTCTGGTGTTGTGCAAGGCAGTTTTTTTACTACTGAAATATGAGAGTAAAAACATGAGTGAATTTACCTAAATTGTATTTCCTTGCCAGTTGGAGTTCATCCAAACAGTGAAGCAGTCAGCGTAAATTCATTTTTAGGGTAACAGTTTTGTCGTCTAGGTTTGTTTGTACCTGCATAAACTAAAAATGAATATAAATGTRTTCAGGAGTAGATTAATTTTCTCATGCAACAAAGGTTGTCCAAGGTGGAATACTTGAGAAATAAGCCTGTCATGAATTTTACCATTTTGACATAGCAATACCCAAAACACATAATTGTATCTCCAGGTATGGTTATGTTGAAAAAGACCCATGAATCTTCTAATTTTTTTTTGACTGCTTTTTCTTTTCTTTCATGGAGTCTTGCTGTTAGAAAAATCAGTTCAGTTTTTTTTTTCTTGCCATGTAAAGAAGTCTTGGCAAAAATATTTCACCAAACCACACCTGTGAGCCTTGTGGCAGAGTCAGAAACATCTTCAGATTGCTTCAGATTTTCTTGAAGCCCCATTAATCCATATCCATGTGTCCTTCCTTTGGGCACATGAAATCTTCTCAGGTGGAATTCTTAGTGCTACTGACTTCTGCCATCAACGTAACCTATTTTTTCTGGTTAGGTTAGAAGAGAGAGAAGGGGCATACATCTAGCTTTGCGCATTTCTTTCCTCCTTTTTCTCTCTTTTCTGAAAGGCTCCAACTAATACTGGCCACAGAAAATTTTACTGACACATATCATCTTGTATGCAGACCCTTGCAGATTAATACACAAATGTCTGTGGGCACCTGCATTGTATTCTGTAGAACATTTCTGCACCTTCTGATATCTTCCCACTACTCTAAATGAAATACCCATTTTCAGTTGGATTGCTTGAAATCGGCTTCAGGATCAGACACAACATCGGGGTAAAAACCCGTTAATTCTATAAAGATAGAAAAGGTGAGACAAAATATTTGCTGCCTTTCTTTCCTTCTCATACATGTTTCTACATGCACTCTTGATGACAAAGACACGTTGGAAATGACAGGGAGAAACCCCTAAAGAGGAACTGAAAAACAGGAGATTAGCTCCTGGATGCCTTTATTTGAGGACTCTAAAACTTTATGCCCTACAAGTCTGAGAAAACATCAGTTGCTTCACTGAGATGTCTGCCTTTCTGACTCACAGAGTTGCATCCACAGCTAGGAAATCACAGCTTCAGCCTCCTAGTAAGTCATGCGTTCTTATGAAAGAAGTTTTTATTTATATAAAAAGAACATGTGTAATTTATTTTTTTAATAAGTTAAGTCTCCCAAGAGTATTTGCTAGGGAACTGTTATTCTAATATTTTGGTTGTCTTTGCAAGATGATCATCTTGATAATTTAAAATGTCATAGGATGTTTGCAGGAACAATAGACCAAATTCCTGAGCTGGTGTAAATTGGCGTGACTCCACAAACATCAAAGAAGCAATGCCATTTTCCACTACACCATCCATGTTCACAAATTAAATGGATGTTTTGTGGTTCACTACATGTCAGAAAACTTGTCGTGCATCTCAAGCCCTCATAAGCTATAGTGTAAAACTATTTGATTTTTGATAGATCTGCGAAAACAAATTTTCACATCAGAATAGTGACCTCAAATGGTTCTTTAACATCAGGGTTAAACCCCACATCTTTAATGGTGCAGGGAATGTRTGTGCAAAAGAAGCTAATGGCAAACTCCCTGAAGCACAGGCCATATTTGCTCCAAATGCAATGCTTTACAACATCTTGATCTTCAAAATTTTCTGGGTAAAGTTTAATTGTTTTTATTTTGAACCATTTCCCCCTCTCTGACAGTAAAGTATTACCTTAAGAAGCACATTTTAAGTTTCAGAGTAGAGATTTCATCATTCTTTTCCTAAAGCATATGAACACTATGCAGCAACAGCAACACCTCAGCTTGCTCCAAAGTTTTGTTTTAATCCTTCTTGGCTCAAAGAAAATCAACAGCTTTTAAATGTAATATATGTGTACATACAAACACTCGATAGAAAATTTATATATTTTTAAATAAAAATTACGCAATTAGGAACTATGAAGAATGAGCATTTCTAACATTAATTATATGTTAAATACATCATAAATTTACACAAAAAAATAATAATAATTAGAAAAAATATCTTCATCAAATGGTCCAATATCACTTAACAAATGTCCTATGATCCTCAAAATGCTCCTATGAGACAATTGCATATGAATGGATCCATTAATGGATCATTCAGCCAATGTTAAATTACTTTTTCCATTCAACCTTGTTAGGAGTAGAACCAGTAACAAATAGTTCATATCATTTCCAACAGGAAAGAGGAGCGTAGAGTAGAAGGGAGAGAGGAGCCTATGGGAGGTGGCAGAAAAGCAAGGGTCTGAGTTTGAAGAGAGGACACGGCAGTCCTGTTCATGGCAGCACAACAGGAAAGAGGAAGGTCTGCCCACACAGCAAGCTGGCTCCTCAGAACCTAGAGTTGCTTGTGCCCAGAAGTGTCTCATCTTCTGCTGAGAAGTTCCAGGACTACTAATTCTCCCAAAAAATCTTGAAATTCACTTTGTTTGTATTCCCCTCGCTCTGTCTTTACATGCTCAGACAGTGCGACTGACAGTCCTTTCTCACTTTTCTTTCCACACCTTGGTGCTGACTGGTAACTACTGCAGATCCTCTGTAGACCACTTGCAGCTGGCTGAGCTGGATGACTCACCTGAGGTTTTCATGTGGGGACTTTTTCACAGAAAAAAAATCCTGGCTCCTGCTCCAGGAGGGATTTAAAAACATGAGTTGCATATACCAAAAATCCATCTGTCTCAAATGTTAAGGGCAGAAAAGTAGCCATGTCTGATGAAATACATCAAGCAGCCCAAATCAAGGATCCTGGATGGCCTTAACCATTACCTTTAGCAGTCTCTTTCCATCGTTGCTAGATGGAATGAGATAAGGATGCTATTAAGTTTTAGTTTCCTTTAGCAAATTTATTATGATAGAAAGTTGTGCATTAGTTGTTTTTGTATTAATCCAAGACATGTTGGCTTTCACAAATGTTTCAAAACCTGCCAACTAAAAAGAGACTGCTACTACACCAGGCTATAGTATGGTCTGAAATGTACTAGTCAAAACACTTTCCAAGTGTACACTTTCAGTAACCCTGATATAAACAAAGAAAGGAAAATTCCTCATCCCGTTTTCTGATTGGAGGAAGTAGAAAATCACACTCATAAATTTACAGCAGAATGGTAGTTACATTGCATAGCTCKCGTTACAGTATCCTCTAAAATCAATAGAAACTGAGTTGATAAAGTACTTGCAAAAAAAAATCAGTCTGCTTGGCACTAAAGACAAAGCTAAAATTGGAGTTGTCCTCTGGAATAGCACACCCCAAGAGATAACAAGTAGCAGCACAGATAAGAGGCTGAAGAGCAACCACTGCCAGGAAAAGTCACAGAGTCTGCCACAACTCAGTGAACAGTGTAGATGAAGCTTTTTGATGCTGATCAGATAGAAGCAAGTAGTTTTGGGGTTTTTTTTAAAGCAGTTGTCCCCGAAGTGCGCCAAAGAACTGTCAAAGCTAGTAGCTCTAGTAACGCAAATTAATAGAAAACTGTAATATTTACAGGCAGTAACACAAAAAGTCTGCATAGAAATTTTTTCTATATAATTGCCACCAAAATAAGTCTGCCAAGGAAATTTATGTCACTGCAAATACCACTTTTCCTTGTAAATGTTTCTTTCGTTTTTCTTTAAAAAACATTTGCAATGAAAGAAGAGAGTGAGTAAAGGTCTTAGCTTTCAGTTCAGTAACAAGTAGCTCCTAACAGACTAATGAACAAGGACAACAAAAATCTGGGCCATTATTCACAACCCCTGCAGCTAAAAATTCATCTGCCATCTCTACCAAGAATATTTGGTCTAAAATACGTTCGTAATGTGCAGGGGTCTCAATGTACATGTATTACCAAAAGATGTATATGTTCTGTTGGAATATAATAAAACATTTGAATTAATTATATCCAACAAGACCTTCCAATAAATTAGTAACACATTTTGAACACTATTTGCACTGTTCCTTCTTCCCTTGGAGGAAACTCATTGTGTTTAACTGAGGAAAACATCTAAGATGCCAAAAATCGTAGTGATTTATGGTTTCACAGTAAAAGTCAAACACTCCTCTGAAACTTGAATAAAGAAATAACGCATGAGCACTGAGAATATATTCCAGAGATGTCATTCAGCTTGGTTCTGAACTTGGAAGACATTTCCTCTCAGTGGAGCACTCTTCAACACAGAGATCTCTGCAAAGCTGTGGACTTAAACACTGGTATAGCTATATTCCTTTTAGATGGCTTTTTATTTCATCTTACCTAGAAAATTCACCTGAGAAATGTTTTACACCATCTAATACAATAGAAAGAGCATCAGGCCTGACTGCATCATTTGACCTCTGGTGCTACTTTAATGCAGAATAAAATTATCATAATTGAAAACACCACTTGGCAAGCAGCTATTAATTATGTATTGGATTATTGCCTTAGACCCATGTTGCATTTAATTCTCTTGTTCAAAGTTTCTGGTTTCTATTGTGTTTTCATTTATTGACTGTAGACCAAACACGAGTTGCAGCACTTTCTGCAGGATCCTCTTCAACGTTTCCTTTCAGCAAGGCTGCTGGCTGCAGGCAGCCATGGCCTGGCATATTTTGCATGAGGAATGCTACATATGCAGAGTCACTTCAGATTCTGCCTTAGAGCAGATGGGGATCGAAGCCCCCTGACAAATACTTTTAAGCATAACATGGCTCTTCTGCTCCTGATTCAGTTAGGAGKGCATAAACCCTACTTTGCTACGTGGGCATTTACTTGGTCAGGTGACTGCTACACTTGCCATTTGACATCCTGAGGACTTCCCACCTCACCTGGAGTTTTCAGCAATGGGTCTGTTATCCTTTACCTAGGTGTGTGCATCCAGCAATAGAAATGTGGGCACGTTTCTATTGGGCAAATCACTGCTTTGTTGTTGAATTAGCCAGGGTATCTGACACAGAGACCATGCTATAGTTAAACTTTTTTCTTGCTGGGCATGATAGAGCAAGTACCTGAAGGGGCGTAGTATTTCGAACAGATGATATATGACCCAGAACAGAAGCTACTTCTATTAGGATGGTCCCCCACAAAATTTTGAACAAAATAGAACCAGTAAATTGAGTTTATATTGATTTATCCATTTCTTTCTTATAGTTACACCTATTTTAATCTGGTTCTTGAAGACATCAAGTATGATTTACTGTATTGTAGAACCATGGTCTCAGTTTCACCAGCTTGCTTCTCCTTCTCTTGGAAGTCCCTGAGCACTAGTAAAAGGCAATTTATGTTTTGCAGAAATCCTTGAAAGTGTGTAACATTTCCGTATCATCAGCTGTTGTAGACCCATCGAAACCAAGGGAGCTGGTTCACAGTTTGCTCCTGGTGAGGATCTGACTGCATGTATCATACCCTTTCAGAAACCAGCACGGTTTCAGTTCTCTTTCTGTTAAAAGCTTCTGTCAGGGGAACAATAATATCAAAACCTACAATCCACATTCAAGCAAAACTTTTTATTACAGAACTGARAACAGCTCAATAGTTCAAACAACCAAAGGATCTCTAATGTTTTCCAGAAAGTAAATTATGTCATTAATTCAGTGCAGTGAAATTCCTCACAATAATTAGGTTGAAATTAAGCTAATTTTTAATGGCATATTAGTTGCTTTTTTTGAAGGAGCAGTTGGTTTATTCTCTCATTTTCATCCGCCATGATGTCACTTCAGGACAAAGACAATTTTGTATAGAAGAACTACCTCTGCATTTTCATACTGTTAAATGCTTGGTTTTATTTTTTTAAAATTTTTTTTAAATACACATTTATCTCTGAATTTCCTGGAATTTTAATGTTTGAGAACGATTACAAGATCCTTTTAATGTAATTCTCTCACTGTAAGGCACTTTACAATTCTAGGCCTTTTTTATTTTTCTGTCCTTAAGAATATTTAGTGATATTTCTTAAAAATCCCTACATCTATGAAAGAGATTGTATCAGAGCTGCAAAATATATCCTAACAAATTTCATGTGACAATGAGAATTAGAATAATGGGATTAATAAGTGGCATGGTCACTTCATCTTAATGAGTTGTTTATCATGGAGAGGGTGCAAATTTACTTGTAAATTAGGCAATTTTTTCTTGTCATCTTTAAGACCATTCTTTATTTAATGTTGTGCAGAACTCATGTAAAGTGGGTTTTTGGTAACTCTGTTACTATTAGCATCAGGGCATTCATTATCCTATCAGTTTTACCATTAGCTGTGCATATACYTACAAAACATAACAGTTCTAACTCTGCTGGGCCATTAAAGGTTTGAATGGTCGGTTTGAATGGTTYCCAGGACTGTTGAAACCAATAGAACCAGTTATTCTGCTTAATAGGGATGACTAACACTATTAAAATCAGTGGCAGATGACCCAATACTATTGTTCCCAAGCATGTGTTTTCAGATGGGAGCATCTAATAATTTAAAACCAGGCCAGTATGCTTTTAACCAGAATATTCTGTAACTTCATCTAGCATTATTTCATTTATTGAAAAGCTGTGACTTTTAATTATCATCTTTTCTACAAAACAATTTCAGCTTTCTGGGGTGAAAAAAAAGTCTGTTTTCTTAAAATCATGCATTGTGTACTACTCCAGGCATTGTTTTATTTAAATGTCATTCAGGCCTTGACAATGCCAGGTGATCCCCTCTGAAACCCTGTTGTATTTCAAAGGTAATGCAGAAGAAAGCCTTGCCTTTGAGAGTTCTGGTACTCCACCACAGCAGTCAGCTGGGACTGCTTGCTGTGACTCTTTTCTTAACCACAATTTTTAACACTGTGAGACTTTTAATGTCTTTATTTAAACCTTATAACAGCTCTTAGTGTTACAGAGTGAATTATGCTGATTTTGACTTAGCCATGGCCTATAAGAGGCCGTGATTTTGCTATTTTTGGTAATTCTTCTAGAAGCAAAAAAAAAAAAAAAAATCTTCTGACTGCTTCTTCACACAAGGCACACTTTGCACATTCTTGTTCTCTGGCTCCTGATTTGCATCACTGACATCCTTTGCTTTTCTGCTGAATAGCCAGTCTCTTTATACTTGTACTGTCTCACAAGTCAGCACTTGTCATAATCAGAGTTGTTTTAGTCTTTTGGGCATTTGCCTTATGGTCAGTGTACAATTTAATGCATTCATCCTACAGTTTCGTTATCTTTTTGCCAATGGAGAACCATCCCACCACAGTCCTTGGTCTTTTACAAGCAACTTTCCATGTAACTTTAACTTGCAGAGTTAATTTTTTTTCAGTTTAAGCTCTTGCCTCCTTGCCTACTGAAAGGCATTTCAGTAGTTGTTCTTACCAACATTGACAAGAGGAATCAAATGTCTGTTCACAGCCTTGGTGCTCTAGCTATCACAGTCAAGTTGACACCAGCCTGGGCATTTGTACTTATGACCTTGCACAAGTTTACACCAGTTAATACCCATTTCTGCTGAAATTATAAATCATTCCTTACAGATTTAGCAGCTCAATCACTTCTGTCTTTGGTGTGTACCCACATAAGGGTGCTGTTAGAGCAGGAAAAAGCAGACAAGGCTTTGTTTATTTATATCTATAGTTATCCAGGCTCTAAGAGTACCTAGGAAAAAGTAATCCGAAAACATTAAAATTAAACCAAAACAGAACAAACAAAAAAAACCAAGTCCTATAAGAAAATCCTTTTTTTCCTACTTTCAGGAGCAGGATCCGTAAGTAAGGTAACTTCTGTAACCACCTCTGGGTCAAATTTGTTAAACTGGGAGGAGCTATCAACTCCCTCAAAGGCAGGAAGGCCCTTCAGAGAGACCCCTAACAAATTTGAGGACTGGGCAATCACCAACCATATGAGGTTCAACAAAGGAAAGTGCCGGATTCGGCATCTGGGATGGGGCAACCCTGCGTGTATGGACAGACTGGGGAATGAGAGGCTGGAAAGCAGTGCCATGGAAAGGGACCTGGGGCTCCTGGTCTGTGGCAAGTTGAACACGAGTCAGCAGTGCCCTGGCAGCCAGGAAGGCCAAACGTGTCCTGGGGTGCATCAGGCACAGCATCGCCAGCCAGGCAAGGGAGGGGATTGTCCTGCTCTGCTCTGCACTGGGGCAGCCTCACCTCGGGTGCTGGCAGCAGTTTTGGGTGCCACAATATAAAAGACATTGAGCTATTAGAGTGTCCGGAGGAGGGCAACAAAGACAGTGAAGGGCCTTGAGGGGAAGCTGCATGAGGAGTGGCTGAGGTCACTTGGTCTTTTCAGCCTGGAGGAGACTGAGGGGAGAYCTCATGGCAGTCTGCATCTTCCTYGTGAGGGGAAGAGGAGGGGCAGGCACTCTCTGGTGACCAGTGACAGAACCAAATGGAATGGCCTGAAGTTGTGTCAGGGGAAGTTTAGGTTGGATATTAGAAAAAAGTTCTTCACCCAGAGGGTAGYTGGGCACTGGAACAGGTTCCGCAGGGAAGTGGAGCCTGACAGAGCTCGAGAAGCGTTTGGACAATGGTCTCTGGCACATGGTATAACTCTTTTGGGTGTCCTGTGCAGGACCAGGAGCTGGACTCAATGATCATTGTGGGTGCCTTCCAACTCAGCTTATTCTGTGATTCTGTGATCTCAGCATGTGCCCAGGTAGGCACAAATCTTTGCCAAGGCCTGGCTCTCCCCTTCCTCGTGACGCCCTTCGGTTGACAAGACCTATATGATCTCTAGGACATCAAAAGATACCTGCTCAGGATAGAGAGAGGACTAGCTGGCTTTTCTATCTGCACAGGTCTTTCAGGGCTGGAATGATGCAGGTTTGGCATCAGGACAACTCATAATGCCCATCTGAACAAATCACATTAATTGGTTACTGTTACACTTAAAAAACCAAAAAAAACTTCCTTTTACTGAATAATGCCTAACCTTTGCAAACTAAATTTTGGGAACATAGAACACTTACGTTCCTTCTGCTGAGCAATTTTTCTGTTTATTGGTATTAGCTTTCAAATGACAGTACTAAAGGTCTATAATGATCTGTACAGAGGACACTTGGCAAAGGGCTCATTAACAACTGAGATGAGCTGTAAAAAAATCACATAAAATGTCAAGCTAATTCTAAAAAATCATGCTACACTGTGGAATGGGCAATTAAACAATAACACACAGTACAGTAAGGCCTGAAAATTAAAATAGCAGAGTGACAGAGGCTGCTATTGTCAGGGATACAGCTCAGCTCCCATATTCCATAACGGGAATCAAAGTCCTGGAAATGTAAGGAGAGGTATAGAAATCCAGTGTGAAAACTCAGTAACCAAGGTCCCAGCTTCAGGCRTACCACATAGAATGTGTAAGAGGAACCCTATCTTCTAGTAGACAGTGTGGGGTGCCAGCCTTTGTCCCCAGTGACAGCCTGTCTAAAGAGACCTGCAATAGTAGAGCGGGGACTGCTGTAAGCCATTGTGATATCACTGCCAGCTGTGTGGGGAAAACCTGTGACAGAGCAGGAGAGGACAGCACACACACAGTCTTGAGCTGAGCTCATGAAATAAATTCTGACTTAGGTACCTGGTATGTAATCGAATTTTAAACACCTACCAAGGCAGTTCTAATATAAATATCTAYATTCCCTGTATAAAATAATGGAGACAGTGAACCTGCTGAAGTTTGATAAATAGGTYAGGCAAAATGGATGCTTTACTACAGGTTTTTCGCTTGCACTCCTTGAACTATTTGTCATAAAGCTTTAACTATTTTCCGTAAGAGCCAGAAGCATCACAGAAAGATTGTGAACTATAGAATCACTGAAAAGGGAGACTTAAAAGTGTTCATACTTATTCCTTGCAATTTGACCATTAGCTCACATTGTACTCCCAARCGATCTTTCTGTTTCTGTGTTCATAATCCTTTGCCATGGGCATTTCTTCCTAGTCATGATGAAATGTCTATATTTCAGAGTGCTTCTATCTATTAYTTCATTACTGAATTTCTCATATGACTGAGCTGCTTCACAGATGTTCTGAAGAAGTATTTGAAAATTCAGTTAAAGACTTTTAAAAATGCAGTTCATGTCACTGAACTTCCACCAAAAGCATGGATTCTGATCTGATTTTTCACAGATACGTGTTGCTTTTTCAGCCCTAAATAATTTAAAGACAATGATTATGGATTTCTGTGGAGCTATTGAAAAGTTAAAATGTGCACAATCGGGCTTCTTGTCAACAAAACATCAACCATCTGCTGCTAAAACGTTTAAAAGTGTGCAGTGAGCCCTTCCTGTGACTTCATTAGTTACCAAATTTTGAAAAGATGAAGTAGGAGTATTGAAGTTTTCATGGTTTGTTGACTTATTCACTGTTTGGAGGTTGTTTGGGGTTTTATTTCATATGTTTCTTTGCTCAGGAGAAGCAGCTACTTGTAAGGATAAGGTTGTTTCTTTTGTTTGGTTGCTTGGTTTTGTTTTGTTTGGTTGGGTTTTTTTTTTAAATTTCCATTTGAGAAAGCAGCGCTTAAAACATAAAAGCAGTATCTAAACTCCTCAGTCCATTTTCGATTTTTGAGCAAAACTATGTCACTCTTGAAGTCCCATTGATATCAAGGATCCCAATGTCATGTCATGAAAGCATTTTCTAAAGTCACTTGAGAAAGACTAACACATGATGGGATATGACACTGTAGTCATCAATAAAAATTTTCACTGTATATGACAGAGAAGGCAGATCAGAAAATGAAGACAAGATGAGAGAAGAAAAATCCAGCAAAAGAAATCAGTTTCAAAAACAGAGTAGAAGCATGGAATTGGACCACTGAGGATAATAAGGGAGTTCACCACTTAAGTTGCACCTGGTGATATTGATCCCACACAGGTGGAGGACAATCAGGTAGTTATGGCAGGTTTGTTATGTACATTTCTATCCACATCCCAGAAGCCTGCAGTCACTTAATACAATAGTGGTGGTGGAAAGGGGAAAAGAACATTAGAGTTACTAAAAAAGAAGCCAGACTTCTGAAGATGTATTTCTTTTTTTTTAGTTCAAGGATGGATTGGACTGTTTTGAGAAGCTCAATATTCTAAACCAAGGAAAACAATAATGATATGTCAGCTGTTCTAAGAAAAACGATTCTGACAAAAAAAAGTTTCAGTCATGGGAAATAGTCTTGAAACCAAATTCTGTTGTTAGCTTTATTAAAGGTTTTGGGTTTTCACTTTTTGACGGCCATGTGGAAACTCAAATCCAGCATTCAAACTGTAAAACTTGCACACAAAAATAAATATTGGTGCTGCCGAAGGAAGATACTCTTTAAATAGTTGAATGTCTCAGGCAGACAAAAGCTCATCTTGAGCTCATTCTTAAACATTTGCAACACATGGGATACGTTTGAGATTTCTTCATAAAGTACAACCAGCATGTTAAAGTGCACTCAAAGTTTGAGCCGACCCCAAAAGCTTTTCTTTTTCTGAGCTTCCTGCCAGTTAAAATAATATGTTCTACCACACACACACATATACATCTATACATTGCATGGATATGGAATTGGTTTTATATGTCAAATTATGATTTTGCCTAAATTCTTTTATTATTTTAAGGCACACTTTTAAAATTCTTAATATTGGAGTGAAGGTACCCTGGTGGTATATCAAGTTTGTTTGATTCATTGATTTTCAGTCTACCTTCATAAAAAAAGTATATAGTATTCTCTTTGAGGCATCACATGGCAATTCACAAGTTGTGCCTTCATTTTCTGGCTCCACCATTACACTTCATGTATAACACTTGGCACAATACCAAATCCTTTTGCTTTATAGAATAAGAATAGATATTCCGGTAACAGGAGGAGTATCCAAAAGAGTGAGACAAGACCACATACATTAAAGAAAAACAATTGCCACATTGTGGCTGTATACAGTGACATCTCTGCTGACACATCTTCCCACTCACCAGACAATTATTTATCACAGTCCTCTCCTCACTATAAAACCCTGCTCCCGATGGTGGGAGGGATGAAAAAGGCCATTAGGGCTCTGTGTTCCTTGGGGTTTATGTAGCTTATGTCCTTAGGTTAGAAGACCTCGGCCTTCATAGGTGATAACTTCCATGGGCGGTAGACACATAAATTCCTTTATAAATCCTTAGGGTGTAGGTATAGCCTCACTATATGTCTGCATGCTGCATAAGGTACTAGGACTATAAGACAATACTGGAACAAGAGAGAAACAAAGTAACAAAGTTGACAATCAGACTAATTTAGATGTCATTCTCAGCGCCCCCCATGGTGCCCAAAGAGTATCATTTTCATCTGCTTTAGGATCTGGCTGGCTCTTGCCTGCTTTGTTCCCTAGTCAGAGAGATCAAAGGGGACTTGTTGAGACTCAGAAAGCCACCGAGTGAATTAAAACCAAGCCTACAAAAAAGTATTTGCTTGCAGAGTATGTACAAGGACARTTATCTATAAGCACTTCCTCTTTCTGATCCATCTGTCCTAATCACTTTGAGATTTATCTATGTACAAAGCTAATAATTCTATTAGATATTATAATAAAGACTTCTTCTTTAGACATCTTCAATTAGGTCATCATAAACAGAACTAAGCTCTGGCCAACTTGTCCCACTGCACACTCATTTTGGATTTTTATCTTAGGTTTTTCTCTTCAACTGGCTACTGAGGCCTCATAACAATTTGAAATAGTGAATTAGGCATTATTATCACTGAAAAGTAGTCACATCTATAATTGCTGTACAGGTCACACTTGGTAGTAAAAGACACAATTAAAATGCAGCACTGGGTTCTGCACTTAGTGTCACCAGTGAATTTAAACTCATCATTTAGTGACTCAGAGAAAAGCCCTATTGATGTCCACTGCAATGTAAAGGCCTTGGATATTCTTGTCTGCTTTCTGATGTAGGTAGCTTAAGGAATATTGCAGCTGTGGACTGTCACTCATGCCCTGCTGGAGAGTTACCAACTACTACCTAGCAGGGAATAGTCTCTTATAACACTTTCTTTGTTAAGTACACCCAGTTTTCCCCAGCAGCTGCAGTTCTGAAGGTGCACTCTCCTGAGGTTCATCAGGAATTCTGCTCTTCTCTGTGTTTTTCAGGTTTTGAGAMACTTAAGCCTTTCCAGATTGATAGTATGCTTTTTGAAAACTATACTAGCTTGAGAATGAAGAAGAAAGTTTGTTCTAGGAAAGAGATTTTTGTTCTTATTCTCACTTGTTATTTGGTTTTCAATTAATTAGTAGCGTAAATATTTATGGTTAGAGACTTTTCTATTCTAAATTATTTGTAACATAAAGTTGTCCTTAGTTATCCCTTAGGAAGGTGGGAAAAATATTCTCATTTCCTCTAAAAACTGCAGATGTTGTCTGCCCTTTTGTTGTAGGAGGAACTTTCTTCTCTCTCATATGGTTTTATTTTCACACTGAGTTTTCTGCAAATGCAGCTAATTAAGGCCTTAATCTCTGCCTGGAGTCCTATGACCTTCTAGGTGGTCAGAGTACTTTTAAGATTATTGAAATATTTTACAAAATCATGAGCATTAACAGTGCTCACTACGGTTTCAACTCCAGACCCCGAGCTTCCATTTAGTTAAGCTCTGCCTGTACTGCAGTGTGACTTGCCATACACTTTCTGACTCCTTACCAAGRATCTTGCAAAGTGAACCATCCTACCCACACACTTGGACTGCCATTGCATAGCAACAAATACACAGTTCTTCCAGCCAGACCCTGTTGTGGMCCACAGCTGCATCTGAGAATTTGGGGCAAACTGTTAGTAATATGAACAATAATCCTATCATACCACCTAGGTRATGTGAGTAAAGTAGAATTACACAATGGATAATCTGAAAATGCCAGTGGACAGTGCATCTCAAGATGCAGTGCATTAGCCTTCATACTGTGCTGTAGCATGCTCATACCATGCCAGCTATCTTACCTGTTGATCTTAACAGTAATGGTCAATTTAAAAATGCAGAGGKTTTTTTTGCATTTCAAGATCAAGGATGAAATCAGTGGGGTTTTTATGACCACCACAAGGACATATTACAGCCATTTGCATTGTCATTGTCCCTATTCTACCTCAAATAAAATATTGTAGAATTCGAGTGCCTTGTCAAAATCTGATCTGGCCAAGATGGGCTTTCCTCCAATAGCCTTTAATCCTTCTAATTAATTTAACTTTGCTTTTTGATTTCTTGTTACCATTTGGGGTGCTAACCTGACAGTTCAGTTTATAGGTTGTTTTACCACCTCAASGTTTCTGTCCTTTCTGTGACCTTATTTTAAGTCTTTCCTGTCCAAGAGTTTGAGTTTTCTAGTGTTTCAACAGTAACATCATCTTTCTGGCCACCTGTCTCACCTGCAGCACCTAAGTTCCTTCTTTTGGGCAAGTATTTTGCTCTGTCAAACACTCTCTTTTCTTTCCCCTCTTCTGCCATCTAATTTAATCTATTTTACAGCAAGACCTTTTTCCCCGTAACTATTCTATTTCTGTCGTCTCTTCCTCACCCTGAACACAACAAGACAAAGTGTAGCTCAGGACAGGCTTCTGTCTTGAACTTTTTCTTTTTTTTATTTTATTCCCTGGAAATAAATCAGAAAAATAGCAACAGAAAAACCTCTTTTCCCTCCTTCCTCAGAAAATAAGCAGCAAACAGCTTCTAAGACAGTGCTGTACTGTTGGCACAGATCTTCCTGGTAACTAGTTCTTGGCTGAAGAAAAATCACACTCCAGGTCTGCTTCCGTTGCCTAAACATAGGCATCTAGTGCTGTTTCAGACACCATAGGAACCTGGCTTCCAGCTACTGAATGCTCAGAAGGCTGAGGTTTCTCATAAGTCCTGCGTCATGCCTGCCAGCCCTATGATGCTATTTTGGATAGTCTAGGGCACCTCAAATTGTACTGAGCTCCTATATTTAGGCATCTGGATCATTTCCCCAGCAGCACAATTGTTCTGGGATTGAATAAATCACTCTCYGGAAGACACATCCTCTCCACTGACTAAAGAGGGAACCTAAACTACTTGTTTATGTGCTTAGCCTTCAGACAGCTATGCATGGGTGAGAAGAAGTACACCCTGAAACTATGTCTGCCCAGCAGAGCAATTCATGACTGTGGCAGATGCCTGTGTTGCAAGCCTAACCTTGGCCAGGTAAGAACAGACAGAGAAGACAACATACCATGGAGCTAGGATTTGAAATTTCCTATGCCACTGGCCTAGATCTTCTAGAGAGCTCATAGGCTGGCTACTACCATGTTCTAGAGCTGATGCTGCCATGTCTAAACAGCTGCCATCTAACAGCTACTGTGCAGGCTTAGATTAGGTTAACCAAAAATGATAGCACAGAGTGCCTTCGTTTTCCTTATTGATCCATTGTAATGACTTAACTTTCTCCAGCACAGCACATTTTATCTGCATGTCATACAGTCATCTTCTTCTCTGTGATTATTTTCCAACATTTTTTTGCATTTGTTTTTTATTACAGTGATTTGCTTTCCCAGACTACCCACATCACCTTACTCTCATTCATTCCCTGCAAAATCAGTCTAAAACTTACTGCAATAGCATTGTCAAAGCATAATTATTCAAAAGGTTTTACTACCAGAGTCATTGTAACTACCCTATCAATACAGGGTAATTGTCCAGAGGTGGACAGAGATGGTTATGGATGCCCCATCCCTGGAAGTGTTGAAGGCCAGGTTGGATGAGGCTCTCAGCAATTTGATCTAGTGGAAGGTGTCCACGGCAGGGGGGTTGGAACAAGATGATCTCTAAGATCTCTTCCAACCCAAACCATTCTATGTTTCTATGATATGACAATTGCACACTGCAGTGTTTGGGATGATAATTGAGGAATTCTGTAGCAATTTTCAATAAGAGTGGTTGGTTTATTTGTCAGTTCATTACATCCTTTTACTGCCACAATCACATCTGCAAACAATAATTCTTCTATTTTGTCCTCTGACTGTTCAGTTACGGTTCATGAAAAGCTGCCATTTTATTTCTCTTTTCCCACTGCTCCTATCTTATAAATTGCTCCGTTATTTAGATTGTCTTTACTTTGCCTTATTTCCACATGTGCACACCAATATTGTACACAACAGCAATTTCTCTAAAAACAGCTATTCCTCTTGCACTAATGTTAAGTGTTACAACAGGATTTTAGTCAGAACCCTTCAATGCTACGTATAAGATATATTTTCATATACAAAAAGACTTGCAGAATTATCAGTCACAATCTCTGTATCAAGGTATACAGGGGTAAAGAGGGCATGCTGGAGATTGGGTTACACCACCAGAACTGTCAGTGGTAAGGCCATGTGAGCTGGATCCCACTCCATCTCAGGCAGAAATGCTTGTTTCCACTGAGCTGCAAATTCTTCCCTCATGCTGATACAAAAGTGAAAATTATATAATCAGGGTATGTTTATACCCTACATAGARATGTCATAGCTTGGGTAAAAACCTAAAGTATTACAGCAAAGACTCAGAAAGCCTATGGCCCAATGCTGCTGTTTGTCAGAAGTTATGCTTGAATTATGTCTCAAATAATAAGCTGAAACTGAAAACAGTTCAGAAACGTGGAAAAACAGAAATAGGCTGAAATGAAGTTAGGCTCAGGCATTTTCTTCTGACTTGCTATTATTATTTGCTGAGTAAATTCCGAACAAATTGCAGAGTGGCATCAATAGGAAAGTATTCGTGATTTACTGACAAAAATACGGTTGCGTTGATGGAAACTCTGACTTAACCTTATAAAATAACTCATTTCCAGAAACCAGTATTTTCAGCTGATGCATACCTTTGCTCTGCTGAAGCCCAGTTTCCTTGCTATATTCACTGAACTCATTCTTCTGCATGGGGAAAAACAAAACAAAATAAAAAAGGAAGGAAAAAACCTCAGGAGATAAAAAAAGTATCTGTGACTGTGCTTCCTGTACCTTTAGTTTATGATGTTCAATACCTGTAAACTGTCCTGAACCAGAATTAACAATTTGGAAATGTTATTTACATTTAAGCCAGAGTTGGCAGTGCAATGGATAAGTATTATTCAGGTACTGTGCAGGCACTGAAATCAAAAGAGCTGTCATTGCTGTACTGTGTCTGCTGAGAAGCTGTTTGACCACCTTACTCAGTTGGCCCAGCAACTCTGACTGATGCTGTGCTCTCCAGTAAAGTGAGACCAGCCAGTTTGATTAGGAAGCTTAGAGACAGACTTCACTGCAGTGAAGAGAAAGGAGTCACTGAAAACCATGAAGGTTAGAAGTGAAATGTATAGGAAACTAAATTTAGTTACCAGCTTTATTGATTACAATTCTTCCAATACTTAAAGTTGAATTCAATCAGAAAACAAGAAATGGAGTTGTTCTTTGTGGGGTGACTCTAAGTATGGACAGCAGTCTGCAAAAAAGGGGTTGATTTTTCTTGGGAAGCCTTGAGCTTAAACACATCAAACCTTTACTGGCAGATGACTCCAGAGGTGAAACCTCCAGAACTGGGCTTGATGGAGAAGCTTTTTAGCTGCCCCAGCATATTGAAGCATACTTCCAAAGTATCTGTGTTTAAAGTTCGCCTGTAGATCTAACAGAGTCCACTCTGAAATACAGACCCAAAGTAGGTAAACAGATATTTTCTGAAGGGAATGAGCTGCCAAGTGTTTGCTCTATCTTCATACCAGTCTTCATAACTAGTCTCTAAGAGGCTAGTTCAACTGCAGAAACACATCAGGTTGAGGCTGATTTTTCAGATTAACAAAACTGGTACAGACTGTACTAAATTCCTTCAAGATTTTAGATTTGAGAAGGACAGAAGGAAAAATAAAGATTTCTTTATCCTCCTCTATGACTTCCTTCATATCCCTTGGAGAGAGAAAAAGAAAGGGAGGGAGAGAGGGAGGGAGGGAGGAAGGAAGGAAGACTGATGGGAAGTGCCATTTAAATTGTTTTTTCTGTTCTAAGTAACCCTCTAAGAGGAATATACCTGTGTAATCTACTGAAATTTGTAGAGGTTTTGTGGTGTTTTTTTTGTTTTGTTTTGTTTTTTTTCAGGCAGGCGGTGGAGGGAGAAGGCAAAACAATTGGTTTCCCAAGATGTGACCCCATTGTTTATCAGATATCTGCCTGCAAACCCTATTTTCAAATGTGTTTTAAACGTTTTGATAAATTTATTTAAAGGAGGCATGCAAGACTCAAAAATTCTACAAACTAAATGTGATGTTAGGGAGAAAGACCCAAACTTCCATGTCTCTACCAAAGAAAGGCAGTCAGAATTAGTTTTATTCAATCACAGTTTCATGGTCAGAGACTGTAGGCATTTGGCAGCAGCCAGACCACATATGAATAGTTTCACATGCTGTCTTTGACCACTGAAGCGTCCACAGGACAAAAGACAGTTCATAGGAAACTGAACTTCATTAACTTTGCTGCTCACAAAATATCTTGCTGTTATAAACTGGAAGACAAAATTTAGAGAATAGGGGAAAAAACAATAAGAAAGGGAATTATATGGTCTGGCTTCAGAACAATGGTCCAGTTACTAATTTAAAACAGATGTTCTGTTCTCAATAGTTCATAAACAGATGAAGAAGAAAAAGGGAAACTTGTAGTTGAAAAGTAGTAGATCTCTGTCCTAACACATTGGTTCAGATATACACTTGAAAATGTGGATGTCAATCCATTGGATCCACAGARCTGGTCTGAAAGTCTCACAAAAGTACCCTCTTCTTGCTGTATTTCAAATGCTGTCCATTTTTGGTATCAACTGAACTGCAGAATTGCTAAGACTTGTACACAAAACACAGGAGGAGTTCAGTTAATCACACTTAGACTGYTTTTAAAAAGCCATTTTTATTTTTACATTTTGGATTTTAAATTGCCCTATTTTACAGAATCCAATTTTCCTTGAAAGAAGGAGTTTCAGCTATGCATTGATGTAACCAAGGTACCATGGATTTGTTTTGGAAGCAGTATTCCACTAAGTTCACTGGAAGTGGGGCATGGACAAAGTGTTTTTCTACRACTATTTCAACTAAATATTAGGGTCCTCTCTGACTTTCCGGCAGCAGATTTTTGAGTGGATAAATTATTAATTTGGGGAGGACAAGTTAAATCTGATGAGACTCTTGAAGTCAGCAAGTGGTTATCTTGAGTCCAATGTTCTGGCAGTCAAGCACACACTYCCTCCTTCTCAGACAGATGGACTGCAATAAGCTGCCTCAGCAACTTTCAGATTTTCTTCTGAGTAGAAAAGAAGGAATGCAAGGAAGCCTCCAAAGCAGACAGGGAATCAAAATTCTCATGCTGCATTGTGTCTCCTCTCAGAGGACTTCACTCCAGACTCTTGCCAAAAMAGATCTATTTAGAAATGTTACTTTCTTAAAGAAAATTGTAGTCTTATGACACCAGGCACATAGGTGAGGTGAACCATCTCTTACATAAATCTTTGTTTTGTGTGAACTCCTTTAGTCATTTCATCCACAGATATATTTTTTCTGTTACKATAATTTTGTTGGGCACCTTGTGGCAGATTTTCAACTTCTCTGCTACACTCTACATTTTGAGTAGTTCATCTGTGAAGAAAAGTAGATGATGATTTTGATTATTCAGCTTGGAATACACTTGACTCACAAAGCTGTGTTTCCCATTTAGTCCGTGAACTATGGGATCTATGGGATTATTCACAAGGTTGAAATTAAGCATATGCTTTCACACATTGTTGGATCAGAGACTGGAGTTATGGTTTATCTGTGCCAAGATTCATATTTGTTCTCTTGAGGAAATAGAATAAACTACAAACCTTACATCTGGAGGCTGATTTGAGCTTCCTTCACATTCAGGAAACAAGGAGGGGATTTTAATGAATCCTTGTTCACTATTATAGGAATCTATTGTCTATTAAAGGTCACATAATATTTTTCCATCTTTCCCATGCTACTGCAATTAGTAGAATTTATCCACTGTGTTTATGACAATTCTATCCATAACAAGTTATTATCAGTAGGAGGAGTAGATAGAGATATTTAGAATTTAAATTAGCAATCAGAACTTAAAAAAGAAAAATGTCTTTTGTATCACAGACATAAACAGTTGTGAAGCAGAGATTTCATTTTCTTTCATTTAATCCAGACATACTTAAATAAAGCATCTTCTAGATTCTGTTTTCAATCATCTCTTACAAAGAAGAATTCAGGGAAACAATATCAACTAAGGTGTTATTAGTGAGTGTTATGACTTAACATCCATAGTATTACGAAAATATTACGGAAGGATATTTAGTACCTTCTCCTCTCCTCTCCTCTCCTCTCCTCTCCTCTCCTCTCCTCTCCTCTCCTCTCCTCTCCTC